>CM022404.1:1560613-2160613 GCA_011833715.1 Carcinoscorpius rotundicauda | reverse complement strand
TTTAATGTAGTGAGTTAGAGACAGCTAAAAACTGAATAAATAAAGTTTAATGTAGGGAGTAGGAGACAGCTAAAAACTGAATAAATAAGGTTTAATGTAGGGAGTAATCGACAGCTAAAAACTGAATAAGTAAGGTTTAATGTAGGGAGTAGGAGACAGCTAAAAACTGAATAAATAAGGTTTAATGTAGGGAGTAGGAGACCGCTAAAAACTGAATAAATAAGGTTTAATGTAGGGAGTAAGAAATAGCTAAAAACTGAATAAATAAGTTTTAATGTAGTGAGTAAGAGACAGCTAAAAACTGAATAAATAAAGTTTAATGTAGGGAGTAGGAGACAGCTAAAAACTGAATAAATAAGGTTTAATGTAGGGAGTAATCGACAGCTAAAAACTGAATAAATAAGGTTTAATGTAGGGAGTAGGAGACAGCTAAAAACTGAATAAATAAGGTTTAATGTAGGGAGTAGGAGACAGCTAAAAACTGAATAAATAAGGTTTAATGTAGTGAGTAAGAGACAGCTAAAAACTGAATAAATAAAGTTTAATGTAGGGAGTAGGAGACAGCTAAAAACTGAATAAATAAAGTTTAATGTAGGGAGTAGGAGACAGCTAAAAACTGAATAAATAAGGTTTAATGTAGGGAGTAAGAAATAGCTAAAAACTGAATAAATAAGTTTTAATGTAGTGAGTTAGAGACAGCTAAAAACTGAATAAATAAAGTTTAATGTAGGGAGTAGGAGACAGCTAAAAACTGAATAAATAAGGTTTAATGTAGGGAGTAAGAAATAGCTAAAAACTGAATAAATAAGTTTTAATGTAGTGAGTGGGAGACAGCTAAAAACTGAATAAATAAAGTTTAATGTAGTGAGTTAGAGACAGCTAAAAACTGAATAAATAAAGTTTAATGTAGGGAGTAGGAGACAGCTAAAAACTGAATAAATAAAGTTTAATGTAGGGAGTAGGAGACAGCTAAAACTGAATAAATAAGGTTTAATGTAGTGAGTAAGAGACAGCTAAAACTGAATAAATAAGGTTTAATGTAGGGAGTAATCGACAGCTAAAAACTGAATAAATAAGGTTTAATGTAGGGAGTAATCGACAGCTAAAAACTGAATAAATAAAGTTTAATGTAGGGAGTAGGAGACAGCTAAAAACTGAATAAATAAGGTTTAATGTAGGGAGTAATCGACAGCTAAAAACTGAATAAATAAAGTTTAATGTAGGGAGTAGGAGACAGCTAAAAACTGAATAAATAAGTTTTAATGTAGTGAGTAAGAGACAGCTAAAAACTGAATAAATAAGGTTTAATGTAGGGAGTAAGAAATAGCTAAAAACTGAATAAATAAGTTTTAATGTAGTGAGTAAGAGACAGCTAAAAACTGAATAAATAAAGTTTAATGTAGGGAGTAGGAGACAGCTAAAAACTGAATAAATAAAGTTTAATGTAGGGAGTAGGAGACAGCTAAAAACTGAATAAATAAGGTTTAATGTAGGGAGTAGGAGACAGCTAAAAACTGAATAAATAAGGTTTAATGTAGTGAGTAAGAGACAGCTAAAACTGAATAAATAACTTTTAATGTAGTGAGTAAGAGACAGCTAAAAACTGAATAAATAAGGTTTAATGTAGGGAGTAATCGACAGCTAAAAACTGAATAAATAAGGTTTAATGTAGGGAGTAGGAGACAGCTAAAAACTGAATAAATAAGGTTTAATGTAGGGAGTAGGAGACCGCTAAAAACTGAATAAATAAGGTTTAATGTAGGGAGTAAGAAATAGCTAAAAACTGAATAAATAAGTTTTAATGTAGTGAGTAAGAGACAGCTAAAAACTGAATAAATAAAGTTTAATGTAGGGAGTAGGAGACAGCTAAAAACTGAATAAATAAAGTTTAATGTAGGGAGTAGGAGACAGCTAAAAACTGAATAAATAAGGTTTAATGTAGGGAGTAAGAAATAGCTAAAAACTGAATAAATAAGTTTTAATGTAGTGAGTTAGAGACAGCTAAAAACTGAATAAATAAAGTTTAATGTAGGGAGTAGGAGACAGCTAAAAACTGAATAAATAAGGTTTAATGTAGGGAGTAAGAAATAGCTAAAAACTGAATAAATAAGTTTTAATGTAGTGAGTGGGAGACAGCTAAAAACTGAATAAATAAAGTTTAATGTAGTGAGTTAGAGACAGCTAAAAACTGAATAAATAAAGTTTAATGTAGGGAGTAGGAGACAGCTAAAAACTGAATAAATAAAGTTTAATGTAGGGAGTAGGAGACAGCTAAAACTGAATAAATAAGGTTTAATGTAGTGAGTAAGAGACAGCTAAAACTGAATAAATAAGGTTTAATGTAGGGAGTAATCGACAGCTAAAAACTGAATAAATAAGGTTTAATGTAGGGAGTAATCGACAGCTAAAAACTGAATAAATAAAGTTTAATGTAGGGAGTAGGAGACAGCTAAAAACTGAATAAATAAGGTTTAATGTAGGGAGTAATCGACAGCTAAAAACTGAATAAATAAAGTTTAATGTAGGGAGTAGGAGACAGCTAAAAACTGAATAAATAAGTTTTAATGTAGTGAGTAAGAGACAGCTAAAAACTGAATAAATAAGGTTTAATGTAGGGAGTAAGAAATAGCTAAAAACTGAATAAATAAGTTTTAATGTAGTGAGTAAGAGACAGCTAAAAACTGAATAAATAAAGTTTAATGTAGGGAGTAGGAGACAGCTAAAAACTGAATAAATAAAGTTTAATGTAGGGAGTAATCGACAGCTAAAAACTGAATAAATAAGGTTTAATGTAGGGAGTAGGAGACAGCTAAAAACTGAATAAATAAGGTTTAATGTAGTGAGTAAGAGACAGCTAAAACTGAATAAATAAGGTTTAATGTAGGGAGTAGGAGACAGCTAAAAACTGAATAAATAAGGTTTAATGTAGGGAGTAGGAGACAGCTAAAAACTGAATAAATAAGGTTTAATGTAGGGAGTAGGAGACAGCTAAAAACTGAATAAATAAGGTTTAATGTAGGGAGTAGGAGACAGCTAAAAATGCCTTACGTGTGCAGTCTATCACTATAGAAAACCTGGCCTTGCTCTTTTGATTTTCCCCAATGCAGGGTTACTTATGAGGTATGAAATTCCCTAAGTTGATATAACTAGTTGACAAGAGATGAGTAATAGATTAATGTTCATTTTTTACTTCCACTATTGTTATTTTTTAGATTCTCTTAGTCATTAATTGTGGTTAAACATACTTTGTGGTCAGTGATTTTGTTAATTCCTAGGTCATTAATAAGGTATCAAATACACAGATGAATGTAAGCTTAAGTGCCATCAGTATTCTATTAAATTGCATTAACTACTGTAAGGGTTCCTTATGTAATTCATACAGTATTGTCTGGTTAGTTCTGATAGTGAACAGCATAAGAACTAGACGGTAATTTGAGTCCTAATCCTGTATTTAAATATTAATGAAAATGTATGTTAGAACCAAAATTTAACTTGTGAATTGTTTTCTCATTTCTCCAGCGAGAGTGGGGAGTTAAACATTAAACAAGACATTCCACATACCATTACTGAGTGGATTGGCAGTGCTGTTTGTCTGAATGAGGAAGCAGGGCTAGGTATTTCTGGCCCTGTAACTGTTAAAGCATTCCAGCCGTTTTTTGTCAGCTTTACGCTTCCTTACTCTGTCATTCGTGGGGAGATTGTTCCTGTGATAGTAACTGTCTTCAATTACCTCAGTGAATGCTTGCCTGTAAGTATGTAGTCATCTTTATGATTTGAGCCAAAAGTACACCTGATGTATCTTAAAATGTTGCTATGATTCAAGTTAATATGATATTATTGAAATATTGGTTGTTGTTGTCGTTGTTTTATTGGCAGGTTCTGTCATATTATCTGGCAAAATTTCCAGTTTGTGTAATAACTGAATAAATAAGATTTAATGTAGTGAGTAAGAGACAGTGTGGAGTTGTTGTTGTTGTTTTATTAATTATAAATTAATTTGTTTCTTCTTTTAACTTTTCTAGAAGTTTGAACATTTGTACACTGTTGTACATTGTTGTAGGCCTACATTACTAATGACTTTCACACCTATGCAATAATATTATGATTAATGTAAAATAAATATGTACAAAATAATTTGATAAATATCTAGCACAGTTCTGAACACCCTAATTGTTTCCCTCTATCAGCTGGAAACAACTGTCTTGAAATAACTGTACACTTCACATTAATAAACTAGCTTTGAATGTGGGAGAAAAGAACATGACTTAGTTTAGGGTTTTTCTGGTTTAATTAACATTATAATTAATACCAACAGTTCTTTCTAACTAAGAAACAATTAAAATTAAAAGTATAGCTTATTAAACTATAGTTGGAATATATGACAAAGGTATAGGTTTTTTTTAAATGATAAATCTATGAAGTTGTCTTCTGAGAATACCATACACACATATACATGCAACAGAAGGCCTTACAGATGTTTACAAAGATTCTTATCTGAGAAGTTAGGTATACCAAACAAACATAACCTTTGTAACAAAAGTATATGGTATCTATTTACAGAGTATAAATTGTTTTATTTTCGGTACTGTTTTATCTTTGATTCAACAGCTTACTGGTTACTGTCATATATCACTAAGGTACTTTTCTCCATGTTTTCATTTCCAGATTGAGCTTGAACTGGAGTACAGTGAAGCGTTTGAGGTAAAGAATGACACGACAGTCTCCAGAATCTGTGTTTGTGGTCAGTCTAGTGACACCATCAGATGGTTAGTTGAACCACACGCTATTGGAAAAGTCAACTTGACTGTGTATGCGCATGCTCTGGAAGACACTACTGTTTGTGGAAATGAGATCTCTGCACAGTTGGATGCTAAAGATGCAGTGAAGAGAGAGCTCTTAGTTGAGGTAAGAGTTTGAAAGAAAACCCAGTAATACCTTCTTGGGTGAAAGAAAGTGTGTTGTAAGTCCTTTCACACCTAATAAAGTAAACCAACAGCTTCAGAACACACCTAATAAAGTGAAGCAACAGCTTCAGAACACACCTAATAAAGTGAAGCAACAGCTTTAGAACACACCTAATAAAGTAAAGCAACAGCTTCAGAACACACCTAATAAAGTGAAGCAACAGCTTCAGAACACACCTAATAAAGTGAAGCAACAGCTTCAGAACACACCTAATAAAGTGAAGCAACAGCTTCAGAACACACCTAATAAAGTGAAGCAACAGCTTCAGAACACACCTAATAAAGTAAAGCAACAGCTTCAGAACACACCTAATAAAGTGAAGCAACAGCTTTAGAACACACCTAATAAAGTGAAGCAACAGCTTCAGAACACACCTAATAAAGTGAAGCAACAGCTTCAGAACACACCTAATAAAGTGAAGCAACAGCTTCGAACACACCTAATAAAGTGAAGCAACAGCTTTAGAACACACCTAATAAAGTAAAGCAACAGCTTCAGAACACACCTAATAAAGTGAAGCAACAGCTTTAGAACACACCTAATAAAGTAAAGCAACAGCTTCAGAACACACCTAATAAAGTGAAGCATCAGCTTTAGAACACACCTAATAAAGTAAAGCAACAGCTTCAGAACACACCTAATAAAGTAAAGCAACAGCTTCAGAACACACCTAATAAAGTAAAGCAACAGCTTCAGAACACACCTAATAAAGTGAAGCAACAGCTTCAGAACACACCTAATAAAGTGAAGCAACAGCTTCAGAACACACCTAATAAAGTGAAGCAACAGCTTTAGAACACACAGCAATTTTTGAAAAATTAAATTGTCTCATTCTTATTTAAAATTTGTTCTACAAGTCTCTACTGTTGAATGAAAGTGTAGTACAAGTGTATATCTACTGTTGAATGACAGTGTGTAGTACAAGTGTATATCTACTGTTGAATGACTGTGTACTACAAGTATATATCTACTGTTGAACGACAGTGTAGTACAAGTATATATCTACTGTTGAATGATAAGATAGTATATATCTACTGTTGAATGACAGTGTGTAGTACAAGTATATATCTACTGTTGAATGACTGTGTAGTACAAGTATATATCTACTGTTGAATTACACTGTAGTACAAGTATATATCTACTGTTGAATTTACACTGTAGTACAAGTATATATCTACTGTTGAATGAAAGTGTAGTACAAGTATATATCTACTGTTGAAAGACTGTAGTACAAGTATATATCTACTGTTGAATTACACTGTAGTACAAGTATTATATGTAATCTATATCAATATAGTTCAAGGTTCTTGTAACTTTGTAGGACTATGTAATTAGAAATGATTGTAATATTATTAACACTTTCTTACATTTATACGTATTTCATGTTGCTTCTTAGAAAGGAATTCTTGAAGAAGTTTATGAATTTTTTGTTTCACTAAGAACAGAAGTGTCAGTACATTAATGTCTGTAACTGTCACGAACCACAGTTGAGAAAGGTAGTGATACTGAGTTGTTCCTTTTGTCCACTAGCAATCAGTTGACAAGAATTAAGAAAGCATTATTTATTATAATAACTGTGAATTTTTTTAACAGAAGCAGAAAACCATTGAAATTGAATTGTTAATGCTAAATGTTTCAACTGTTAGAAGTAAAATTAAAATATAAAAACTAGGACTATTTGTTTAATGATACTTATTACTTGTTTATTTTAATTGATTGTGGACTACCTGAACTCTGACACGTGTTTCAAATTTTGTCCTACATTTAGTAATACTCGTTTTGGCTGTGAAAATAATCAAATATCTTGTACAAATAATTTTCAAAAATATTTTATTTATTACTTTGTGTGTTATGTTTATTTATTTCTGTATATATATATCAAAACCACTATGTGTTGTTAATGTCAAACTGCTGAAACAAGTCTTGTAGAGTTGAAATTTTTATAAATTGTTTTGTGTTAGTAAGTGCTGATGTTTAGAGCAAACTGTTTCAGTTTTTGAAAAAATATAGATGTTGTGAAATTTTGAATTAATATTTGTGAATGTTGGATTTCTGAAACTGGGTGTCAAAGTGCTTTAGTAGTCACAGTGCTTGGTTCTCGTGTAGGTGTCTAAATTAAACTCCAAGCCGAGTCAGGATGTTTAATTAATTTGATGAGTGTGTAATTTAAAAAATATGTAAGTGTTTTGGAATTATTTTAAATACTGTGTTTTTTTCTCTACATTGGCAGGCTGAAGGAATTTTGACTGAAGAAACACAAAATTCATTTGTATGTGTTCAAGGTAAAGTACAAATTTTTGGGGGTTTATAAATTTGTATTTGATATTTCTGTCAAATCTAGTGAGGCTGTCCACTGCTATCCCTAACTTTAAAATACTGATCAGAAGGAAGGCCGTGAGTCAGTAGCACTATACCACCCACTAATCACTTCATCGTTGGGAGTACGTAATATTTTTTACTAATATACGGCCTCAAATAGAACATTTAATATTAAAAAGAATAGTGTAAATATTAAGTAGAAGGAATTAGTGCAACATAATAAATAGTTCTTTGTTTTGGTTTTGTCATACAAATAAAAATTAAACTGTCCCTAAAGTCTTAAATGTCGTAAGCACTATGTAGTAAGATATTACTTCTTCAGGTAAACAACCAAATGACAAACGAATGAGTTCAATCATTTATAAATTGACAATTTTTAGAAATTTTTCAGTTCTGTTGTTATAATACAAAACACCAGTTTTCATTATGACGATTCATAAAAAATTAAGAACATGACTTGTTTATGAATTTTGCATAAAAAAAAACATGAATGATTCTTAGTGAAATTAAATCTAAACTTAAAAAATAGTCTTAGAATTTAACAACAATTGGTTTTTAAATTTTGTTTAAAACACAAAACCTTATTTTTACATGAGATGTTTTTAATAATGTGAAATAAAAATGTGCTTTGATTGTGAGAAGATAACAGTTAGTTTTGGTTATTATCCTATTTTATGAAAGCACTGTGAATGTAGTTTAACTATGACTTGTCATATAGCACATCTGAGCTTGGTTAAAATATATAAAACTCATCAGTTATAACCTATGATTTCTGATATCCACCGACAGTGTGTTACACTATTTATATTTTAATATGAAATATTTCTACAGCTTCTCCATTGGTTAGTTTCTTTTTTTTACATATAGTATTTTGAGTGTTGAGTTGTGTTTTGAAAAACATTTTAAATCTTTAAATTCTATTATTTTACTTAAATTACTGTTTGTTGTCTAGATTATCCCAATCGAATCTTTATGACGGAGTATGAACTACTGTTATCTGATAATGCAGTGAATGACTCTGGCCGTGCTCACGTGACTGTTACTGGTTTGTTAGTTTTTAAATGATTTCTTTTCTCTGTGGTTGTTCAGTTTATATTTAGCTTCTTCTTCCTAAGTTTTTCGTTATTTTTTCTTGTGTGCTGTTGTAATTTAGCTGTCAACACTCGTGTTTTTTATTCTTGTTTTTCTCTTTAGAAACTTGTGTATTCTTAGATCTCCTGCGAGGCATTTTTGTTTCATGTAAACAGTTTTAACATGAGTAAATATTGTTAAATTTACAATAATTATAAGTGCAACAATGTTCTTTTTTGGAAACTTAGAATTGTTGAAAAAGTTTTCGAAATATGTTTTATTGTTGTTGAAGAGTCAATGGGTTGTTATATTTTTTAACAGGTGACATCATGAGTTCTATTATTGATAGTTTGAGCCGTCTTATCAGGTTACCTACAGGATGCGGAGAACAAAACATGGTCAAATTTGTTCCCAACATTTTTGTTTTGCAGTATCTCACAGTGACTGGTAACCTGAAGAAAGATGTCCAAGACAGGCTCCTAGAAAATCTCAAGACTGGTAAGTAAAAATATTTTCAATGAACTGTTTGAATAAAAGTAGTTCTTCTTTTATTCATTGAAAGAAACTGGCTGGTTTGACAATTTTATGAAACAGTTTCAAACATAATTACAGTTCCGGGATTGTACAAATGTCAACTTTCAGATTGTAAACATGTTATTCCAGACAAGTATATTGAATAGATGAATAATCATATTTTTGTGGCCAAGATTAGCATCAGAAACAAATTAAACTTTGGTTTAGTTGTACACTAAAGTACTTCAACTTGTTCATAAAAGTATCAGATACCAATATGAATACAGCCAATTTTTCAGAAGTGTTTCAATTGACAGTTTGAGACTACTAATATTTTCTTTGAAGTCTTTCTTCGTTCACTGGATGTTATTTGTGTAACAAAAGTATAAAAAAAGAAGCTTTTGTTTCTTGAAGATACAAAGAGTGAAACTTTTAAGGCTTTGAGTTTTTAAATCCATCTGCTCAGGTGGAGGTTAAAGTGCACGTGCCACGACCTTTTACAAAATGTTCCTCAACATACTTATTAGATGCATCAGCTGTTTAGTTTTTATCCTACACTGCAAATTTAGTAGTTTTGTGGTAAAGTAAATATCAGATTTGAATTACAGGGATAACGTAAAAACATTTTATTCTCTGTCCAAGGATGACCTTCCATTCCAACTTGTCAGGTTCTAAGTCAAACTGGTGTTGTCAATACGCAGTCATTATATCTTGAGTACAAGTAACCTTATGACATCTGATTTTTTAAAAAATAAAACAGACATGTAATAAAACCATGGCAATGTTTGTGTCGATACATAACAGTGACACAAAATTTGTTCTCAACATTTTTTTATACTTCACAGTTGATCTGAGAGAGCACACACGAATTTTTAACTAAAAGAAAGTGTAGTCTTTGGTTAAGTGTGTCAAGTTTATCTTCTTTCTGGTCGATTTGGCCCGGCACGATCAGATGGGTTAAGGAGTTCGACTCTTACTCTGAGGGTTGCTGAATCGAGTCTCCATTGCACCAAACATTTTTGCCCTATCAGCTGTGGGATTGTTACATGTGATGGTCTATCCCACTGTTTGTTAGTAAAAGAGCAGTTTAGGAGTTGGCAGTGGGCAGTGATGACTAGCTACCTTCCCTCTAATCTTATGCTGCTAAATTAGGGACAGCTAGTGTAAATAGCCCTCGAGTTGCTTTTCACGAAATTCAAAAACAAACAAGTGATTCTGGTTGATTCAGTGTGTGACTTTTAGAAAGGTGATAAAGAACTCTTAGTTTAAACAGTTACATTTAATAAATTTGTTCATGTGTTAAACACATATCCTTGAAAGAAAACATAAGATGTACAAAACATTTCAAGAACTGGTGATTGAATGTTCTTGGATCTGGCTGACAGAATTTTTAAATTTTATTGTGTTTATATTAATTGTAGTCTTTTAGCTTTTCTTGAGGCCTGGCATGGCCAAGCACGTTAAGGCGTGTGACTCGTAATCCGAGGGTCGCGGGTTCGCGCCTGCGTCACGCTAAACATGTTCACCCTCCCAGCTGTCGGGATGTTATAATGTTACGGTCAATTCCACTATTCGTTGGTAAAAGAATAGCCCAAGAGTTGGCAGTTGGTGGTGATGACTAGCTGCCTTCCCTCTACTCTTACACTGCTAAATTAGGGACGGCCAGCACAGATAGCCCTCGAGTAGCTTTGTGCGAATTTCCAAAACAAACAAACAAACAAACTTTTCTTGATGTCACCAGAAACTAATAATTCTTTTTTTGTTATGTCTACAGACCTAAAATTAAGTTGGAGATGTATTTTTGTTGATTTTACTTTTATTTTAAAACATTTTATTCAAGAGTGAAAGCAAAAAAAGAAAGGTTATGTCTAGTATTACATTAACAAAAAATATTTGTGTTTTTATTTTCAGATATATGTGCATAAAATCATCATGAAATTATTTTGTAAATTTGTGAAAATGGCAAAAATTGCCACAAGACAAAGTTACCTCACGAGAAAATATAAAAACATTTTAGATATTTAGTAAAACTAAAGGATTAGATTGGTGTTGAAGTTTGTAAATTATATACGATGTAATTAGACCATCATTTTCAAATTCTTAATAAACAGGTAATTTTACTTGATATATCTTTTGCTAAATATTATGACTAATTCTCTGACAGTCTCCAACTGATGTTAAAGAGAATTTGGTATTCTTGAGTACACAAGATGGTCTTTTTAATGTCCTCTATGGACCCTTTGATGTTCTGTAGCTAGCATTATGGACCACTGATGTCTTCTAGCTGACAAATTGTCTGGAATCTTAACTTTTCCATCAACATTTAATTTTTACTTGTAGATATATGAGTAACGACAAGTTTCTTCGTGATATTTTCAGGATACCTTCAAGAACTTAAGTACCGTCATTCAGACTTTTCCTACAGTGTATTTGGTGAGAAAGACCCAGTGGGAAGCTTGTGGCTTACAGCGTTTGTAGTAAAATCCTTCTCACATGCTAGTCAGTATATCTTTGTGGATGAAAATAACATAGAACTCGGTATTTCCTGGATTGTTCGGAAACAACAGCAGAATGGTTGTTTCCCTCGAGTAGGGAAGCTGCTTAACTCTGCCATGCAGGTACTAATACATGATGTGATCTTGGATGTTATATGTTGTGATGTATTTAGCTCCTCTGTCCATTTTATTAATTGTTGCATTTTTTGAAACATGTGAATGAATTAATTAGAATGTTAGTATGGAACATTTCTATTTGTGTTGCTTACAAATAATCTTAGTACAGAGATGTACAGTCCTCACTATAAGACGTATTCAGTACTCTAAGTAATTAGTTAGCACAGAGAAATTTGTCATAATCAGTGATGTTATTACCAGTAGTGAGATTATTGGTCGTACTAATAAAATAAAATACTGTGTGATTTAGTTTTAAAATATAAATTGTTTCTTTACTATTGTATATAATCATAAATATATTTTTATTGTTGAGGAAGTATTGATATTGTAATTAAAATGAAGTTTTGAACATTTAATGTTGATAAATTGTTTTGTTTTCCAACTCTAATGATAAACACATTTTGTCGTAAGGGTGGTCTTCAAACTGATGATGCTACACCTGCACCCCTTACATCATACGTGCTGATATCACTTCTTGAAGCAGGATATCAAAATGACACCGTTATCCAGGCTGGGCTTCAGTGTTTGGAGGCCAAATCAGATCCAAGCATGTACTCTAAAGCTTTGTTTTCATATGCTGCAGCATTAGCAGGCAGCCCTCTTGCAGAGGGATTCATTACAGATCTTGAAGGACGAGCTATTAAAGAAGGTAGGACAATGTTTGGTAACAAGAGTTGAAAGTCCTTAAGATTTGTTGTTTTAATGTCAGCCTTAAACGTGTATTGGAAAAGTTTTATTAGTTTGGGATATGTCAATGTATCCAGACTTTTTGTGTGTGTGAACAGTTCAAGTATGCCGTATTGTAATTGTTTAGTTAAAAAATGTGTAGTTTGTATGTTAGTAGATATGCATATATATGAGTGTGTGTGCGAGTCTGTTTGTACATTACAGAGAGTAAAATGTACTGGAGAAAGGAAGATACAAAGCTGTCTCAGTCAACACTTGTTGAGCTGGCAAGTTATGTTTTACTAACTTACTTGAAACTCGGTGGAACCGAGAACTTCAAAAAAGCTTCTTCTCTTGTGCAATGGCTGGTGGATAATCGAAACCCGTACGGTGGCTTTGTTTCTACTCAGGTGAGTGTTTCGCTTGAGGAAGGTTACTTGTTGTATTCATGTAGCTTCTAAATAAATTAGTTTGCTAGGAACATTGTTTAGAAGATACACTGTGGAACCTCATTATTAAGTACATCAATATGTCAGAAACATTTTGAAATAGATTTGGAAAGGTTTGTCTGAAATGTGTGTTTAAAGAATATGTTGTATGTAAATTTCCTGCTCGTAAAGTCCAATGATCACTGTAGCCGTTTCATGTTGTTATGCAACCATTATCCACTGATGAACTGTCAGTCCTTTGTTTAGTGTTTTCTTTATCCACCGTGAAAACGTGCTTTAGTTTATTGTACTGTACTTATCCATTGTAACAGTAGGTTGTTTACGCTTGGCATTCTTTCATTATTCATTGTTATATTAAAAAGTATCTTCGTTAATTATTGTTATACTGTATTTATCCATTGTTGCAGTATGTTGTTTACTATCTGCATTGTTTCATTATCCATTGTTATGTTGAAAGGTATTCCAGTTAATTATTGTTGTACTGTACTTATCCATTGTTGCAGTAGGTTGTCGCCCCCCAGTGGCTCAGCGGTATGTCTGCGGACTTACACGCTAAAATCTGGGTTTCGATACCCATGGTGAGCAGAGCACAGATAGCCCATTGTGTAGCTTTGTGCTTAATTCAAAACAACAACAGTAGGTTGTCTACTGTCAGCATTCTTTCATTATTCATTGTTATATCAAAAAGTATCCTAGTTAATTATCGGGATATTCTTTATTTACTCATACATCAGCTTCTTGTTACAGTGTTATTATTTGTTGATGTCACAGTTATTATTCCTTGATGCCTGTGAACATACACTTGCTTATTATAATTCGTTGTTACATGTTGTTGTACATTTATATCTCTTTGTTAGTTTTTCAAGTTTGAAGTTTTACAGTTAACTAAATGTTTTTCCGTAATAAAGGTTCACTGTTTATTGTTCTGTGGTAGGACACTGTGATAGCTCTCCAAGCTCTATCTCAGTACGCTGCACTAATCAGTCGTGAGAAGGTGGATCTGACAGTCACTCTGAAAGGGGATAACTTTCAGGATACCTTTTTGGTGGACGAAACTAACAAACTTGTTCAACAAAGCACATATGTAAGCACCATACCTACCCTGTTGGAAGTCGAAGCTACTGGCTCGGGCTGTGTGTTTGTACAGGTATGTATTTCACATATTTACTTGCCATTATACTATAATTAACATAAAGTGAACCATATTAGTTGTGATTATATCGCTTGTATATTCCATATAAGATGTTAAAAGTGTAGAACTCTGAGATTTTAATTTTGGTACAAAGATAACATTTTATTTAAATGAAATATGCTTTAAGCAAAAACTTGTTCAACAAGAATAATTATGTGAAAATTTCATCCTATAAAACATAATGAATCTAATTATGGTAGAGTTAATAACTTTTTCATGCAACTTGAACTCATTATTAATGTAATGAAGTATAAGATATATGAATTTCTTTCTTTAAGGCAATTCTACGATACAATATACCCCCTTCAAAAACAAGCAAGGACTTCCAACTGGCAGTTCAAAGCAATAAAATTGACAGCTTAGGCAAAAGTATCAATATTACATCCTGTGTCAGGTAAATTTTTGTATGTAACAAGATTTTACCATTTTATTTTTGTTGGTTGATTCATATATTTCTAATGCGTTAAGTATTTGAAGAAATAGAACAAATCATAAATACAAATTACATCTTACGTAAGATTAGACGTGCTTTGTGAAAGACAGGTACAGTGTTTAAATAAACTTGACTCTACTACATGTTCTTCTAAAGGTAATTATAAAGTTCCCCTAGTAACTGATTCTAAGAATCAGTTGTTATCCAGTTATCTAAACCATACATTTAAGTTATTCATAGGATCATGGTTAGAGAGTCATATTAGATGTTTAGATAAACTCTAGTTAGGGCTCTGTTAGATGGTTGTGTGAACTCTAGTTAGGGCTCTGTTAGATGGTTGTGTGAACTCTAGTTAGGGCTCTGTTAGATGGTTGTGTGAACTCTAGTTAGGGCTCTGTTAGATGGTTGTGTAAACTCTAGTTAGGGCTCTGTTAGATTGTTGTGTAAACTCTAGTTAGGGCTCTGTTAGATGGTTGTGTAAACTCTAGTTAGGGCTCTGTTAGATGGTTGTGTAAACTCTAGTTAGGGCTCTGTTAGATGGTTGTGTAAACTCTAGTTAGGGCTCTGTTAGATGGTTGTGTAAACTCTAGATGGTTATATAACCTTTACTTGCATATTGAGCAGGTAAACTAATGAGGATATATGAAATGGTTAAACTGTGTATTAAAAGTTTAAAAATCTATACTCGAGACCATATTAAATAAAGAATTAGTGGTGAATTCCTTGTGGACCAAAGTGGTTTTATCAACACACATAACTTTACAATGCATCAAATGTCATGTGAGTTCATAAATTTTCTTTATTACTTATGATTTAGATGAAAAATAAAAATATTGTCAGTACTTTAATTCATCCCTCTCATCTTATTTCTTGGGTTTCGTATGTTCGTGATTTTCTTAAGTTGTAGATTGATTATATGAATAATTTATCTCAAACAGCAACTAATACATTTGTATTAAATAGATACACTGGGAAAGGGAAGGAGTCAAATATGGCTATCCTGGAGGTTAAAATGCTGTCAGGGTATGAAGTTGATGAACCCTTTGTTCAAGAGGTAAGACTGTTAAAAAACAACCTAAACCCTCGTTTTAGTTTTGGCTGTTTGGGCTCATTATTGTATTATTTGGGGCATGTTCCCCAGTTAGGCATTCTGAAGTAGTTAATTTACAGACTTGAGAAAACCTGATGCCAGTTTTTGTTTCTATGGAATGTTGAGTACGAGACACTAAATCAATTTTAAATATGCAAATCAGAAGATTATGTGAAAATGATAGCCAGAATAAGGTCATGCGTGTATCGAACTGTATTTTGATGATGTTTGGTAATCTGATGTTACTGCTGATTGGTTGCTTCTTGTTAGAGTATTTAACAACACTTTCCCAGAGGAAAATATTCATATACTTGGAGCATAAAGATGTGTTCAGATCAGGGGGTTTATGGTTCTGTAAGAGGGGGTGTACCTTATTCTTGATGGTATTGGAAATATAAATAAATATGGATCAAATTGGGGTACCAAGATTGTTTAGAAACAGACTTGAACCAATCTGTCAGGGTAAAAAAAGTAACAGGTGAGAATCACAGACATAAAGGTCAGTGTCCATGTACGTGTTATAGACAACAGTACGTAACATGATAAAGAAAGATGTCAGTCAGGGAAGACATAAAGGTCAGTGGTTATGTACGTGCTTTTGACAAAAGTACATAACATTAAAGAAAGATGTCAGTTAGGGAAGACATAAAGGTCAATGGCTATGTACGTGTTATAGACAACAGTGCATAACATATTAAAGAAAGATGTCAATTAGGGAAGACATAAAGATCAGTGGCTATGTAAAATAATAAAGAAAGATGTCAGTTAGGGAAGACATAAAGATCAGTGGCTATGTACGTGTTATACACAACAGTACGTAAAATAATAAAGAAAGATGTCAGTTAGGGAAGACATAAAGATCAGTGGCTATGTACGTGTTATACACAACAGTACGTAACATAATAAAGAAAGATGTCAGTTAGGGAAGACATAAAGATCAGTGGCTATGTACGTGTTATACACAACAGTACGTAACATAATAAAGAAAGATGTCAGTTAGGGAAGACATAAAGATCAGTGGCTATGTACGTGTTATAGACAACACTACATAACATAATAAGAAAGATGTCATTTAGGAAACAAGGTCAACAGGGTATAAGTTCGTGATGTCAAGGAACTCGCTTGAAGTAAAAATATATCTCAGGATGGCTGATGTGAGTTTTAACAGTTTTACTAATGAAGCAGAGAACAACATTTTGACCTTCTTTTATCATCTTCAGGTCAAAACGTTGTTCTCTGTTTTTTTTAGTAAAAGTATTAATTCCCATTCCAGTCATCCTGATATATATGTACAAGTTCACTAAAATAAGGTCACATTATGACATTCCAATAATGTTTTCAGTTACAGCACGTTTCAGTTTCTGTATGATTGTACTGTTGAAACAACTGTTGGTGTGCATTTGACACAACACCATCATGAGGGAGGCTTCTTTGACAGATACTAAGTTGCATGGTTGTTGCTTATATGCACAGCTGTCAGATAGAACATAATAGAATTTCACGGTATGGTATTTAATACTGTGGTGTAGTTCCAAAAATCATCTTAATATAAAGTATTTGAACTTTGTGTCAATATGGTTTTGTAAAGTTTCTACGATACCTCAAAATAAAACCCGACTATTACAATATCTGTTTTTTGCAACAAGAGAAACTGTATTGTTTATATTTTAAGGCATAGAAAGTGGTGTGTTAAAAAGAAAAATGGATGCTAGAACTTGGTTTAAACTACCTAATTAATATTTCTCTAAATATATCAGTGTACCTCAGGCATAAAGTTAATTGTTTACTCGGCGTTAAACATGTTAATTTTGAACATTATGTTTTTCAGCTGGTCAGAAGTGGAAGCATCTCTTCTTTGAAAAGAGTTGAGACGGAGGCTAAACAGGCAAATTTCTACTTTTCAGAGGTCAGTGTTTCAAACTGTTGACATGCAAAAACAGTTACATTTTTACAGCAGGCAAAAAGTAAATTCAATTTTAACAATTGGAACACCATCATGACTATGTTACTTTGAGTAGTTGCTGTTATGAGCACATCAAACTTAAGCCTAATGTTTGAGTGATGACAGTTACTATTATGAATACCACAGACTGGAAATACTTAAGTCTGATATTTCAAGTAATGACGTTGTTTAAGTTCTCAATAAGTGAGTGTTTTGTCGATGTCATAGTTTCATTCATAGTTTTTATTCTCTACGTATTTTACAAATAGTGAAAAATTACAGGCTGCTATTACCTAACTCTTTTTGGATTTTTAGTGTTTTGTTTGATAGCTAAACACAGTTTTGAAATATATCAAGCTGCATGGTTTGGTAGCTTAAAACCCCACATAATTACTTTTGACTACCTGCTGTTTAGTGGTGGTTAGGGTTTGCAGTCTGAGGGTTGTGAGTCTGAATTCCTGTCACCAAACGTGCTCTTCCTGTGTGGTACCAAATAAACCAGGTTGTAAAAACTCCTTGGCTTACAAAATACTGGCCAACCACAACCTAGCTGGGATTAAGTTCATAAAAAAAATAGAGAGGAAAGATTACATGTTTGGAAAGTAATATTTCAAGTTAATCATTGTTTGTGTGTGTGATATTATTTTATATTGTATTCTATACACTGGAAATTTGTTTTGAGAGGAAAGAGATTATATGATGTTTTTTGTTTTTTTTTTAGCTTACCAGTGAAGTGACATGTCTGAGGTTTTTGGCTCATCAAACCATACCTGTCGAGAACATTCAACCAGCAACTGCTCGAGTTTATGATTACTATGAAAAAGGTGAGGAAAAGAGACGAAGAAATTCATTTTGAAATAATCTCTTACACAGGTGTTAAGCTGGTAGCTATGACACTTTTTTTCTGTGTATTAATAATCTTTAATAATAATAAACATAGGGTTTGCTTAGGTCCTTAAAGCTGTGGAAAATGAGCTCAAAATATTTAAGTGCTGGAGATTTTCAGTTCCAGTGAAAAATTACACACAATATATTTTAAAATAAACCATCTGGATATCAGACTGGAGTTTGTTTACATTTTGCATCCCAGGAGACTCAAGTCTGTTGCAATTTCTTCTGATAGTAATTTGAAGGTACAAAATACAAGTTTATATCTTTGTGACAAGATTCAAGAGTCCCGAATTTTTTTGTAAAATTTGCATTAAATTCGAAAACCGTTTGTTATACCAAATGTTGAAATAAGCTACAAGGGTCAAGTGGCAAATGTAACGATAATGTTGGAGGACTGTTTATTATACAATCTATTGTGTTATTGTAGTTAAGACTGAATTACAAAATGACAATATAATCTTTAACCAACAAATTTAAAAATACAAGTTTATGCTGATGTTTTTTATTTGTATCTCAACTTTAAAATTCCTGGAGATGTTTGATAATCTTGCATCTACACTTTAATTTTATTACGTATTTTAAAATATACGTATCTTAACGCTAAATGTCAGCTCTCATAGTCATGAGAAAACATTATTTGTTTGTACGATATTAGAAGTGACTTCAAATATTTTGTTCTTGTTAAATTTGTAATCTCTCTCATGATTACGTTATTAATTATAATTTCAGAAAAATCAGTGGAGGATACGTACACCATTGATGAATGTTTAGAAGAGTGAGATTCTTCGTGTGTGGATTTTCACTGTCCTTTGTTTCTGTAGAGCTGGCTTTTTATTAGGTTTTGGTGGATGCTGTTTGTAATACTGATAGAATCAAACTTGAAATTATAGTAAAAACTTTAAAATGTTCATTTCTCTCTGAGTGTTGTTTTTTTTATTTTCCAAAAGGAGAAAGATAAACACCTGTAAAACAAAAATGTTTCAAATTTTAAACTGAAAATGCTGGTAATTTGATTATGAAACAGTGATAGAAATATTGGTATGTATTATTTCTACTACTGGGGAAGGTTTCTTAATTATGTTGATCGTAACACATAACGTAATTTCAGTTACCTATCTGGTTGTTGTTTTTGTAAGAAATACTAACAAAAAAACTGTCTTTTAAACGTTGACTATATTATATGTTATCATGTGTTATGCAGAAACAACTGACATAACGGTGATACATTAACTTGTTTTTGTTTTAAAGCACAAAGCTACAACTATCTGACCTCAGTCCACAGTAGGGAATCAAACTTCAGATTTTAACGTTTTAAGTCTATTAACTCACCAATTACTCACCAGGGGACAATATATTACTATTTGTGAGAATTAGGACAAATTAATCATTTTAAATTTGTATGCATTACATTCCAATCTTACCTCAAAGATAATGTAAAGGATTAAAGCATATGAAATAAAACAAACTTTCACAGCATCATCAGTAAATAAAATCAGCTAATATGTATATACACGTTTGATGTATTTTTGTCAAGATAAACAACAGTGGAAAACAAAGAGTAAAATGAAGCAACAGAATGCTACCCAAGTATCATATTGTAAGGTACAATATTCATATTTTTTAAATTTCTCCTTTTGTACATACGCCATAGCTAAGTGGAATAGAATAATGTTACAAGTGTAAAGAAAACACGAGACTAAGGTTAAAGTTCAATTGCGTATGTCTGTGGTCATTTTAAAAATGAACTTTTAAAATCAAGACAGAGAATTCCTTGTTTAATATTTACTTCATAAATGGAATTTGTTTTGTTAAACATTACAAAATTTTGTGAACAAAATTTATAAACTTGAGTTCATTCTCAAAAATTAGATTTCTCCTATTGTATTCTGACGTTTACTTCCACACTAATTTTTAATAAATTAATTAAAATGGTAATATTGATCCACTGTAGTGTGGTGACTACAAGGGATATATCCATCATGGAAATTCCAAATCTCCAATATGAACTCCTTGTCATAATCTAAATATTCAATTATTTTCACTCCTATAGGGCTGTTACAAACACTTTATAAAGTAATTAGTGTGAAGTGGCTTCAAGTTACTTATGGAATACCCAACAGTGTCAAAATGTAGTTCTGATACATTCTTTTCCTCTGCGACTTCATTTCAGCCATGTTTGTCAAGTGAATCACAAATATACACATTCAAAACCATTCTATCATGATGTATTCAGTCATCTGTATTATGGTTTTCTAAACAAACTATTCAGGTATCTCCATCAGATAATGGGTATAAAGATGAATTATAACTTTTATTCAATATGAAACCTGAGATGGAACATTGTGCAAGAAAGTGGGAGTCAGTCAGTATTTATTAATAGATGAGTAGACAGAAAGATATGCAATATCTTTACAGTTACATGGTGGTTCTATCTGGAGGATATGTAACTGTTTTTCCAAACTAAGAGAGTACAGCATTCTATAATGCATGTTAACCACGTAACTAATGGTTATTCTCAGAGAAAAATAGGGAAATAATTATGGTTAACCCACCTTAAAACCAGTGTATGTCACCTCACACTTTATTTCTCGAAGTAGGTGAAATCATAAAAGCCAAAGTACATTTATCCAAATAAAATAGTTTAATTACTGTCTGACCATTATGATTTTAGTGATAAGGAATGAAGGAAGCTGTGAAACCTTTTAAGTGCAGTGAGTGTTGATATAATAAGCCTAAAGTAAAGAAGTAATGTGGGATCACTTATATTAGAACAAAGTGTATATAATTTACCATGATAATAAAAATATTGATTCAATTTTCAAATTAAATCGTTTATGAGATACAATATTTTCTGTTGTATCACCGAAGTTCCTGATAAAAAAACAACTTTTGATCAACTGAGACTCCAAATTAAGAAATAAATATCCAGTTTTATTGTCTGTACATTTCATTCGTACTTTCAATACATAAACTAACAATAATGTTAGGTTATACTTTTTTGCTCAGCAACATAAAAAACCACTGTTGAAATGTAGTGTTATAAAAACACACTGGCTTTTCTATTATTAGAGGCCTGGCATGGCCAAGCGCGTTGAGGCGTGCGCTTCGTAATCTGAGGGTCGCAGGTTTGCGCCAAACATGCTTGCCCTCCCAGCCGTGAGGGGCGTTATAATGTGACGGTCAATCCCACTATTCGTTGGTAAAAGAGTAGCCCAAGAGTTGGCGGTGGGTGGTGATGACTAGCTGCCTTCTCTTTTGTCTTGTACTGCTAAATTAGGGAAGGCTAGCACAGATAGCCCTCGAGTAGCTTTGTGCGAAATTCCCAAACAAAATTCTATCATTAGAAACTGTTAATCTACGTTATTTTTACTAACAATTATTCTATAAATATAAATAATTTCATGAATAATCTTAATTTTGGTTGGCTCACAAAGGAACTTACCAATGTTTGACTGCAAATTTATTTATTTCTATTAGCCAAGACGTACGAGATCAGGATACACTGTGAGGTGGGGTGGTGACACTTGCTTTGTTAATTTTGATGGGGCTATGTGCTAATAGATGTGTGTATCCTCTGGGTATTACATAGCCTGCAATTAGAAAAGATTAATGCTGACTTTTATGTAGAATATCCTACTTTAAAGCTATGTTTCCTGATAGTGCATGATACAATAAGATGAATGACTCAGAAATATAGGTTTCTTAACCAAAAAAAAAGTATTATTTTTTTATCAGCAATCTATTGTTAAATGTACACACAAGGCTGGAAACTTGTATGTCTAAAAACCATTAAAACATTATCGATTAAACATATACAACTTACCAAATAAAGCAAATATTAAATGGTAAGGACAAGGCATGATGTGATCGTTAGAACAGTAGACTTGTAATCCGTAGATTTTGGGTTCAAAAACCTGTTGCCAAACATGCTTGCCTTTTCAGTCATGAGGACATTATAATGTTTCAGTTAATCCCAATTTTCATTCATAAAAGGAATAGCTTAGGATGTGGATTAAGAACTAATTTCAATCATCTGAAGTGGCCAAACTTACTTGGATTATGGCCTGGAATATCGTTAAAAGTGGTGGTTCCCAAATAATGAATTTGAATAAAAGTTATGGTTTAAACACCAAAAGCTGGAAAAGGTTTAGTAACCAGTGAACCTAAAATTTGTGATGAAAAGCACATTAACTTCAGATGATTTTTTCAAATTCTGTGTAGAGCTACCCCAGGGCTATCTGTGCTACTTCTCCCTAATTTAGCTGTGATAGACTAGAAAGAAGGTAGCTTCTCAACACCATCCACCAGTAACAGCCAAATACAGTGTGAAGTGTCCAGCTTTTATCAAATTAACTTTAAAAGGCTGCCAACAAATATGGGGCTCAAATTTTATCTCGCGTAAAGGCCCACAATTAAGAGTGCCTGCCACTACTTACTCTTTTCAAGGAATAGTGGGATTGACTATTACATTATAACTTCCTCAAAACTGAAAGGGCGAGCATATTCAGTAACGAAGATTCCAACCCTAACTCTCAGATCGTGAGCCAACCATCCTAACCACCTAACGATAAGTCTTGCACACAGCTTTTTCCACTTCCCATTTAATTTTTCCTTTGCAAATTGAAACTCAAAGACGCTTTAAAAACAGTGGTGTAACCTTATCCTTTCTTTGGCGGGTTTTTTTAAGCGGTGAGATAAATTCAAGGTCTAATCCACGTTACAATCACACACCTCGGTGTGTACTATAACACGTTGTAAATTGTTACAGGTCTACGTTACAAGTGACATTATCGAATATAAGACTAGAAAACAACGACGAAGCTACATACTTCACAACTGCCTCGTATTTATAATGTAGCTTTGAATATACTGAAAGAAAAACTAGAGTTAGAGCTTTATAAATGTTCTAGGCCTATGTTTTCAAATCTTTTAAATCTCTTTTTAGCTAACATTTAGACTACAGAATTAAAATTATAATTAATAATAATAGCATTCCAGGTCTATCATTTGCCCTCTACATTTACTGCACAAGAAACCCTTATTTAATATTAGAACATTGGGCTGTGTATTTAGAGACAAAATGCACAAAATACAATTTCTGTAAAACAAAACATCGAAATAAAAGAATTGTATATATATATACAACGAAGTTTCGAGCATCTGCTCATCTTTAAGCATATCATGAGAACAAAATTAGTGACAATTATGTGTTCAAGGTGAATGTTGAACTCTAGACAAACAATATGCATTTAACAAAAGGAAAAAATATGGATGTAAAACAACAATATAAGTTAAAGAATATATTATTCACTGGCGAACTTCCTGCCTTCATTTTGCTGGTAACTCAAATTCTGGACTCCATCTCTACAGTGAATATACCAGTGTAAGTCAATTTTGCAGCTTTGAGCTAAAATATCAGGTCATCCCATAAGTAATGTCCGAAAATTTAATACAGAAAGTGTATCATAATTTCTGTCTTTGCAGAAGGTTTTAATGACTAAAATATGAAGTTGGACGTGAATAAAATATTCAGGCAAATAAAACAAACTATCCCGACTCCACTTTTTCAAATCATTAATCAAATAAACCGTTATGAAGACGGATGTGTTTGAGGAGCACATTAGGCATATAATGTTTTATGAGTTTAAAAAACATAATAAACTACACAAAAAATTCACAGTGTTTATGGTGTGGAGTCTCTCAATGAAAGAAAATGACGAAGTTGGCTTCAGAAGTTCAGATCAGGTAATTAGAGCTTAAGTGATGCTCCGTGTTCAGGTCGTCCTGTTGAGTTTAGTGATAACTTGCGGCTGGCTGCACTTGATGAAGATTGTACTGAAACAGTTGAAAAATTAGCACTGAAGCTTAATTAAACCCTGGAAGGAAAGAGGCCTGTTTTGATCAATCGTAAGGGTGCTGTTTTACACCAAGATAATGTACGGCCCCATACAGCAAGGATCACATCTGTAAAGATTGAAGAGATAGACTGGGAAAAACTTCCACATCTTCCTTATTATCCAGATATTGCCCCATCTGATTATCATGTATTCCGAAGTTTGCAAACCTATCTTGATGGAAAAGACCTTGGAACACGTGAAGATGTCAAAACTACCCTCTCTACAATAGTTTTTTTCCAAACCTCAAGAATTTTATATAATATACTGGCACGCGCCCAAGTGGCACAGTGGTATGTCTGCAGATTTATACTGCTAAAAACCGGGTTTCGATACTCGTGGTGAGCAATGCACAGAAAGCTCTTTATGTATATCTGTGCATAACAACAAACATTTTATATGCAAAAAGGGCTCGTTTGGGTTGAGAAAATATTTTACATAAAAGAGTACCGATAAATATTTTCAAATTTCAGTTCTCCAGACGGTGTAGAGAATGTTGTTTATTTTACCTAAAATTGTTTTTACCAAAGGTATTTTTATGTATCAAAAATAGTTGAAAAAACAAAACAAGTCCTGAAAAATGAAAGAGTTTAACGAGCCGTTTTTGCATATAAAATTCTCAACAAGTGGGTTTCTCGACATAATTGATAATAACAAACAACAACACACTGACACAGCGGAGGTTAATAAACTTTTATTTCAAATCGGAATTGTGGATCGAAATGAACTCGTGAAACATGTACAATTTTGTTTGTAGAATGATAATATGAAATTACAGTGGCGTAAATATAAGTGCAATACTTGTAACTTATATATTCTAATAATAATAATGTATAACTTAATTGTCTTTAGTTAAACAAAATATGATTTTCATTCGCATGGTTCGCATGGGCTATATCAATAATATTTGAGCTGTTACTTCCCATACAGAATGTTTTAATTATAAGTCAGCTAATGCCAGCTCCACATGTATTACACATTTGTTTAAAACTCTTGTTTATTATTCGTAGCAAATGGTCCTGAACTTCAGAGTATCTGAGCTTCAGGTTTTGCTGGGGTTTGCAGGGAGAAATAATTCACGGAAGCTAGAGTTACAGTATCGAGCCTTGGAACTTCTAAAACTCTAGAGTACTTCAACGAGTATGAAAATTCAACAGTTACATAAGTGAATGCATTTCTGTAAAAATACTAATGTATATAGATTAAAATTATTGTATATATTTGTATTTTTATAATCAGTTTTTTTTTTACTTTGCATTACAAAGATGGTCCAGGTCGTAAGTTTAATAATTTCGTTTAGTAATTATGATATAAGTTACGGTTTAACATTAACAGTATAGATGTTGTACATCATCTAAATGTAATTTTTATTTTATTAACACCATGTTTCAGATGTTTATAATTAACTAAGTTCCAGCTTCCACTAAACTTGCTTGTTTTTCATAAACAGATGGAGATTTCCAAGAAATACACCAATATTAAATTCCATCGATCCAGGCCATCTTCGTGGTATTCCACAACCTCCACTCTCTCACTTAAAGGGACCTGGGGAGTCAGTACCAGTGAATCAGATGATGCCTATGAATAGCCTACATGCTGTCTCCGATATCGATTGTTCTTCTCTCAAGCATGCTATGTCCAGCATTCAAGGTGGATATAATATGACCAAATGTCCAGTACATCCAGATGTTTACTTAAAACCTTTACCGTTTTATGATGTTCTTGCTGAATTGATGAAACCAAGTAGTTTAGGTATGTTTTTGAAATTTAGAGGAGTGATATGTTAGAAACATACAATGTTATTGGTAAAGAAAAGTGTAGGTTTTTTTCCCTCCATATTGATTTGTGTACTAGATAAATCTCTAGTTACCTTTTGTTTTAGTGCCTTTCACTTTGCTTTATGTTTAAGTTTATAAGCATGTAGTATTGTTTGGTGTTCATTACGGTCTCATCAGAGGTATCTTTTATTGGTTGGAAGTCAACATTTGAAATAGTTTTATCTTTAAAGAAGACAACTGGTGCAGTTTACATGTATCTCGTAAGTTCCTCCTTACATATTATCTTTTCTTTATTTGATTAGTCAGTGTTTACAATTTGTCGAAAGTGCTTTTGTGAATCATGTTAACACCAGTCTGGGTGACTAACTATATAGTTTAGCACCTTATCATTTTAACACTCGGTCTGGGAGTGAGAGAAAAATATATCTGGTAGGTTGACTCTCAAACTAAACTTTCTGCTACTCTTGTTCAGAATAGAGATTTCAACTTCTTGCAATATCTGAAATCAGGATTAACCACAACTGTGGCCAAGTTCACTCTAGTTTGGAGGCCATGAGGAAGTAAAACTCTGTGATCAAGGATCATCCACAGTACATAGAAGTGGTGACATAAAGAACAGCTTTATAAACTTTTTACATGGGTTCTCTAAAAACAAACGGCAATTTCAACGTATATTGATAAACAATTTTTGTTTGGCCAATAATGATACATCAACATAAAACTTGTACCACTGTCCAGCCAGTGTCCTGAGCTCTTCATGTTTGTGGCTGGATAATATTATTGAGACAGCAAATTGTAGTTTTTTGAGGTTAATTGATTGAGTCCTTCATTGTAACACATTTTTATTTAGTTTTAACTTGTTTCCGACTTCAGCAAAAGAGAATTGTGACACCTCTCTGTAACTTACTCGATCACACTAAATTCATTCTTATCAACTTGTAGTGTGTGTAATGAGAAGGAAACAAGATAAAATAGAATGTTTGTGAAAGGTTTTCAAGTCCGTTTCATAATATTCTCCATATATATATTCAGAACTGTCTTAACTTCAAGATTCGGATATCTGTGACCTGTTGTAGTTAAGTTAGACTAACATTTGACACTGGTCAATGTTTCTGTGTCAGTATTGTGGCTGTAGCTCACTCTTAGATATAATTCAAAACTTCTCCACTTCTAAATCATATATTTATATGACTTGTTTGTTTAACAGTTAGTCACTTTGTACACAGGTGAAATATTTATAAAGTGTATTTAGTTACGTACGTATTAATTTGCATACAAACAGTTAAAGATTTATCGCCCACATTATTAATGGAGTTTTCGATTGTTTACTCATCCAGTGATTGGACGAGTAGACATTAGGGTTGATGTTACTACACAGCAAGTCACATGGAACAGTTATTGTTTCAGGTGGTGTTTAAAACATATCTATGAGTCAGTGGGGCTCGATACAGATGTAAATAATAGAATAATCTTTAATATAAAATGTTCATGATATGTGTATCATATTTACATCTTACCTGCTGCTTACATCTAGACATCTTTTTATCATATGAAATAATAAAGATGAACTCTGTTACGTTTTAAGAATTTTGTTATTCTTCTTGACAGCTTGTTTAGGTACATAAACAGCAACAACAACAAACAAAATATAAGCAGTTTTTGTTTCATTATGTCTTCATTTAGTGCCTTCCAAACCAGGCAGATTCCAAGAAAAGAGCTTTATGTTTGACTTAACGCCACAACAAACTCATGACATAACAATGTCAAGGCAGGCTAAGAATGATATGAATATGAAACGAGTAATCAGAGTTTAAACTAATCCCATTAGCTTAGGAAGATAATTATTTAATGTTTTCTATTTTGAGGTTTTGTACATTATGTATTATAAAATATAGTTGTTAAAACAGTGTTTATCTGGATTTAATATCACTCATACCTGATTATCCAATGTTTGATACCAGTGAATAGTAGTTGTTGAATAATTGTGTTGTTAAAACAGTGTTTATCTGGGTTTAATATTACCCATACCTGACTATCCAGTGTTTGATACCAGTGAATAGTAGTTGTTGAATAATTGTGTTGTTAAAACAGTGTTTATCTGGGTTTAATATTACCCATACCTGACTATCCAGTGTTTGATACCAGTGAATAGTAGTTGTTGAATAATTGTGTTGTTAAAACAGTGTTTATCTGGGTTTAATATTACCCATACCTGACTATCCAGTGTTTGATACCAGTGAATAGTAGTTGTTGAATAATTGTGTTGTTAAAACAGTGTTTATCTGGGTTTAATATTACCCATACCTGACTATCCAGTGTTTGATACCAGTAAATAGTAGTTGTTGAATAACACTGGGGAACACTTATTTTGTTGCATTTAAAAAAAGACCTTTCTATAGTCAATTTGAGTGTGTTGATTTCAAATCTGAAGTCGGTTTTTATCTGCAAGCTACAGATTTTATGCAATTTGACATTTTTATTTATTTTTTAATTTTTCGTTATTATAGGAAATTATAGGAATAGCTTATCAATTTGTTTGTGTATTTTATTCAGATAGGAATTTGCGTTTGTACACTTCATCTGGACAATCTCGTTTAATGCTCCAGCAGTATTCAGCCATCATACTTTTGTCCCAGCGCCCTTGGTAGCGTTCTTCCATGACCTTTAGGTCTTGGTGGAATCGTTCTCCTTGTTCGTCACTCACAGCCCCCAGGTTGTCAGGGAACTTATCAAGATAGCTGTTCAGAAAATGAAGCTTGATGCTCATGTTGCACCCGAGATCACGAAAAGCGAGGAGCATTCTGTTCACAAGTTCACTGTAGTTCTCTGCCTTATTGTTTCCAAGGAAGTTCTGAACGACTGCCACAAAGGATAACCATGCTGCCTTTCCTAAAGCGGTCAGCTTAGCAACAAACTGATCATCACGAATTAGGGTTCGAATCTGTGGGCCATCAAACACGCCTGCTTTGATCTTCTCAAATGATAACTCTGGTAAAGCTGTGATGATGTGTTGGAAACATTCACCTTCGGTTTCCAGTGCCTTGACAAATTGCTTCATCAAACCTAATTTGATGTGAAGAGGAGGAAAGATGATCTTATCTCTGCTTACAATTGGGTCTTGTATGATATTTGGCATGCCTGCTTCAAGGGTGTCACGAATAGGCCAGTCCTTCTGGACCCAATGTCTGTCTCGTGCTCGGCTGTCTCACATACAGAGGTAACATGGAAACTTGGTGAAACCTTTCTGTTGTCCAAGAAGAAAGTTGACCATCTTTAAGTCTACACAAATGATACAATTGTGCTCATGATATTTTAATAAGTCCATGACCATTCTCATATCATCATAGTCTTCCCGCAAATGCACTGAGTGACCGACAGGTACTGCTCCATAAACATTCCCATTATGTAAAAGAACACACTTTAGACTGCGTTTTGAACTGTCTAAAAAGAGTCTCCATTCAGCAGGACTATAGTAACGTACACCCAGTTCTTTGAGAAGCCCTTGGATGTCATGGCAGTAAACAAACTGTCTGTCTTCTGAAAAGAAGGTCACAAAAAGCTGGTCACGCTTTCTGAAATATGATACTTTAACAGAGTAATCAATAAGATTTCTGCCTTGTTATCTTGATGCCAAAAGCTCTGCTGCTTTCTTTGAAAGACCTAAATCCCGCACTAAATCATTCAGTTCAGCCTGGGGAAGAGGCTTGGGGACGGGGAAAGGTTCAGTGTCTGAAGAACAGTTCTCCGATTGTGTACACTTTTCTGACAATTCACTGTCACAACTGTCTTGTTCGCTTGTATCATGTCCAATGTCTTTATCGTCCAATGAAGGCAAGCCTTTTAAAACTGGAACAGTAACTTCTTCAGAGTGCGGAACAGGCCGAATAGCTGAGGGAATGTTCGGATACGTAATCTTATGTCGGTTTTTCTTCCCAACACCAAGTAAAGATTACGGTGTTCGGATACAGTTACGGCTTTGTCTCCTTGAGACAAGCTGCGAACTGGATGATAACTTCTCCCCCAGTATCAGTGTTAGAGTGAACACTAAAATGTTCCAGTTAAGTATGATTATGAACTCTGTGAGCATTATGTTTTTTAATAAGGAAAACTTTATCCAAAATATTTTATCACAATTTATTACATTGAGTGAAGTTAGTTTGTGGAACAGGTACAACGTTTTGATGTAAAATGGTGTGCTTTATCAGCAAGTAAACACCAAACAAAACTTATCTTGAATATTTTGTACCAGATCTAACCCTCTTACAGTAGAAGAAGTTAATCGTATGTTGTAGAAAACTCGTTTTGATCCATATAAATGTTTTCTACAACAGAAGAAATTAGTGAGTGACGACTTATATTTTAATAAAAATATCTGTTTGAAAAATACATAATGTTATGTAACCTGTTTGTTTGTTTGTTTGTTTTGGAATTTCGCACAAAGCTACTCGAGGGCTATCTGTGCTAGCCGTCCCTAATTTAGCAGTGTAAGACTAGAGGGAAGGCAGCTAGTCATCACCACCCACCGCCAACTCTTGGGCTACTCTTTTACCAACGAATAGTGGGATTGACCGTCACATTATAACGCCCCCACGGCTGGGAGGGCGAGTATGTTTGGTACGACTCGGGCGCGAACCCGCGACCCTCAGATTATAAAGCGCACGCCTTAACGCGCTGGCCATGCCAGGCCCATATGTAACCTGACTGTTACAAAAATGTTTGTTTTATGTTATAGATATATTTATCTGCACTGATAAGTTTTTAATAGCATTTGTTTCTTTACCCTCCAGTTGAATGTCAAAAGATATCCAAACTTACGTTTAAAATTATATGGTCTGACACATCGCTTATGGACTTAATATGTTTTCAATCCTGAGTATCTACCATTATGTAATTTACAGGAAATTCCTTCCTTGTCCGTGACTTCTATTGTAGCTTAACAATAAGAGAGATGTTCTGTTTGATACAATATAAATGTTTATTTTATTTTTCAGAATCCTATTCTTACCAATAAACCTGGAGTTGAACCTAAAAGACCAAGTCGACAAGTGAATATCACAGCACTGTGCAAATTGTGTCCCACTGTAGCCAATCATATCAGTGTATCTTGGACATCGGAATACGGTCGGGTAGGTTAAAATGAGAACTCTTTAATGACTTTGTGAAGAACACAGAATATATTTTGTGCCATTTTAGCCCTCTTGGTGTGAGTAGGTGGTCGGAGTGCCCGTGTCGTGACCTTTAACAGAGTTACAGTCAAAATTGAAACTCCTTTATTATCAAAGTATGGAAATATACTTGGTATCAAAAGAAAGTTAATGATTCAGATTTTAATATAAGTTTGAAGTTACAAGGAAATATTTTTAACTAATCTTCAGTCTGTTCCAGCATGAGAATCACATTTCTGTGTCCTTCATCTTACCTAATTTATATTCAACCCTTCACTGGAATATCAGACTTTTACTTCATCTCCTTCACTAAACCATTCAGAACCTGGAAAGGAAAAGCTATCAAACGATGTGTAATGTTGTGTTGTCAGTTTTATCTTCCACTTGAAAGAAGTTTGACTCACGTGTGTTCTTTATTTGTGGTTATAGAAGTAACTAAGTTGTAAAGGTTAGGAACTTATGGTTAGATAAGGTAAGATAGTGAAAAAGCAAATAAACATAATTCACAAGGTATGTTCTCAACAGCTCATACATTATGTCATTCCATATGGTAACACAGGCTATGGGCTTATCATGGTAACATAAGCTGTGGGCTCATCATGGTAACATAAGCTGTGGGCTTGTTTCATGAATTTCAGTTGGTGTGGTGGGTTTATTGGTTATATCTCAATCAAATGACAATAACATGTTATAATTAAGTAGGAATAGATGTAAGCTGTTATAAGTCTTAAGCTGTTTGAGATAAACAATTATAGTTTTCTGTTACAATCTACAGTAATTTTAGAAAGAAAAAAGGATAATTTGATTTATTTAATATATTTCATGATGATTACAATGTTGGTCAAATTGACAGAGTCAGTATAGAAGCTAAAGTAGAAAAAATAACAACTGATATATAAATTTTAATGAAAAAGTTTGATACATATTTAGGAAGTTTTAGATGTTACACAAGTGAAATTTGAGAATGAAGCAGTCAACATTCTGATTCGTGAATGAACCTCGTGTGAAAATAATTAAGAAATTTGTTATTTTGTGCACAAAAGACTTTTAATGTTTAGAGAAAGCTGACCAACTTTATCAAAACTACATGAAACTTTAAAATTTATAAATACAGAAACAGATTACGATTCAAAGACTGGTCACAATATATACAACTTGACAAACTGGAATAAACATATAAAATGAACACAAGTTGGTAAAAAAATTAATGGATAATTCACTAGTTGACTTGTTCCGTTATAATGATACAATGGTTTAGGATGTTTACTAAAGTTTGAGGCTGAAAAGCCAGAGTTTCAAGCTATTTGTCTGAAATAAATGTATTTAAAAATGTAATTAAAGCTAAACAAACCAACAACTCTTGACAGGAAACAACAGAGAACAGAAATATATATGTTGTAATGCAATTCTTTTCTGTTCCTTTAAAACATAGATAAAATGTTATTGTTCTACTGTGTCGTCACAACAATAAAAATGGTAAAATAATAGTTTCTGTATTTTGTCAGCAGTGGCTAGGCTACCAAAACTAATAGTTTCTGTATTTTGTTAGGCCAGCAGTGGCTAGGCTACCAAAATAATAGTTTTTGTATTTTGTTAGGCCAGCAGTGGCTAGGCTACCAAAAATAATAATTTCTGTATTTTGTTAGGCCAACAGTCGCTAGGCTACCAAAAATAATAGTTTCTGTATTTTGTTAGGCCAGCAGTGGCTAGGCTACCAAAAATAATAGTTTCTGTATTTTGTTAGGCCAGCAGTGGCTAGGCTACCAAAAATAATAGTTTCTGTATTTTGTTAGGCCAGCAGTGGCTAGGCTACCAAAAATAATAGTTTCTGTATTTTGTTAGGCCAACAGTGGCTAGGCTACCAAAAATAATAGTTTCTGTATTTTGTTAGGCCAACAGTGGCTAGGATACCAAAAATAATAGTTTCTGTATTTTGTTAGGCCAGCAGTGGCTAGGCTACCAAAAATAAGTTTCTGTATTTTGTTAGGCCAACAGTGGCTAGGCTACCAAAAATAATAGTTTCTGTATTTTGTTAGGCCAGCAGTGGCTAGGCTACCAAAAATAATAGTTTCTGTATTTTGTTAGGTCAACAGTGGCTAGGCTACCAAAAATAATAGTTTCTGTATTTTGTTAGGCCAACAGTGGCTAAGCTACCAAAAATAATAGTTTCTGTATTTTGTTAGGCCAGCAGTGGCTTAGATACCAAAAATAATGCATTGGCCTTATAACTTTGTAATAGTTATTGAGAGAGTTGTCTTAGTAAATAATATATATGTGTATGTTTCATACGAGTTTGTATTCCAACTGGTGAAATGTTGTGGATAGAAAAACTAAATGTTGTATTGTACTGTGTATTACTGATAAAAAAATGGATCTTTTAAGCACAGAGTTCCTTCTAATGTTTAATTTATATATATATTCTACTTATTACTCTTGTGTTTGTTATTTCTGTGGCTATGAAGTTATTCTTTCATTTTTATGTGATAAAAACTCATAACTATTAAATATTTTTCATGTTCAGCATTTAAAAATTTTCAATTAAACAAAAGTTACAATATGATTCTGATTTGGAAATTGCTACCACAAGGATCTCTGTTCTGTCCAGTAAGTTGGACTGTATTTGTAGCTCTCTTATTGCATTCATTTAACTCTTATCCATTGATTAAATATGTTTCACCTCTTTTCTGTAATGGAATATTTGCTTTCTATCCATTGCAGTTAGGGAAAATGAGAATGGATATACCTTGTCGGTCCTTTACGTGTTCCCACTTACAGTGTCTCGATGCATCGTTGTATCTCCAGATGAATGAAAAGAAACCCACATGGATATGTCCAGTTTGTGATAAAGATGCTGTATTGATATGTCTCATGATTGATGTGTAGGTTTCAAGGAAACTACATAAAATTGGTATCTATTCACCGAGGAAATTGTTTACTTTTATTTATTAATATTTTTTATGTGTCGTAGATTTTGGGTATGGTCTGTGTTAGTATGCCCTAAAATTCTAATAGTTTGATGTACAAATCTAAATTCCCTAATATTATAAGTTTAAAAAGATCATTTTTGTCTTTCTAAATTAAAAATGAAATACATTGAAATTCTGGTAAGTTATAAGGAACGTAATATTTTCAGAGAAATTCTAATGTGTAACACCTTCCAGCTAAAACACTAATTAGAACCAATCATAGTATTTGATACAAGTTGTTTTGAGAGCATTGCCAAGCCTTAGACCATATTGAGTTCCAACACTTTATAACATCGTCTGAGAATTTGTCGATTAGCACTTGTTAAAAATCCTTTATATAGACTCTGGTTCTGGGATTTTTTTTTTAAATAATAATTACTTAGCTGGAACTGTCTCTGAATATCACCTGGAGTGATCAGTATTTTTATTGAAATATGTAATGTTTTGCTAAGCTTAGAAACATTTTGAAATAAAGTATGCAACATATGATCCATAAACGCTGTGCTATATTTTTTAATAATACAGAGCAGTAAGTAGAAAAACATTTCTTCCTAGTGTTACTTGTATAGACAGTAGGAGTGACTAACTGAAGTGAAACTAGTTAATACTGAAAACAAAATAAACATGAAATCCTGATAAACGAAGGACAAGAAACGTATACTAACATGTTAATTATTGCCTTCAGTTGAAACCCAACCATTGGGTTATTGATGATGGTGAATATTTGTTCGAGAGAAACTGTTGCACAGACCTTCAAACATGTTTTGAGATCTTGTAGTATGATTAAGAGAAGTAACATAAGTAAAGGTAATAACTGTTATTAAGAGATGTATTGGAAATCTGTTTTAAAATTTAAATCTATCTGTCAGAGTCAAGAATAAAGATAAATAGATAATGCTTTGAATGTTACATAATAGTGAAAATAATAAGTTTGAAAGTTCAGTAACATGAACGAATAATGATTGAGCACTACAGAATTGAGGAAAACAATGAGTTGTAGAACATACAAAGTGCTGAAATGTATTATAGTGCATAGAATAAGTGTTGGTCTTCTGTTGATGAAGAAGGTGTGTCTTATACTGATTCCACCAATAACACTTCGGCAGTGGTGTAGGGAATTATTCAACTGAGAGTTGAGGAAACAAAAAATGTTAAAATTAGGAGTTACAGCTCAAAAGAAAGATTGTCTTTATAACACAGATAACATGTAACAGTGTAACTTCCTTTAACTCTGTCTCCTCAGGCATAATTTTCTGCACGACATAAAATTTCAGTGTCTTACATTCATTGAACTACCTTTTGTTTGTCATACTGACGAGTATTGCATAAAATCTTCGCTAATAATCCATATTTTAACAGTATATGAGTTTTAAGTTCTTAGTCTTTTAACATAGTATTTTTAAAAAAATCCTGAATTTCCCTTAGCGTAACACATGCAACTCATTTTGTGTATATCAATGATGATGAGAAAATTCACTTGCAGGGAAAAATATAAATGTAAAAACGGCTGGTTTGGGTTGAGAAAATTTTGTCCATTACAACCAATAATGTCCACATATGAATTGTTTAATTACCATATTGGTAAATACATAACATGAGCATTCTATAAATATGTAACATCAGCCAGCTCATTCATCAAAGACTATTTAATTTCAAGTCTAATTTAAATCAACTTAATAATAAAGCTTCAATGGCCAGTTTCGATGCTATATCTCTCTTTTCAGAAGTTCCAACCACTAAAGCCTGGAAGATAGCCTTAGAACTCTATATTCGAGACCCTAACCCAACTATAGACATTCCCAGCAACCAATTAGCAACCCTCATAGAATTTACCACGATAAAGACAAACTTCATGTTCAACAACCACAACTATATACAAACAAATGGCCTAAGCATATGCAACCCAATATCACCAGTCCTAGCCAATATTTTTATGACACAAGTTGAAACACAAGCAATTAATATAGCATTACATCCACCACGAAACTGGTACAGATATGTAGATGACACAATTGCAGGATTCAAATCTACAGAACACATACTTAATTTTTTCAATCTCATTAACTCTATACATCCCACTGTAGAGATATGGTGGAGCAAATAACAGATAAAATGTTAAGTTTTACTGAAAAAACATTTAACATGAGGAAAACTATTTTTGGTCTTAACATGAAAATTACTTCACACACAAAGTATTGAAAACAAATACGTCACTAAAAATATGATTTTTTTATGCCAAGGAGTTATAATATTAACTGAAAGACTGCCAAATGTTTTGAAGGTATACACACTACATTGAAAGTTAGAAATATTAAATGTGTAATTTAAGTAAGTACAAACAGGTCACATGGTTGGTCAAATTGACCTAGCTTGATTTTAAAGAGTTAAATATGATCTGCAAAATGTTGATAAAAGTGTTTTTCAACCTAGAATTTGGTTCTATGGACTGTTTCTAGGGTTCTACAAAAAATATCCGTAGTGGTAGTAACATGAAAAAAGAAACCAAGACTGTTATGTCGCTGTCATAATTTCTCTTGGTCTTAGTATCACTAAGACTATAATGTCACAGTCATAATTTCTCTTGTTCTTAGTATCACTAAGACTATTATGTCACAGTCATAATTTCTCTTGTTCTTGGTATCACTAAGACTATTATGTCACAGTCATAATTTCTCTTGTTCTTAGTATCACTAAGACTATTATGTCACAGTCATAATTTCTCTTGTTCTTAGTATCACTAAGACTATTATGTCACAGTCATAATTTCTCTGGATACCAGGCCACGTTGGTATTCATGGGAACAAACATTACAGTTAAGTCTATCTGCTATGGCACTACCACCCCTGTGGCTGTCCCATACATGGACTATGGTCCTGTAATTCAAGGCTTGGCTCCATGCCAGCTGGCAATCGACTTGGAGTGAGCAATGGGAAAACAAGCTCTTCCAAATAAAACCCGATATTGGACTTTGGTCATCTTTCTTCTGTAAGGATCACAAAGAGGAAGTTGTTCTAACTGGACTGAGCATTGGTCACAGTTTTTAACTCCTTGTTTTCTTTTATCTGGAACTGATGCACCAGTGTGTAGTTTGTGTAACACTCAGATCACAATGAGCCACATTTTACTTTCTTACCATCTTTATGACTCAGTGAGAGCACCATTTTAAACATGTTCTGTACCATGGTTTATCCATAACGTTAGATAGTGTTATTGGTGATGGTGACACTGTCTATCTCGGTAAAGTTTTTAATTTTTTAATGGTCATTAATCTTTTTAACCTCATTTAAGTGTTTGATATTTATACATTAAACCTTTTTCAATGTGGTTTCCATTAAGAATCACAGTCTCTCTAGTTCGATGTATAATTAGAATGTAGCCCAAACATTAAACAACTCTACACCAGGACTGGAAAGACCAACTTCAGGTGACTGACAGTGGTTCTTGTACTTACCTGTTAGTCTTCCTGGTAGGTTATGATAATTATCATTATGCTACAGAAAGTCCTTTACAACTTGTCTTACTGTACTTTTTCTTTTGACGTTGTAGACTAGATGTAAACATTGGTTTTATGCTATTCACGTTTTTTCACCTTCATTTCCCTTTATGAATTTTACTACATTTACTTTAATTTTACCTTTTTACCAACCACTAGCTTTTCAAATATATTACTATTATTATTTAAAAAAATATATTTTAATGTCATTTTTGTTCAGCATTTAATAATGTATTAGCAGACATACAAATATAATCATGTAATTTTTCATGCTGTTTTTTAGGGCCCCTGTTCAATCTCTGATGTTGCAAGTAGGCTCAGTATTATCCATCCAAATGTCATTTCTCTAGACTGACTAGAGTCTGGACAAAGGCTTTCACTGATATGTCCAGCATTTGTACAGAAGACGTTTACTACTAAATATTCTTGTTTCTGTTGCGATGGAAACATACGAACATCAGTAAATTTTGTCACACTGAATTTATTTTTATTTAGAAAACTCTTACCATTGTACAAATCACAGTTTAATACAAATGCAGCAATTTCCAGATAAAGTCTTTTCATAAACTGAGAATTGTATACTTCTGTGTATCAGGTAGCTTAATTTATTCTGTGAACTGTTATATATATCAGTGTCATCCATAAAATATTCTTGTATATAAAAGTGTAAAACATATTTTATAATATACAGATTTTTGTCCTTTTTGTGATGATTGTTGTCTGGACATATAAAGCCTCGTTATTTCAAATGTGGCAACGACAGTTTCGTTGTGCTCCCATGAAATGTGTTTCACCAACATACACTTCTATGTCTGTTTATAGCCTAACGTTTTTAAATTACCATTGTGTTATTTTCTACATTTTCATACACATTAAACAAAGTATTGTTGGTATTAACATACAGTATTGTATTAGAAAAGGCCTGGCATGGCCGAGCGCGTTAAGGCGTGCACTCGTAATCCGAGGGTCGCGGGTTCGCGCCCGCGTCGCGCTAAACATGCTCGCCCTCCCAGCCGTGGGGGTGTATAATGTGACGGTCAATCCCACTATTCGTTGGTAAAAGAGTAGCCCAAGAGTTGACGGTGGGTGGTGATGACTAGCTGCCTTCCCTCTAGTCTTACACTGCAAAATTAGGGACGGCTAGCACAGATAGCCCTCGAGTAGCTTTGTGCGAAATTCCAAAACAAACAAACAAGTATTAGAAAATCAGAACCGGTGTAATTTATAATACGTTTCATTCACGAGGTTTTGAATAAATGAAAGAATTTATTTTGTTTGTGTATCAAACACTTTTAGTTTCATAACTGTAATCACTGTGATAAATCGTAACATTTTAAACTGTAATAAAGTACAAATACCACTTTGTAATTAAGTGAAAACAATTACTGTGCTCTGTCTTTGTGAATATTAGAACTGCATTAGGTCACAGTTTTCTTCTATATGAAGACACAAATTTTTACAAAAAATTAATACTTGAGAATGTTCTGAAGAAGTTACACTTGTTATTTTACTCTGTTATAATTATTGTTCCAGTTGAGGTTTCTCTGTTGTTTTACCCGTTATATTAATTACTTTACTAGCAGTGGTCAGTGTATAGCCAAGACCGATAACCTCATGCCATTAATTCTATCAATACCAGCAAACAGCTTTAAGGTATTGAGTGCACATTTGGCCATGCCGGGCCTGTTAATGTAGAAAATTGTCTTATGGATAACTTAAAATTAATGGAAAATAGATGTTATTACAATACTTTCTGACCTAAAAGAATAAATTTATAGGTTTAGTTTTGAATTCTTGCCTGTAAAAATAAGCAAGTGTTCTTTGACTTTTGAATTTTTATTGCTGAAGTGAGAAATCATTTTAATTTTGAAAAACGTTCTGTTACAAAATTATTAGTTTAAATAGAAGTTCATTACGTGAAATGTAATGTTTTGTAATTATGTGAAGAAAATACAGTGAAACCTCGTTAAAAACATACAAGATTTTTATGGGCCTAAATAAAGTTTGAAAATTGTCTTTGGCAACATTAAGAAATTATCAATTTTTGATTTCAAATGTAATGTCTATTTAGAAAGAATTAAGCAGTAATTTATGTATTACTCTATACAATAAATATTTTCATTACCAAAGATGCGTGTTATTTTTGTGATAATAATTTGAAATCTCCATGTTTTATAGTATTACTAGTTGGCAAAGTAAAGACACATTTTTTCTGAAATGTTGCATGTGATAAACGAGAGCATATACTTACTTATCCTACTTGTATTAGTCCCACTACATACAACATTTGTTGTTACATATACTTATCCTATTTGTATTAGTGCCACTACATACAACACTTGTTGTTACATATACTTATCCTACTTGTATTAGTCCAACTACATACAGCATTTGTTGTTACATATACTTATCCTACTTATATTAGGCCCATACGCACTAGGCTTACCAGTGTTGTATGAAATATTGTGTATTTGATTTTTCGGTAATTTTCGTCTGGGATATACAATTTAAAATTCCATGTACAGTTTTAAATACTACTGTTTAGTAGTAGGAAAAGATGCCCAGTGTATGTTATCTATGGTTCTTTTTAAGATAAAATATAAAACACTAACCATTATATTCGTAGAATTCTGTATTACCTAGTGTGCATGGCCAAAAGTTTTATGAACATAAATTATGTTTACAAAGATATTAAAATATATTACTTCATTCATTAACGTTTCATTTTGCTAACGTTAATGGTATTTATCACTGATTAGACAACAAGCCCTAATACGTTCATGTGTGTAGCCCTACCATAGGAAGGTAATATCTAAAACTTTGAATATTATAACCTATACAAGTTCGTACTAATAAGAGCAGCTGTAAATGTTCGGATTTACAATCCTAAAATCAAAGGTTCGATTCGCCTCGGTGAATACAGCAGATAGCCCGATGTGGCTTTGCTCTAAGAAAACATACACTTCATGGTAACAACAAGAATATGACAATAAACAATCATAACCTTCAGAATTTCATGATACTAATAGTAAGACGACCATAAACATCGCAATTACCTTAATTTATCCTTCAAGTTTAATGGCCCGGTGGGTTAAAGCATGCGACTCGCAATCTGAGGGTCACTGCTTCGAATCCACGTCGCAGATAGCCCTCGAGTAGCTTTGCGTGAAATTCAAAAAACAATCAATCAAGTTTCCATTTTAATATGTAATCAAACGTTTGATATTGTTGCAAACGAGTTCTGTGATGGGGTATGTTCTTTTATATTATTTGGCAAAAATTATACGAAGTCGAGTCCTGCAATAGACCTAAGATCACATTCAATGGTGCACCAGGAATTTTCTATCTAAAACAGTACCGACGCCTAACCTACAAATAACTTGAAGACGAAAGGTGGAAGACTTTCGAAACGACGTCCTCTACACTTGTGTCTCCACAACAAGCAGTTGTCGTCCATTCTACAAAGTTTCATCATGAATACTGTTCCTAAACAATTTATCAAAAGATACAAATATCTTCCTTGCTAGTAAATTATTAATTAAACAGCCACGAGGACTCTTACTTTTGATGTTGAATTATGTTGGTGACGTTGAACCTACTATTCATTGAATTTTTCAATAACTCATTAAATGCTAGGCCATCCATTTTTGTATTTGAATAAACAAATTCAAGCAAAAACTTTATTTTTATTTTTTCACACATGTAACATCCCAAAGCTGCACTGCATAGCTAAATAAATCAAAATGAAGTTTTAACTTGAATTTTTTCAAGGAAATCTATGACATGAACTGGGACGCTCTGGGTAAGTCGACATGGAACAACCCAACGGCTTCTTCAGGAAATATCTGTTCAAGGTGATCGTTCAGCAGTAGGAAATGAACGTTTTGGTGTGTTTTTTTAAATTCGTGAATCGTTTCTTAGTTTAAACTGATTGGGTAATAATAAGAGGAATTGTATTTAAAAGTGTAATATTACTCTAACGTTGGATGCTTTCCCACTTAGTATTGGTAACCCTTTCAATATGTCTGTCGATTTCGGGTCACCCGCGGTAAGTCAATGGATTTACAATGCTAAAATCAGGGATTCGATTTCCCTCTATGGACTCAGTAGTTAGCCCGATTCGGTTTTGCTATCACAAAGCACGCACTGACAATTTTGGTATGTTTATAATCGCTTCGTAACATGATTTGTTTCAGAACCTTAAGTGTGTTTTATGTAGTCTGTTTCATTTGACAGTATTTTATTTATTCTAAGAGCTTGACTGTAAGTAATGTTTCGTTTAATGTGAGAGAAGTAACAGCTTTCAAACTGAAGGTATTGTGGTCTCTCTGTAGGTGTTTTGTAAAATTTAGTGTGTAAAATTCCGTTTTTATAAAACTGTGACGTCAAGAAAGTTAACCTGTGTAGACGACTAATCGTAGGTAAACCTAACTGTTTTATTTAAAGGAATTTACATGTGTGATAAATTCTTTAAGTGATTTAAGACCGGGTGTCCAAATGAAAATTATATTGTCAATGTAACGTTTCCATAAATTAGGTTTTTATAGAGCTGAATTGTGAAAACCGATTTTCGATACAACCCACAATAACGTTGGTATAATTGGGAGCCATTTTGGAACCCACTACAGTACCATAAACTTGAATTTAATACTCGTTATTAAATTTGAAGTTATTCAAATTTAAAATAAGGCTTGCAAGATCAGTAGTTGTTCGAGATTCTGAGGGGTTAGAAACTACTAATGCGGACTTTAGAGTTCCTAGTCGTTCATCATGTGGATGTTGACGAAATGTGAAGAAATATCCATCGTACAAACATGACTACTGGGTGATAACAGTCCGTCAATATTAATTTCATCTGTGATCTTAAGAAAGTCTTTAGTATACTTTATGTAAGAGGGTACAGGGAATACATTTTATGTGTTGGTCAACAAAAGCGGACAGTTTTTCAGTGGTCATGTTTATATTAGAAATTATGGGTCTGCCAGGATTGTTTGGTTTGTGTATTCTGGTTAAGAGATAAAATATACCAAGAAAAACTTGTCTGGGTATCAAATACTGGAAGGTTTCTTTGTTAATTGTATTGTTTTGGAGAAGTTCTGTTATGGTCTAAATAAACTGAATTGTAGGATCATGTGAAAATGTTTTTATATAAATTAATGTTCTATTCTCTCCGGTTAACTTTCACGATGTAGTCATCTGGCTTTATTGTGATATTGTTGTTCGATTTAAGATGATTTAAATCAGTGGTGCACAAATTCCGGCCCGCGACGAGTCACCGAGTGGCCCCCGATGTCCAAAGGGAAACTCAAACATAGACAGTTCGCGCCTGCGCGAAGATTAAGCGCTATAGAAGAATATGCATTAGATTAGATACTGGATGGTTCCATATTTGTGTTGAGCAATAAAGAAAATTTAATAAGCAAATATCTTTTATACATAGGTATTTAGTCATTGGTGCAATGACGTAATATTCCCGTAATTACGAAATCTCACACGTTCCAGTTGTTCTTCGAGATTTACTTACAAGCCTTATTTTGATATTATTTCCTAACAAAAAATAGTAGCTAATTGTAAAAGAAGAGTTGACGACGAAAACCGGCAGTTTCATGATGATTATACTGCACAATGTTTTGTTCAACAACAGAAGAACGTGATTTGTCTGATGTTTCATTTGACAGTTGTCCAATATAAAGTGTTGTTATGAGTCGAAGCATAAAGATTTCCACAATGTTGTCGGTGATAAACGAACAGCTCGATTTGAATCTCTGCGGCGGTTGCTGAATCACCACCAGAACATTTTCTTAAAGCAGTCAGCAGATTTAGTGAGATCAGTTACGATATTTCGTTGATGATAGCGAATTCTGGCCAACCGTTCACTGATGGTGATTTTGTCAAGCAATGCATGATTTCTGCATCGAAAAAAATTGTGTCCAAGCTACAGAAGGTGGCTTTGAATCGTATGTCAGTTCAGTGAAGAATTTCACACCTCTCAGTAGACGTGACAAGGCAGCTTACAAATAAAGCAGCCAACTTTGTCTACTTCTCTTTAGCAGCAGACGAGTCGACTGACATCAGTTCAACAGTACAGCTACTCGTTTTTGATCGTGGTGTGTCATCATCGTTTATTATCACAGAGAAACTAATCGGCATGGGTTCCATGAAGGATCAGACAACTGGGTCTGCTCTATTCGAGGAGACACTATGACCGTGTAGTTGTGTTTCATTGGATTTCACGAAACTGGTAAGTGTGACAACTGATGGATCACCAACCATGACTGGAGAAAGTAGCGGGCTGGTAGCACTGTTGATGAAGCATCGATGAAAACAGGACAGACAGTTGGTGAAGTTGCACTGTAATATTCACCAACAGAATCTGTGCAGTAAAGAACTTGGTTTTTAGGTACAGGTGGCATTAGTGACGAAAAACATTAATTTCATCAAATCACGAGGGCTCAATCACCGTCAGTTTCAAAGTCTTCTTGAAGAAATTGATTTAGACTATGATGACCTTGTGTATCACTGTAAAGTACGCTGGCTGAGTCGAGGGAAGATGGTCAGAAGATTCTGGGAGTTGATTGATGAGGTGATAGAATTCCTCAGAAACAAGAACAAAGAGACAGAAGTTATTTACATGACTGATCCAGCGTGACAAGCTGATTTTATCTTTCTGGTCGACATGACACAACACTTGAATGATTTGAATTTGAAGTTGCGAGGCAAAAATCAGCTTGTCTGTTAGCTTGCAAATCATGTCTCAGCTTTCAGGACAAAGTTGCAGTTGTTCTGGCAGCAAGCAGCATCAGGCAACTTCGTGCACTTACCCACTTTTCAGTCACAGCTACAGAAGAATCAGGAAATAAACACACAAGTTTATGTTGGGAAGCTGGATACTTTGATTCAATCCTTCAACTCGCGGTTTCACGACTTTGACCAATGCAGGTTGTTGATGAAACATTTTGCTGCTCTGTTCAGTGTGTCAGTGGATGACTTGTCATCAGAATATCAGCTCGAATCTACTGATCTCCATGCATCTGATGAAGTGCGTGCTATTTATCGAGAAAACAGTTTGCTTGATTTCTACAAACGTTGCTTGATACATTTGCTCATCTGAAAGAAAATGCAGTTGTCCACACCAGCATGTTTGGCAGCACGTACTGATGCAAACAGGCTTTCTCGCATATGAAACTGAATAAACACAACACTTGCAATCAGCTGACTGATGATCATCTGGAAGCAGTCTTGCGTCTTTCAACGTCAAACATCAACCTGGACATTTCTTAGCTCATAGATGACATACAGCACCATCCATTGCACTGACTTTGTAACAGTTGACGTATCATAACATTTCTCAGAATAATGTGCAAACTCTTTGATTTAATTGTTATTTGTATGTTCTTAAATCTGATGTTTATCTTGTGTAAAACAATTGTTGGATGATTTTATTCTTCAGTTTTTGTGGCTCCAACGGTTACGAGAAATCTGTTTGTGGCCCCTGACTCAAAAAGGTTGTGCACCACCGGTTTAAATCATTTCTTTCTTTTCGGTTGCTATTATTAGGGCCACTCAGTGGCACAGTGGTATGTCTGCGGACTTACACACTAAAAACTGGGTTTCGATACCCGTGGTGAGCAGAGCACAGATAGCCCATTGAGTAGCTTTTTGCTTAATTCTAAACAATGCTATTATTAGGTCATTGATTGATCTGTATTATGCCATTTTCTGTTGCTTTTATTTCATTTGTTACGAAGAATAACATGAGAGTTAACTGGAGTGGTGTTAAGTACTGCTTTTCTTCTCGTTGATTGCTTCAAAATTAGGGACGCAAATTCAAAACAAACAAACAAATCTCTTTTTAAAACTGTTAAACGAAAATCCGTGTAAAATAAATATTCAAATGCTACTCAAGAAGAAATTAATATCCACAAGATGGCGTTCATTGCTACTAATATGGCTGTCGATTACCATGGAGCACTTGTTGTTAGCTGCTCTAAACTTGATTATTTAGAACTAATTAAATGTGAGTATATGTAAAAGTGAAGTTTCACTTGTATTAAAAATACCCAGTTAAAATTATAAAATTATTTTAAATATTCATTCCACGAAATTTCACTAAGAACACATTACTGTAAATGAAGAACTTCAAATTCTATTCCTATATTGTGTATACACTGAAATGCCGTCAGCTGACGGAAAATACTAAAATACTGTAAGTTTAACAGTAAAAGTATAGTTTGAAGTCGTAACTTTAACTTAAGCTTGATTTAAAATTAGAAAGTTTCTTCAGAAACAACATTTGCAGTTCTTTCTGTCTGCAAAAAAAATGGAGATTTTGAGGTTATCCCAATTCTTGAACGACCTATATCTTTTTAACCGTGAGAAAAGCATGATTGTTTGAGAAACAGTTCAGCAACCTTCATACTTTCCTTTTAGAATATTCTACATTGTGTAAAGTGTCGACTTGCAAGATTGTTTGAGACTGACCAAGTAGGCTCAAATATAAATTTGCAGCTTTGCCACACGTCAGTAGACTCAAAAAAATAAATAAAGAGCCTTCTAACATCATGAAAGCAAAGTATGTTATGATTAATATCTATTTTACCTAAACTGTATTCACTAATCAGTTATTTTCTTGTCATGTTATTGCAGTAGTTCTAAAACCATATTAAGCTTTCCACTGGTGCAGCTCTATATCTGCAGATTCATCGTGCTAGAAACTGGATTTCCATACCCATGGTGGGCAGAGCACAGATGGTGGTTTATGCTTGATTTCAAACAAACCAATCAAATTTATCGTAATTATTCAATCATCATTCAACATCTGCTCTTCATAACAAATGGCAAACACATCTCCCTTAATATACATCTTTCTTAACAGGCTTTTATGTAACAAATAATTACCAATATTTAGGAACTCTATATGATTGTGTTAGTGATTGAACTCAACTAAAGTGGGAACAAGAAATGTTAAGACGAAGTATTGTAAGAGATGAGAGTGATGGAATTGGATTTATGTAACGTGTGAAATTTGGAGAAATCAGGTGTGACAAACTGACACTTGGTTTTTATGATTTGAATTAAGATTCATATAAACACAGATGTAGAACACTTGTTTGAAGACATACAGTTTTTATACTTTGAACTTAATGTGTAGTTTATAGCAAATGTAATAGAAACACATATTCCAAAGCAGAGTAATTGTAATTGTACTAACTTTCAAATAACTGGCTAAGTGAAAAATTGGTGAAACTATTTTAAAACAGCCAAATTTTAACTAAATTTGTCCCACTATCTCTGACTCGGTGTCAGTATAAAGTAAGAAGTTGTTGACTTTCAAGGAAAAATACTTGATGAAATGTTCTTGTCAGTAGGTATATAATTAGTCAGTGTGAACTTGGGCTAGCTTTGACAAAAGAGTATTCTATTTACTACATGAAATGTTCTTGTCAGTAGGTGTATAATGAGTCAGTGTGAACTTTGACAAAAGAGTATTCTATTGGGATGTGGACTTTCCATTATGTGAAGAGTATAATTAAGGTTAGTTTGAACTCATTTAAGACAGAATGATAGTCATATATTACCATAATACTGTTCATAATAGCCATTTTACTTGCTACATTTGATAATGTTACATGTTTTATTAGTAAGTTTTATGTTTATAATAGGATATTTTGTAAGAACTGGTCAAGTTTTGTAAGATCATGTTTTTACTTTTCTATTGAAAGTACAAATGGCAAAATCACTGAGCAGAAAGTGACCATGGGAAATGTATTTTAATTTTGAAATAAAATGAAAACTTAATTTTAAATATGTAGATTCTCTTAAAAAGACTTTGAACAGACTGTGCCTTATGAGGTTGCCACATGATCCCGAGTTTGAATCTTCATAACACCACACATGCTAGCTTTTTCAGCCGTGGGGGCATTATAATGTAAGTGTTGATCTCATTGTTCCTTGGTAAAAGAGTAGCCCAACAGTTGATGGTGGGTGGTGATGACTAGTTGCCTTTTCTTACACTGCTAAATTAGGGATGGCTAGTGCAAACAGCAGTCGAGTAGCTTTGTGCAAAATTCAAAACACATCAAACCACAATAAGAATTGTAAAAATATTTTGTATTTGCTAGTTTTATATTCATTTAAAAGTCTTTCCAAATATTTTATTGAAATTTACTCATTTGGTATTGGAAGTAAAGAACTAGCATATTTTTTGTACTCATCTCTTAAACTCTTTTGAATTTGACTACAAGCATTTCTTCAAATTATTGATGAAAAAATAGGTTCTCTAAATGTTATTTGATACTTAAACCAAGAAACCCACTTGGAGTAAAAATTTATTCTAAAGATGGCTGGTAAAGGTATTAAAACTTTAATTAAAATAAAGTGTAGAACAATGTTTTGACCTTCTTAGGTCATCTTCAGGTGAACAAAGAGATGTGCAAACTTTAAAAATACATTTTTACTTGGTAGGCACCCACAAAAGGATGGTGAGTGTTAAGGTTATAGGAACTGGTACTAATGACATGTTTTGATTATAAAGACGAGGATGAATGTTATAGCAAGTAGTAGTAATGACACATTTCAGTGTTAATTTTGTAATCTGATACAGTTATAAAATGTTTTTTGATAGTGATTTAATAAAACTAATGGCTGTGTGTGATTGGTCTCATATTACACAGTATTTGATAATTCAATATTGTGTTATTGGTAACAGTTGATTTTTCTAATCTGATTTTGAAAGGTATTATAGGAGAGAACACACTTCCAGAACCAGAACGTCTCTATCCTGATGTCCAGAGTTATCCACTGCACATCGACACCAAGTATTACTCAGCTGACATTCAACTTTTTACCACTAGTCAAAAGGAGACAGTAAACAAAGATTTTATTGAAAGTGTCCAAGCAGTGATATTACATTTTGATACCTCTCAGGTGTAGTGATATTACATTTTGATACCTCTCAGGTGTAGTGATATTACATTTTGATATCTCTCAGGTGTCGTGACATTACATTTTGATATCTCTGAGATGTAGTGATATTACATTTTGATACCTCTCAGGTGTAGTGATATTACATTTTGATATCTCTCAGGTGTAGTGACATTACATTTTGATATCTCTGAGATGTAGTGATATTACATTTTGATATCTTTGAGATGTAGTGATATTACATTTTGATATCTCTGGTGTAGTGATATTACATTTTGATATCTCTCAGGTGTATTTATATTACATTTTGATATCTCTGAGATGTAGTGATATTACATTTTGATATCTCTCAGATGTAGTGATATTACATTTTGATATCTCTCAGGTGTAGTGATATTACATTTTGATATCTCTCAGATGTAGTGATATTACATTTTGATATCTCTCAGGTGTAGTGATATTACATTTTGATATCTCTCAGGTGTATTGATATTACTTTTTGATATCTCTCAGGTGGAGTGATATTACATTTTGATATATTTAGAAATATTATGTGTGATATTTCTTTACATATTGTACATGAAAACTATTAATAATTATCCATTTCTCAAATATTTTCTGTTTTATTATGTTTATTTTCATCATTCAGTGTACTTTATAAGTTTCAGTAACATACTTTAATGCCCAAAGAATTTGTTGGTTTGTATTGTTGGTTTTTTATTTAATTGTCCATGTTTATTTTAGTGAAATGTCTTTGTGTGTACAATGTGCTTCAGTATTGATTCACTATCTGTGGACTAGTATCTATCTTTGGTGGGACAGTCACTGTTGAGAACCTCTTCTTTACAGTTGTTACAGAACTCTGGGATTGGTGATGATCATTTAGATGATGGTTATTAATGAGCTGTAGCAGTTGTTTCATCTTCTCTGTAGTTAGTGGCGGGGGGGACATTTCACAAAGGTCTTTCATTAAGGGGTGCTGGTCTTCATTTCATGCAAGGTGGAATCGATCCAGGCACAAGCATCCAGTGCACTGACACTTTCACGAAGTTTGTGAGTAGCAGGCCCTAATCCGTGTTTGGTAACACAGAACAGACAAAGCACTGTTTTGTAGTGGGCTTTGTTGAATATACAAATATTCTGGTTAAGAGGTCACACCACTGATGTTGTGTTGGGACATAATTTTATCAACAAAACAATAAAATTTAATTTAAAGGTGACACGTGCTGAGTGTTGTTAAACACTGAAGATGGTTGTTATCAACAACAACCACACCTGTTCATGTTTATCATTAAGAATTAGACACACAGCGGGAGATTGTAATGTTGAAAATTAACAATGGCTTCTGGACACACAGCGGGAGATTGTAATGTTGAAAATTAGCAACATCTTCTGGACACACAGCAGGAGATTGTAATGTTGAAAACTAACAATGGCTTCTGGACACACAGCGGGAGATTGTAATGTTGAAAATTAGCAACAGCTTCTGGACACACAGCAGGAGATTGTAATGTTGAAAATTAGCAACGGCTTCTGGACACACAGCGGGAGATTGTAATGTTGGAAATTAGCAATGGCTTCTGGACACACAGCGGGCGATTGTAATGTTGAAAATTAGCAACAACTTCTGGACACACAGCGGGAGATTGTAATGTTGAAAATTAGCAACATCTTCTGGACACACAGCGGGAGATTGTAATGTTGAAAATTATCAACGGCTTCTGGACACACAGCGGGAGATTGTAATGTTGAAAATTAGCAATGGCTTCTGGACACACAGCGGGAGATTGTAATGTTGAAAATTAGCAACGGCTTCTGGACACACAGCGGGAGATTGTAATGTTGAAAATTAGCAACGGCTTCTGGACACACAGCGGGAGATTGTAGTGTTGAAAATTAGCAATGGCTTCTGGACACACAGCGGGCGATTGTAATGTTGAAAATTAGCAACAACTTCTGGACACACAGCGGGAGATTGTAATGTTGAAAATTAGCAACGGCTTCTGGACACACAGCGGGAGATTGTAATGTTGAAAATTAGCAACATCTTCTGGACACACAGCGGGAGATTGTAATGTTGAAAATTAGCAACAGCTTCTGGACACACAGCAGGAGATTGTAATGTTGAAAATTAACAACGGCTTCTGGACACACAGCGGGAGATTGTAATGTTGAAAATTAGCAACAACTTCTGGACACACAGCGGGAGATTGTAATGTTGAAAATTAGCAACAGCTTCTGGACACACAGCGGGAGATTGTAATGTTGAAAATTAGCAACAACTTCTGGACACACAGCGGGAGATTGTAATGTTGAAAATTAGCAACAGCTTCTGGACACACAGCAGGAGATTGTAATGTTGAAAATTAGCAACGGCTTCTGGACACACAGCGGGAGATTGTAATGTTGAAAATTAGCAACATCTTCTGGACACACAGCGGGAGATTGTAATGTTGAAAATTAGCAACAGCTTCTGGACACACAGCGGGAGATTGTAATGTTGAAAATTAACAACGGCTTCTGGACACACAGCGGGAGATTGTAATGTTGAAAATTAGCAACAACTTCTGGACACACAGCGGGAGATTGTAATGTTGGAAATTAGCAACAGCTTCTGGACACACAGCGGGAGATTGTAATGTTGAAAATTAGCAACAACTTCTGGACACACAGCAGGAGATTGTAATGTTGAAAATTAGCAACAGCTTCTGGACACACAGCGGGAGATTGTAATGTTGAAAATTAGCAACAGCTTCTGGACACACAGCGGGAGATTGTAATGTTGAAAATTAGCAACATTTTCTGGACACACAGCGGGAGATTGTAATGTTGAAAATTAGCAACAACTTCTGGACACACAGCGGGAGATTGTAATGTTGAAAATTAGCAACAGCTTCTGGACACACAGCGGGAGATTGTAATGTTGAAAATTAGCAACAGCTTCTGGACACACAGCAGGAGATTGTAATGTTGAAAATTAGCAACAGCTTCTGGACACACAGCGGGCAATTGCAATGTTGAAAATTAGCAATGGCTTCTGGACACACAGCGGGAGATTGTAATGTTGAAAGTTAGCAACGGCTTCTGGACACAGCGGGAGATTGTAATGTTGAAAATTAGCAATGGCTTCTGGACACACAGCGGGAGATTGTAATGTTGAAAATTAGCAACGGCTTCTGGACACACAGTGGGCGATTGCAATGTTGAAAATTAGCAACGGCTTCTGGACACACAGTGGACGATTGCAATGTTGAAAATTAGCAACGGCTTCTGGACACACAGCGGGCGATTGCAATGTTGAAAATTAGCAACGGCTTCTGGACTGATTTTGGTGGTAATTGTATGGAATAGAGGCCTGGAGAAATATTTTATGATGGTAAAGGTAGACAACTTGTTAAAACTGTAATATTTTTCCAGCAACGGGCTAGTGGTATCCTTGGCGAGAGGGTTGCTCACTGAGAGGGTACTGCATTAATTAACGTAATCAGTGTTGTCGTAAACATGCAAACTGCAGAATTTTGGTGTTTATTCTTTTTCTCTATATATTTACCACAAGAAATAAAATATTTTTAGATAACTGTCAAACATGTTATAAGATTTGAAAATATGAAATAAAATCTATTCTTTTGGTTCAAAACTCAATCATAAATATGCCATTTGCTATATATCATATTGTTCCATATCTTATGTTCTGAAGGTCATTGATGATAGTGTGAGTTGTATTTGTCCATTTTGAAATTTATCTTTGATAGTGTAGGTAAACATTGCATATGTTGTATTTAAATGGTTTTGGAGCCTCAGCTTGTCATTACAGTTCATGTTGTCACATCCAGTCATTCAACGTGTCATGACAATAGTCCTGCTTAGTGATAGATTTCGATATTCAAAGTACTTCGTGTATCCCTGTTGGTTTTCTGTGAAACATCTACAGTAAGAGAATGATTTCCCATCACCTGTTTCAACATTTCTGTTGCACAGAAATTCATGGTCACTGCATCAAACATGGAACAGCTGAAACACCCACTTTATTCAGTTAAGATATGTGATGGTTAAACATAGGTCACAGAAGTGACATGAGTAACTTGGGTTACTTTTCAAAATGGAGATTTTTCTTTATTTATGTTGTGCATTATTGCCTGGGCCACATTGTCTGTTTTTGTCACTGATTTTTGTGCTCATGGATTCTCATCTGTTACAAGTTACCATGTGACATCTTGAAGGTCTTACTGTCCCAATTTGATCCACATTTCATTATTTTAAGCTCAACAGATATTGCTGTTTTAGAAATCTAAATCTCTGATTTGAATACATTTTTATCATCTGAATGTATGAATATTTTGTGTTGAAAATGGCTTTTATATATGGTTTTTCTTAAAGAAATCAGTTTCTAATGGCATCAAACATCCCATGATACAGCAAACAATGATGCAGAAATACAGTTTTGATACATTCCTTCCACTACAACGTATTGGTTTTGGTCGTCGCATTATTTGTTTATTCGACATCATTTTAATATACTGCACTCAGCAGTCTACATACTTACTGTGTTTTGTTTCTAGAACTTGTATATAAGGCTTTGTGCATACATTGATTTGCTATTTGTTTTAAAGTGTTCGTGAAATACAATACACTTCACATATGCTGTCTGTTTTGTAATTAACCTTTCATGTGTAGGAAAAACTTTCTGGAAGAGGAAGTCTTAAGAGACACATGTAGGAGTCATTTTAACACTTCATTTAGAAACAATAGCAGTAAGTGTATTTGTTATTAATAAAGAACCAGTTTAATACACTGTGACACTTGTAACAATGGCAAATTAATAATAATGACTGAAAGTTTGATTGAATTTTTCAGGAAAGTACTTTTGATAACGTGAAGACTTGGATTCCTTTCATTAGTGAGTGCAGGCCCGATGTTCAGATTCTGGCTTGTGACAGACTCGAGACAGAGAACTCCGGTAGGTTCAGGCTACAAATTTGGTGAATTTAAATTTGATGACGAAGGACGAGCCGTTTTAGAAAATGTTTCGAGATGGCTCGAAGGAGTAATGAAGAAAACTGATATAAACGTACAATATTTCAACAAGGTTATGTCATCAGTCACCAGTAGTTTATGTAGGACAAATATATACACGTATATAGTATGAAACTGGGATCACATGATTGGAGATTGCTTTATTAGCTAAGTAAAGGTATCTTGGTATGTGTGAGGTGTTGGTTTAGAATGAGGCTGTTTTGTTTACTTAAGATAGCATCACATGTTTGGTAACATTTGATTCTTTGTTGTGTGTTTATATTAAAATTTTCTTCACTACCCATTCAGAAACACTACACACATATACTGTTCACCACTGAGAAGTCTCGTCCTGTTTACTGGGTATGAAAACACCATACATGTGTACAGTTTACCATTGAGAAGTCTAGTCGTGTTTACTTGGTATTAAAACACCATACATGTGTACAGTTTACCACTGAGAAGTCTAGTCCTGTTTACTTGGTATTAAAACACCATACATGTGTACAGTTTACCACTGAGAAGTCTAGTCCTGTTTACTGGGTATTAAAACACCATACATGTGTACAGTTTACCACTGAGAAGTCTAGTCCTGTTTACTTGGTATTAAAACACCATACATGTGTACAGTTTACTACTGAGAAGTCTAGTCCTGTTTACTGGGTATGAAAACACCATACATGTGTACAGTTTACCACTGAGAAGTCTAGTCCTGTTTACTGGGTATTAAAACACCATACATGTGTACAGTTTACCACTGAGAAGTCTAGTCCTGTTTACTGGGTATTAAAACACCATACATGTGTACAGTTTACCACTGAGAAGTCTAGTCCTGTTTACTGGGTATGAAAACACCATACATGTGTACAGTTTACCACTGAGAAGTCTAGTCCTGTTTACTGGGTATGAAAACACCATACATGTGTACAGTTTACCACTGAGAAGTCTAGTCCTGTTTACTGGGTATTAAAACACCATACATGTGTACAGTTTACCACTGAGAAGTCTAGTCCTGTTTACTGGGTATTAAAACACCATACATGTGTACAGTTTACCACTGAGAAGTCTAGTCCTGTTTACTGGGTATGAAAACACGATACATGTGTACAGTTTACCACTGAGAAGTCTAGTCCTGTTTACTGGTTTTTTAAACACCATACATGTGTACAGTTTACCACTGAGAAGTCTAGTCCTGTTTACTGGGTATTAAAACACCATACATGTGTACAGTTTACCACTGAGAAGTCTAGTCCTGTTTACTGGGTATGAAAACACCATACATGTGTACAGTTTACCACTGAGAAGTCTAGTCCTGTTTACTTGGTATTAAAACACCATACATGTGTACAGTTTACCACTGAGAAGTCTAGTCCTGTTTACTGGGTATTAAAACACCATACATCATCTCAGTTTACCACTGAGATGTCTAGTCCTGTTTACTGGTTTTTTAAACACCATACATGTGTACAGTTTACCACTGAGAAGTCTATTCCTGTTTACTGGGTATGAAAACACCATACATGTGTACAGTTTACCACTGAGAAGTCTAGTCCTGTTTACTGGGTATTAAAACACCATACATGTGTACAGTTTACCACTGAGAAGTCTAGTCCTGTTTACTGGGTATGAAAACACCATACATGTGTACAGTTTACCACTGAGAAGTCTAGTCCTGTTTACTGGGTATGAAAACACCATACATGTGTACAGTTTACCACTGAGAAGTCTAGTCCTGTTTACTGGTTTTTTAAACACCATACATGTGTACAGTTTACCACTGAGAAGTCTAGTCCTGTTTACTGGGTATTAAAACACCATACATGTGTACAGTTTACCACTGAGAAATCTAGTCCTGTTTACTGGGTATTAAAACACCATACATGTGTACAGTTTACCACTGAGAAGTCTAGTCCTGTTTTCTGGGTATGAAAACACCATACATGTGTACAGTTTACCACTGAGAAGTCTAGTCCTGTTTACTGGGTATTAAAACACCATACATGTGTACAGTTTACCACTGAGAAGTCTAGTCCTGTTTACTGGGTATTAAAACACCATACATGTGTACAGTTTACCACTGAGAAGTCTAGTCCTGTTTACTGGGTATTAAAACACCATACATGTGTACAGTTTACCACTGAGAAGTCTAGTCCTGTTTACTGGGTATGAAAACACCATACATGTGTACAGTTTACCACTGAGAAGTCTAATCCTGTTTACTGGGTATTAAAACACCATACATGTGTACAGTTTACCACTGAGAAGTCTAGTCCTGTTTACTGGGTATTAAAACACCATACATGTGTACAGTTTACCACTGAGAAGTCTAGTCCTGTTTACTGGGTATTAAAACACGATACATGTGTACAGTTTACCACTGAGAAGTCTAGTCCTGTTTACTGGGTATTAAAACACCATACATGTGTACAGTTTACCACTGAGAAGTCTAGTCCTGTTTACTGGGTATGAAAACACCATACATGTGTACAGTTTACCACTGAGAAGTCTAGTCCTGTTTACTTGGTATTAAAATACCATACATGTGTACAGTTTACCACTGAGAAGTCTAGTCCTGTTTACTTGGTATGAAAACACCATACATGTGTACAGTTTACCACTGAGAAGTCTAGTCCTGTTTACTGGGTATTAAAACACCATACATGTGTACAGTTTACCACTGAGAAATCTAGTCCTGTTTACTGGGTATTAAAACACCATACATGTGTACAGTTTACCAGTGAGAAGTCTAGTCCTGTTTACTTGGTATGAAAACACCATACATGTGTACAGTTTACCACTGAGAAGTCTAGTCCTGTTTACTTGGTATTAAAATACCATACATGTGTACAGTTTACCACTGAGAAGTCTAGTCCTGTTTACTTGGTATGAAAACACCATACATGTGTACAGTTTACCACTGAGAAGTCTAGTCCTGTTTACTGGGTATTAAAACACCATACATGTGTACAGTTTACCACTGAGAAATCTAGTCCTGTTTACTGGGTATTAAAACACCATACATGTGTACAGTTCACCACTGAGAAGTCTAGTCGTGTTTACTTGGTATTAAAATACCATACATGTGTACAGTTTACCATTGAGAAGTCTAGTCCTGTTTACTGGGTATTAAAACACCATACATGTGTACAGTTTACCACTGAGAAGTCTAGTCCTGTGTACTGGGTATGAAAACACCATACATGTGTACAGTTTACCACTGAGAAGTCTAGTGCTGTTTACTTGGTATTAAAATACCATACATGTGTACAGTTTACCACTGAGAAGTCTAGTCCTGTTTACTTGATTTAATCTCAACATTTATACAGTTCACCACTCTGAGAAGTCTCACGTGGTCACCACAATTTGAGTATCTGTGAAATAAACTGGACAGATGCATCTTTTATCACTAGTCTCTGTCCACTTCATTCCATGAATAACTCACAGTGTTAAAGTCTGCATGGTGAACAGCCATGAGGACAATTTCTGTGGATTATAGTCCACATTGTATCAGTAGTGTTATTTGGGTAGCCAACCCATTATTAGAACCAGTTATTAGTAAAGTTCTAAGACATTTTGTTGTAACTTTCGTCATAATTATAGTTTGTTTCTTTTGTAGTTCTTTCAAGAAGCTTTGTTCTAGAATGGTGTATAAAACATGGGTTTGAACTTGTGGAACTTTACCCAGAAGATGACAGTGATGAAGAAGGTAACATTCTGGGTTATTAATAATGACAGTGATTCAGAAGGTAACATTCTGGGTTATTAATAATGACAGTGATGAAGAAGGTAACATTCTGGGTTATTAATAATGACAGTGATGAATAAGGTAACATTCTGGGTTATTAATAATGACAGTGATGAAGAAGGTAACATACTGGGTTATTAATAATGACAGCGATGAAGAAGGTAACATTCTGGGTTATTAATAATGACAGTGATGAAGAAGGTAACATTCTGGGTTATTAATAATGACAGTGATGAAGAAGGTAACATTCTGGGTTATTAATAATGACAGTGATGAAGAAGGTAACATACTGGGTTATTAATAATGACAGTGATGAAGAAGGTAACATACTGGGTTATTAATAATGATCCTTTATGTTATTTGTATGTTACAGTCTGTCAGTATGACTACTGGTTAGGAAAACTGACCACTACAAGTGTATATAAATTAGCATAGTGTTAAAATATTATTTGTACTTTGTAGTCTGTCAATATAACAATATGACTACTGGTTAGGAACAAGTCTGTCAATATAACAATATGACTACTGGTTAGGAACACTGACTACTACAAGTGTATATAAATTAGCATAGTGTTATAATATTATTTGTACTTTGTAGTCTGTCAATATAACAATATGACTACTGGTTAGGAACACTGACCACTACAAGTGTATGTAGAAATCAACATAAAGTCTACATATGGAGTAAAATGCTCTAGAAATGTTATTCTTGGTTGACGTCTTGTGATTTACAATTCATATAATTATTTTGTTGTTTGTTGGTGTTATATGTATGAAGTATTTCTAAGTTTTCCCAGCCGTGTTGCTATTTTTATATTAAATTACTGAGTAAAATGTAAATTAGTTGGTATTGTTGTTAGTGGTTGTTTATTAACATTTTATATTACTTAAATATGGTAAATAATAATATTTTCAGATGACTTCAAAGAAACAAAAGGTTATCCCAGAATTCTACAAGCATTACAAGCTCATCTTTGGCCTAACATGACCATGAAAGGTCAGTGTTTATGTGCAGATTTGGTGTTTCAAACTCACATTCTCAATAAATAAATTTCGTAGAAGTAAGGTTTTTGCACCATTGTCTCTAATATGTTTTGCAGTTTACTTTATGTAATAAATCATGCTTTAGAAATATTTAATAATGTGTGTTACTTGTGTACGTTAGTTGTTTGTTACTTTTCGTGTAATTTGTTAAAAAAAACAATGGATTATAATTTTAAAGCTCATTTCACAATTCTTTCAACAATTTTCATTTTTTATATGGTTATGAAATCTTTAGAAAAAACCCGACTGACTTCAGTACTAGTTTGTTATAACTGTGGCTAATTACACACAGAAAATGGTGGAATATACCAGCCATTAAAAACTACATGCATGCCTCATTTCAAATTATTGGAAGTATCTGATGATATAAAGTCTACAAGTGAAGGTTTGTCTGCATGAAGATAAGTTAGTGACTGAAATATTAATTTGCTGAAGAAATTACTGAAGTGAAAATGACAAAGAAAGACATATTAAACCAGGAAAGTGAACACTGTGTAAAATTGAAACTCGTGAATGTTAGGAGATAGTCTTTTATTATCTCAGTATCTGCTTATGTCATGGATTTAAATTCTAGTTTTCACATCTTTACTCATTTGTAACAATACAGAATAGTTTGTCATTTTTATAATTTTTACATTCTGGACACCCAGATTATACCTTACATTTGAACACTACATAGATAACGTCTAAACCATTTTATGAATTTCATTATTTATAGCAGAACTAAAAATACCTTTTGTTAGTTTTGTGATATTACTGTACCTAAAGTTTTGTTAGTGTTATGATATTACTACACCTAAAGTTTTGTTAGTGTTGTGATAATACTACACCTAAAGTTTTGTTAGTGTCATGGTATTACAAAACCTAAAGTTTTGTCAGTGTCGTGGTATTACAACACCTAAAGTTTTTTAGTGTTGTGATATTACTACACCTAAAGTTTTGTTAGTGTCGTGATATTACTACACCTAAAGTTTTGTTAGTGTCGTGGTATTACAACACCTAAAGTTTTGTTAGTGTTGTGATATTATTACACCTAAAGTTTTGTTAATGTTGTGATATTACTACACCTAAAGTTTTGTTAGTGTCGTGGTATTACAACACCAAAAGTTTTGTTAGTGTTGTGATATTATTACACCTAAAGTTTTGTTAATGTTGTGATATTACTACACCTAGTTTTGTTAGTGTCGTGGTATTACAACACCTAAAGTTTTGTTAATGTTGTGATATTACTACACCTAAAATTTTGTTAATGTTGTGATATTACTACACCTAAAGTTTTGCTAGTGTCGTGATATTACTACACCTAAAGTTTTGCTAGTGTCGTGATATTACTACACCTAAAGTTTTGCTAGTGTCGTGATATTACTGAACAAAACCAACTTAAATAACTGTAATCTTGTTATGTTTTATGTTCTATAGAATTCAATCCAGGAGCTTCTTGCAGAATCCAAGAACTGGATGATGAAGGGTCTGTTGATAGAGGTGGGACAATAAATACACTTGTGTGTTTTACTGATATGATTTGTATTGAGGTGGATGATAGAAGGGTGTGTTGATAGAGGTGGGACAATAAATACACTTGTGTGTTTTACTGATATGATTTGAATAGAGGTGAATGATAGAAGGGTGTGTTATTAGAGGTGGGACAATAAATACACTTGTGTGTTTTATTGATATGATTTGTATTGAGGTGAATGATAGAAGGGTGTGTTGATAGAGGTGAGACAATAAATACACGTGTGTTTCACTGATATTATTTGAATGGAGGTGGATGATACTAAAATCTTACCTTAATTAGAAAGGACAACAAAGAAACACATTAAATAATTAGGTATTGGTTTTGTAATATAAGGTGTAACAAAATTATTCATTCAAAAGTAAAACATGAATAAAACTAAAACTTAGGTTTTCATTGTCTGTAGATGATGTCTTGTTATTATTGATGTGTCTGACCTGACACCTGGTGAGAACTTTGTGAGGTTTCAACTTGTTTGCATCAATAATATTTTTTGCATTTTTTTAAAATACCCAGTACATCATTTGAAGTGAAGGTTTTTGCCACAGGTTGTTCGAGATTAGTGTTTCACAAATTGTTTTGTCTGCAGAGCACCTAATGGTTCTACTTGAAGTGTGGTTTATGTCATGTCACTGGTTATTCAGTGACTTCCAGGATGACTATGAACCACACTTCACTTTGGAAAATGCTGTCCCTCACTTAATTAGATGAACTTTTGCATTGAACAAAGTTTGAATGTTTCTTTGTGGATTTTTTTTAGGAGGAATCGATACAGAATTAAACAAAATGACCATAGGTCAAACATCAGTAGCTAATGGGAATTCATCAAATGGTACTCAAGTCAAAGTTGGTAGCAAAAGGAAGGAAGAAGATGTTGGTATGTAGTTTGTGTATAATGTGTCACCTGTCAGGTAACAACTTATGTTAAAAGTTATTGTTGATAAAAAGAAACCAAACAGACTGACAGAAGATGTTGGTATGTAGTTTGTATATAATGTGTCACCTGTCAGGTAACAACTTATGTTAAAAGTTATTGTTGATAAAAAGAAACCAAACAGACTGACAGAAGATGTTGGTATGTAGTTTGTATATAATGTGTCACCTGTCAGGTAACAACTTATGTTAAAAGTTATTGTTGATAAAAAGAAACCAAACAGACTGACAGAAGATGTTGGTATGTAGTTTGTGTATAATGTGTCACCTGTCAGGTAACAACTTATGTTAAAAGTTATTGTTGATAAAAAGAAACCAAACAGACTGACAGAAGATGTTGGTATGTAGTTTGTATATAATGTGTCACCTGTCAGGTAACAACTTATGTTAAAAGTTATTGTTGATAAAAAGAAACCAAACAGACTGACAGAAGATGTTGGTATGTAGTTTGTATATAATGTGTCACCTGTCAGGTAACAACTTATGTTAAAAGTTATTGTTGATAAAAAGAAACCAAACAGACTGACAGAAGATGTTGGTATGTAGTTTGTATATAATGTGTCACCTGTCAGGTAACAACTTATGTTAAAAGTTATTGTTGATAAAAAGAAACCAAACAGACTGACAGAAGATGTTGGTATGTAGTTTGTATATAATGTGTCACCTGTCAGGTAACAACTTATGTTAAAAGTTATTGTTGATAAAAAGAAACCAAACAGACTGACAGAAGATGTTGGTATGTAGTTTGTATATAATGTGTCACCTGTCAGGTAACAACTTATGTTAAAAGTTATTGTTGATAAAAAGAAACCAAACAGACTGACAGAAGATGTTGGTATGTAGTTTGTGTATAATGTGTCACCTGTCAGGTAACAACTTATGTTAAAAGTTATTGTTGATAAAAAGAAACCAAACAGACTGACAGAAGATGTTGGTATGTAGTTTGTATATAATGTGTCACCTGTCAGGTAACAACTTATGTTAAAAGTTATTGTTGATAAAAAGAAACCAAACAGACTGACAGAAGATGTTGGTATGTAGTTTGTGTATAATGTGTCACCTGTCAGGTAACAACTTGTATTAAAAGTTATTGTTGATAAAAGGGAACCAAACAGACTGAAAGCTTTATGATGTAGATATCTGATAGATCTGTTAAAGAACTGCTTGCTGTAGAACAATACTGAATATAGACAACATATCTGGGGAATATTTAATAATATAGCTGTCACTAGATGGTGCTTAAGTTAAAACATTCAAAAGACAAGGTATCTGTTACAAAATGGAAGTTTTTATGGTGAAAACATAACAGTGGTTGTTTGTAGCTCTCAGATCCATCTTTCTTGAAAGACAACACAATACTGGTGGTTTAAAGTGCTCTGATCCATCTTTGATGAGAGATTTTTCACTAAGATAGTTGTCATTCTAAAGCTGAATGTAAAGACCAAGAAGCAGGGAAGGGAAACTCCTATCCAGTTGAAACATGAATAACCAATAAATAAACAATCAGTTGTTATTTTTATTCCAATTACTAGATGTCCTTGTAGAAGAAGAGATAAAAGTTTTCGAAAATCAAGAAGACATCGAAGATCCACGTGGTGAAAGCTTTGAATCTCTCTTATCAAAATTTCACAGCATGAAAGGTAAGTGTTTATTTTCAGAACATTTGTACAGTGTTAATATAAACATTTTACACATTGTTATACCAGACAATATTCATTGAAACATTTTGCATATTCTTACCCTGTGGAATATTTACACAAATGTGTATATTATTTGTACAATTTCCCATCATAACACAGTAAAATATTCATGAAAGCACTTCACACGTGCACATTCACATACACTTAATGGTGTGCAGTAACACAACATGAAGAGCGGTTTATATAATTCAAGTTTGTTTTTCTACACTGGTTACAGCTTTCTGTAAAATATATTGTTACTAGTGTGTCAACACTACTGTATTTTTATTTTGTACAAACTTAACAATGTTTAATTCTTTATACTAACTACAAATCCAAGTTGTTTAGTCACGTTGAAAATTTGTATTTCAAGTTACAAATGACAAATTTTACTATTAATCATACTTTAATATGACATGATAGAGACTGGAAAAGAAAACGATGTAACTTGAAACACAGAAAGTGGAGATGTAACTTGAAACACAGAAAGTCGAGATGTAACTTGAAACAAAGAAAGTGGAGATGTAACTTGAAACACAGAAAGTCGAGATGTAACTTGAAACACAGAAAGTCGAGATGTAACTTGAAACACAGAAAGTCGAGATGTAACTTGAAACGCAGAAAGTCGAGATGTAACTTGAAACACAGAAAGTCGAGATGTAACTTGAAACAAAGAAAGTGGAGATGTAACTTAGAGCTTAAAATTGAAGAAGTAACACAAAATGTTAAAAGTAGTAACTTTACTGACTGCACCACTTATCACCATGTTCACACAGTAATATGTACTGTACTGACTAAACCACTTATCACCATGTTCACACAGTAATATGTACTGTACTGACTAAACCACTTGTCACCATGTTCTCACAGTAATATGTACTGTACTGACTAAACCACTTGTCACCATGTTCACACAGTAATATGTACTGTACTGACTAAACCACTTATCACCATGTTCACACAGTAATATGTACTGTACTCACTGAACCACTTGTCACCATGTTCACACAGTAATATGTACTGTACTCACTGAACCACTTGTCACCATGTTCACACAGTAATATGTACTGTACTGACTAAACCACTTGTCACCATGTTCACACAGTAATATGTACTGTACTAACTAAACCACTTATCACCATGTTCACACAGTAATATGTACTGTACTCACTGAACCACTTATCACCATGTTCACACAGTAATATGTACTGTACTCACTGAACCACTTATCACCATGTTCACACAGTAATATGTACTGTACTAACTAAACCACTTATCACCATGTTCACACAGTAATATGTACTGTACTCACTGAACCACTTATCACCATGTTCATACTTTATTAAAAATTCTTTTTCATGATGTAGAGAAAGCTGCAACACTTTGTGGAGCAGAACGAAGAAAATATGCTGAAAAAGTAAGTAACGTGTAATTAGTAACGTAACATTATTACAGTGTAACTAGTGATGTAACATTAATACAGTGTAACTAGTCATACAAAGTGTTTATAACATTATTTTCAATACATTACTGTTTTATTACCATCTCTGTGGCTCAACATGATTCTACTGTCTACCACATCCAGATGAAGGTAGATTATCTTGTAATGTTATTCCTATCTCAACATGATTCTATCGTCCTCCACATCCAGATGAAGGTAGATTATCTTATGATGTTATTCCCACCTCAACATGATTCTATCGTCCTCCACATCCAGATGAAGGTAGATTATCTTATAATGTTATTCCCATCTCAACATGATTCTATCGTCCTCCACATCCAGATGAAGGTAGATTATCTTATAATGTTATTCCCATCTCAACATGATTCTACTGTCCACCACATCCAGATGTAGGTAGATTATCTTATAATGTTATTCCCATCTCAACATGATTCTACTGTCCACCACATCCAGATGAAGGTAGATTATCTTATAATGTTATTCCCATCTCAACATGATTCTACTGTCCACCACATCCAGATGAAGGTAGATTATCTTATAATGTTATTCCCATCTCAACATGATTCTACCTTCCTCCACATCCAGATGAAGGTAGATTATCTTATAATGTTATTCCCATCTCAACATGATTCTACCTTCCTCCACATCCAGATGAAGGTAGATTATCTTATAATGTTATTCCAATCTCAACATGATTCTACTGTCCACCACATCCAGATGAAGGTAGATTATCTTATAATGTTATTCCCATCTCAACGTGATTCTACTGTCCACCACATCCAGATTATGATTCTATCTTCCTCCACATCCAGATGAAGGTAGATTATCTTATAATGTTATTACTATCTCAACATGATTCTACCTTCCTCCACATCCAGATGAAGGTAGATTATCTTATAATGTTATTCCCATCTCAACATGATTCTACCTTCCTCCACATCCAGATGAAGGTAGATTATCTTGTAATGTTATTCCTATCTCAACATGATTCTATCGTCCTCCACATCCAGATGAAGGTAGATTATCTTATGATGTTATTCCCACCTCAACATGATTCTATCGTCCTCCACATCCAGATGAAGGTAGATTATCTTATAATGTTATTCCCATCTCAACATGATTCTATCGTCCTCCACATCCAGATGAAGGTAGATTATCTTATAATGTTATTCCCATCTCAACATGATTCTACTGTCCACCACATCCAGATGTAGGTAGATTATCTTATAATGTTATTCCCATCTCAACATGATTCTACTGTCCACCACATCCAGATGAAGGTAGATTATCTTATAATGTTATTCCCATCTCAACATGATTCTACTGTCCACCACATCCAGATGAAGGTAGATTATCTTATAATGTTATTCCCATCTCAACATGATTCTACCTTCCTCCACATCCAGATGAAGGTAGATTATCTTATAATGTTATTCCCATCTCAACATGATTCTACCTTCCTCCACATCCAGATGAAGGTAGATTATCTTATAATGTTATTCCCATCTCAACATGATTCTACTGTTCACCACATCCAGATGAAGGTAGATTATCTTATAATGTTATTCCCATCTCAACATGATTCTACTGTCCACCACATCCAGATTATGATTCTATCTTCCTCCACATCCAGATGAAGGTAGATTATCTTATAATGTTATTACTATCTCAACATGATTCTACCTTCCTCCACATCCAGATGAAGGTAGATTATCTTATAATGTTATTCCCATCTCAACATGATTCTACCTTCCTCCACATCCAGATGAAGGTAGATTATCTTATAATGTTATTCCCATCTCAACATGATTCTATCTTCCTCCACATCCAGATGAAGGTAGATTATCTTATAATGTTATTCCCATCTCAACATGATTCTATCTTCCTCCACATCCAGATGAAGGTAGATTATCTTGTAATGTTATTCCCATCTCAACATAATTCTATCGTCCTCCACATCCAGATGAAGGTAGATTATCTTATAATGTTATTCCCATCTCAACATGATTCTACCTTCCTCCACATCCAGATGAAGGTAGATTATCTTGTAATGTTATTCCCATCTAAACATGATTCTACTGTCCACCACATCCAGATGAAGGTAGATTATCTTATAATGTTATTCCCATCTCAACATGATTCTACCTTCCTCCACATCCAGATGAAGGTAGATTATCTTATAATGTTATTCCCATCTCAACATGATTCTATCTTCCTCCACATCCAGATGAAGGTAGATTATCTTATAATGTTATTCCCATCTCAAGATGATTCTATCTTCCTCCACATCCAGATGAAGGTAGATTATCTTGTAATGTTATTCCCATCTCAACATGATTCTATCGTCCTCCACATCCAGATGAAGGTAGATTATCTTATAATGTTATTCCCATCTCAACATGATTCTACCTTCTTCCACATCCAGATGAAGGTAGATTATCTTGTAATATTATTCCCATCTAAACATGATTCTACTGTCCACCACATCCAGATGAAGGTAGATTATCTTATAATGTTATTCCCATCTCAACATGATTCTACCTTCCTCCACATCCAGATGAAGGTAGATTATCTTGTAATGTTATTCCCATCTCAACATGATTCTATCGTCCTCCACATCCAGATGAAAGTAGATTATTTTATAATGTTATTCCCATCTCAACATGATTCTACTGTCCACCACATCCAGATGAAGGTAGATTATCTTATAATGTTATTCCCATCTCAACATGATTCTATCTTCCTCCACATCCAGATGAAGGTAGATTATCTTATAATGTTATTCCCATCTCAACATGATTCTATCTTCCTCCACATCCAGATGAAGGTAGATTATCTTGTAATGTTATTCCCATCTCAACATGATTCTGTCGTCCTCCACATCCAGATGAAGGTAGATTATCTTATAATGTTATTCCCATCTCAACATGATTCTACCTTCCTCCACATCCAGATGAAGGTAGATTATCTTGTAATGTTATTCCCATCTAAACATGATTCTACTGTCCACCACATCCAGATGAAGGTAGATTATCTTATAATGTTATTCCCATCTCAACATGATTCTACCTTCCTCCACATCCAGATGAAGGTAGATTATCTTATAATGTTATTCCCATCTCAACATGATTCTATCTTCCTCCACATCCAGATGAAGGTAGATTATCTTGTAATGTTATTCCCATCTCAACATGATTCTATCGTCCTCCACATCCAGATGAAGGTAGATTATCTTATAATGTTATTCCCATCTCAACATGATTCTACCTTCCTCCACATCCAGATGAAGGTAGATTATCTTGTAATATTATTCCCATCTAAACATGATTCTACTGTCCACCACATCCAGATGAAGGTAGATTATCTTATAATGTTATTCCCATCTCAACATGATTCTACCTTCCTCCACATCCAGATGAAGGTAGATTATCTTATAATGTTATTCCCATCTCAACATGATTCTACCTTCCTCCACATCCAGATGAAGGTAGATTATCTTATAATGTTATTCCCATCTCAACATGATTCTATCTTCCTCCACATCCAGATGAAGGTAGATTATCTTATAATGTTATTCCCATCTCAACATGATTCTATCTTCCTCCACATCCAGATGAAGGTAGATTATCTTGTAATGTTATTCCCATCTCAACATGATTCTATCGTCCTCCACATCCAGATGAAGGTAGATTATCTTATAATGTTATTCCCATCTCAACATGATTCTACCTTCCTCCACATCCAGATGAAGGTAGATTATCTTGTAACATTATTACCATCTCAACATGATTCTACTGTCCACAACATCCAGATGTAGGTAGATTATCTTGTAACGTTATTACCATCTCAACATGATTCCAATATTTACCACATCCAGATTAACATGTTACGTTATTACCATCTCAACATGATTCTACTGTTTACCCACATCCAGATTAACATGTTACGTTATTACCATCTCAACATGATTCTACTGTTTACCCACATCCAGATTAACATGTTATGTTATTACCATCTCAACATGATTCTACTGTTTACCGCATACAGATTAACATGTTACGTTATTACCATCTCAACATGATTCTACTGTTTACCCACATCCAGATTAACATGTTACGTTATTACAATCTCAACATGATTCTACTGTTTATCACATCCAGATTAACATGTTATGTTATTACCATCTCAACATGATTCTACTGTTTACCGCATACAGATTAACATGTTACGTTATTACCATCTCAACATGATTCTACTGTTTACCACATACAGATTAACATGTTACGTTATTACCATCTCAACATGATTCTACTGTTTACCCACATCCAGATTAACTTTTTACATTATTACAATCTCAACATGATTCTACTGTTTACCACATCCAGATTAACATGTTACGTTATTACCATCTCAACATGATTCTCCTGTCCACAACATCCAGATGTAGGTAGATTATCTTGTAACGTTATTACCATCTCAACATGATTCCAATGTTTACCACATCCAGATTAACATGTTACGTTATTACCATCTCAACATGATTCTACTGTTTACCCACATCCAGATTAACATGTTACGTTATTACCATCTCAACATGATTCTACTGTTTACCACATCTAGATTAACATGTTATGTTATTACCATCTCAACATGATTCTACTGTTTATCACATACAGATTAACATGTTACGTTATTACCATCTCAACATGATTCTACTGTTTATCACATACAGATTAACATGTTACGTTATTACCATCTCAACATGATTTTACTGTTTACCGCATACAGATTAACATGTTACGTTATTACCATCTCAACATGATTCTACTGTTTACCCACATCCAGATTAACATGTTATGTTATTACCATCTCAACATGGTTCTACTGTTTACCGCATACAGATTAACATGTTACGTTATTACCATCTCAACATGATTCTACTGTTTACCACATACAGATTAACATGTTACGTTATTACCATCTCAACATGATTCTACTGTTTACCACATACAGATTAACATGTTACGTTATTACCATCTCAACATGATTCTACTGTTTACCGCACACAGATTAACATGTTACGTTAATACCATCTTTATGATTTCTCACTTTGGAACAGATTTTTTGTTATGAAATTATTTTAAATTTTAAAACAAATTATTTTAATGTTGTAACTGTAATCATTTCAGAAGTTTTGTTTCACATGAATGGTGTACAGTCAGATACAAAGCAGATAACTAACATTATTTCTATTATACAGTTATATAGAAGAAAGTATAGATTTCCCCAGTTTTGTTGTATTCTTTTGGTACATAAATATGTAGTTATCTCACTGTGAAGACTTTATTATGGAGATTTGTGGTAAAATGTTTGGTGTCTTTCTTTACCATCACTCTCTTCTTATGTAAGTAATAATTGTGTCAGTACATTCTGGTAGGTATTACTCTGGTCTCTATTGATGTAGCTTGTTTTTCAGGTCACAGTGGCTTTGTGGCGTGCACTAGGTGGACACGAAGAGGAAGTAGCAGGTTTGAGTAGTGAAGAAGACTGAAGGTGGTCCAGACTGTGCGAAAGGTTTAAATACAGAGAGACATCGGGATATTTAACAACGTTTTGTAGAACACTTGCTCTGCTCGGATCTTGGAACCACAATAATTATGGCACATAGAACTATTTAACAAAAATAACAATGTTCGAATTTTTGAACCATGCTGAGTTACATTATTTAAAGTAATGCTTTACAGCATTAAGCACCAAGTTCTGTTATTTTCATTCAAAATATTACCCTTTATGTTTTAAAGCATTCAAAATATTACCCTTTATGTTTTAAAGCATGAGAGCTCTGAGTTTGTACGTACCCTCAGAGGTTAATTTTCAACTGGTTGATGAATTGTGTTTCTAATTGTAGCTTTACCTTGTTCTGTGAGTTGAAAACAAACAACTACAAAATGAATTATTCTGTGAATGTAAGTAAGAAATTTATACAAAACTATAAGTCGTAACAACACTTATTATAACGTACATAAACGGTTCACTGTTTTTATTAATCAAACTGATGTATGTTATGAGTGTAAAATGTCTCATTTCTTGTTGTTATTAGACTGTTATGGAGTCAGGTCCAGTCCACTTTCTTAGTTCAGTCGAGATATATATTTTAAATCAGATTTCTATTTAGTTCAAACACTTATTTTCATAAATAAACAATATTCTTGTTTATAGCAGACTAGTGAATGATATGGCAGATGACACAAAGTATTTGGTGAAGGTTTGAACAAATGATTTGTTAACAAATATAAGCATACTCGAAGTGTTATAAACACAGAAAGTTTTAAGCATTTTAAAAAATGTGTTGAATATTTTGCTATAATGCATTCAAACTAAAATAACTATAAAAGTGAACACTGTGTACGTTGTTTGACTCTACTGATTTACACTTTCCAGGGAGAAAATGTAAGAGTGTCTCACTAGCTTCAGGTTAAATGTTAGAACAGTTCCACAAACTGTATGTGTACATTGTGTATTAATGTATATAATGTACTTTGAACTTCAGAAAATGCAATGATAAAATTGTTAAGACTTAAAAATGAAACCAGATAAATAAATACACGTTTGTTTAGTGTGAAAATGCAATTTATATGAAAGTACACTTTTGTTAAGACTTGAAAATTGAACCAGATAAATAAATACACGTTTGTTTAGTATGAAAATACAATTTATATGAAAGTACACTTTTGTTAAGACTTAAAAATTGAGCCAGATAAATAAATACACGTTTGTTTAGTGTGAAAATACAATTTATATGAAAGTACACTTTTGTTTAGTATCAAAGTACAATTATGTAATACTAAATTAAACAGTGTGATACAATACACAAGTATTGTTAACGTTTCAAGTGGGATGTTTATATGTTAATGTAATCTTCACCTAATTAATATAATCATGTTGTTTGATGTCAAGATGTTTTCGGGTGTTAAACTATTTCTGTAAATCTTACGAAACTCAAGATGCTTATCTTGGTTGTTTGAGACTTGTTTGTGGTTCAAATGTTTAAAATTTGACAGATTTAAAACAAATAATACATTTTTAATATCTTTCTGTAATTTAAAACTTCAAAGTTTTGTTGATTTGACACATTAAAACTTCACTAATTACTTGAGATGGTGTTACTATGTAGACAGACACCACTAATAACACAGCTGCTAAACCTATAGACAGACACCACTAATAACACAGCTGCTAAACCTATAGACAGACACCACTAATAACACAGCTGCTAAACCTATAGACAGAAACCACTAATAACACAGCTGCTAAACCTATAGACAGAAACCACTAATAACACAGCTGCTAAACCTATAGACAGAAACCACTAATAACACAGCTGCTAAACCTATAGACAAACACCACTAATAACACAGCTGCTAAACCTATAGACAGACACCACTAATGACACAGCTGCTAAACCTATAGACAGACACCAATAATAACACAGCTGCTAAACCTATAGACAGAAACCACTAATAACACAGCTGCTAAACCTATAGACAGAAACCACTAATAACACAGCTGCTAAGCCTATAGACAGACACCACTAATAACACAGCTGCTAAACCTATAGACAGACACCACTAATAACACAGCTGCTAAACCTATAGACAGAAACCACTAATAACACAGCTGCTAAACCTATAGACAGAAACCACTAATAACACAGCTGCTAAACCTATAGACAGAAACCACTAATAACACAGCTGCTAAACCTATAGACAGAAACCACTAATAACACAGCTGCTAAACCTATAGACAAACACCACTAATAACACAGCTGCTAAACCTATAGACAGACACCACTAATAACACAGCTGCTAAACCTATAGACAGACACCACTAATAACACAGCTGCTAAACCTATAGACAGACACCACTAATAACACAGCTGCTAAACCTATAGACAGACACCACTAATAACACAGCTGCTAAACCTATAGACAGAAACCACTAATAACACAGCTGCTAAACCTATAGACAGACACCACTAATAACACAGCTGCTAAACCTATAGACAGAAACCACTAATAACACAGCTGCTAAACCTATAGACAAACCACTAATAACACAGCTGCTAAACCTATAGACAGACACCACTAATGACACAGCTGCTAAACCTATAGACAGACACCAATAATAACACAGCTGCTAAACCTATAGACAGAAACCACTAATAACACAGCTGCTAAACCTATAGACAGAAACCACTAATAACACAGCTGCTAAGCCTATAGACAGACACCACTAATAACACAGCTGCTAAACCTATAGACAGACACCACTAATAACACAGCTGCTAAACCTATAGACAGAAACCACTAATAACACAGCTGCTAAACCTATAGACAGAAACCACTAATAACACAGCTGCTAAACCTATAGACAGACACCACTAATAACACAGCTGCTAAACCTATAGACAGAAACCACTAATAACACAGCTGCTAAACCTATAGACAGAAACCACTAATAACACAGCTGCTAAACCTATAGACAGAAACCACTAATAACACAGCTGCTAAACCTATAGACAAACACCACTAATAACACAGCTGCTAAACCTATAGACAGACACCACTAATAACACAGCTGCTAAACCTATAGACAGACACCACTAATAACACAGCTGCTAAACCTATAGACAGAAACCACTAATAACACAGCTGCTAAACCTATAGACAGAAACCACTAATAACACAGCTGCTAAACCTATAGACAGAAACCACTAATAACACAGCTGCTAAACCTATAGACAAACACCACTAATAACACAGCTGCTAAACCTATAGACAGAAACCACTAATAACACAGCTGCTAAACCTATAGACAGAAACCACTAATAACACAGCTGCTAAACCTATAGACAAACACCACTAATAACACAGCTGCTAAACCTATAGACAGACACCACTAATAACACAGCTGCTAAACCTATAGACAAACACCACTAATAACACAGCTGCTAAACCTATAGACAGACACCACTAATAACACAGCTACTAAACCTATAGACAGACACCACTAATGACACAGCTGCTAAACCTATAGACAGAAACCACTAATAACACAGCTGCTAAACCTATAGACAGAAACCACTAATAACACAGCTGCTAAACCTATAGACAAACACCACTAATAACACAGCTGCTAAACCTATAGACAGACACCACTAATAACACAGCTACTAAACCTATAGACAGACACCACTAATGACACAGCTGCTAAACCTATAGACAGACACCACTAATAACACAGCTGCTAAACCTATAGACAGACACCAATAATAACACAGCTGCTAAACCTATAGACAGAAACCACTAATAACACAGCTGCTAAACCTATAGACAGACACCACTAATAACACAGCTGCTAAGCCTATAGACAGACACCACTAATGACACAGCTGCTAAACCTATAGACAGACACCACTAATGACACAGCTGCTAAACGTATAGACAGACACCAATAATAACACAGCTGCTAAACCTATAGACAGAAACCACTAATAACACAGCTGCTAAACCTATAGACAGACACCACTAATAACACAGCTGCTAAGCCTATAGACAGACACCACTAATAACACAGCTGCTAAACCTATAGACAGACACCACTAATAACACAGCTGCTAAACCTATAGACAGAAACCACTAATAACACAGCTGCTAAACCTATAGACAGAAACCACTAATAACACAGCTGCTAAACCTATAGACAGAAACCACTAATAACACAGCTGCTAAACCTATAGACAAACACCACTAATAACACAGCTGCTAAACCTATAGACAGACACCACTAATAACACAGCTGCTAAACCTATAGACAGACACCACTAATAACACAGCTGCTAAACCTATAGACAGAAACCACTAATAACACAGCTGCTAAACCTATAGACAAACACCACTAATAACACAGCTGCTAAACCTATAGACAAACACCACTAATAACACAGCTGCTAAACCTATAGACAGACACCACTAATAACACAGCTGCTAAACCTATACACAGAAACCACTAATAACACAGCTGCTAAACCTATAGACAAACACCACTAATAACACAGCTGCTAAACCTATAGACAGACACCACTAATAACACAGCTACTAAACCTATAGACAGACACCACTAATGACACAGCTGCTAAACCTATAGACAGAAACCACTAATAACACAGCTGCTAAACCTATAGACAGAAACCACTAATAACACAGCTGCTAAACCTATAGACAAACACCACTAATAACACAGCTGCTAAACCTATAGACAGACACCACTAATAACACAGCTACTAAACCTATAGACAGACACCACTAATGACACAGCTGCTAAACCTATAGACAGACACCACTAATGACACAGCTGCTAAACCTATAGACAGACACCAATAATAACACAGCTGCTAAACCTATAGACAGACACCAATAATAACACAGCTACTAAACCTATAGACAAACACCACTAATAACACAGCTACTAAACCTATAGACAGAAACCACTAATAACACAGCTGCTAAACCTATAGACAGAAACCACTAATAACACAGCTGCTAAACCTATAGACAAACACCACTAATAACACAGCTGCTAAACCTATAGACAGACACCACTAATGACACAGCTGCTAAACCTATAGACAGACACCACTAATGACACAGCTGCTAAACCTATAGACAGACACCACTAATGACACAGCTGCTAAACCTATAGACAGACACCAATAATAACACAGCTACTAAACCTATAGACAAACACCACTAATAACACAGCTACTAAACCTATAGACAGAAACCACTAATAACACAGCTGCTAAACCTATAGACAGAAACCACTAATAACACAGCTGCTAAACCTATAGACAAACACCACTAATAACACAGCTGCTAAACCTATAGACAGACACCACTAATAACACAGCTACTAAACCTATAGACAGACACCACTAATGACACAGCTGCTAAACCTATAGACAGACACCACTAATGACACAGCTGCTAAACCTATAGACAGACACCAATAATAACACAGCTGCTAAACCTATAGACAGACACCACTAATAACACAGCTACTAAACCTATAGACAGACACCACTAATGACACAGCTGCTAAACCTATAGACAGACACCACTAATGACACAGCTGCTAAACCTATAGACAGACACCAATAATAACACAGCTGCTAAACCTATAGACAGAAACCACTAATAACACAGCTGCTAAGCCTACACAGAAACAGGAAGTGAAAATGTTGTTCTGCAATTTATTTTAATTAAAGTATGTCTTGACAATACAACTGCTAAGCCTTGTGAATTATGAAAAATATTGTAATGATAAGGTGGTAATCCGAGGATCGAATCCCCGTCGCACCAAACATTCTCGCCCTTTCAGCCGTGGGGGTGTTATAATATGACGGTCAATCGTAAAGGAGTAGCTCCAGAGTTGGCGGTGGGTGGTGATGACTACCTGCTTCCCTCTAGTCTTACACTGCTAAACTACGGACTGCTAGCATAGATAGCTCTCATGTTGCTTTGCGTGAAATTGAGAAACAAACAGGGGTGTAGATTTTTTACACCCGATGGGTGATTTTTGCAACCACTTATCTGGACTGTTCATTTTGCAAATTGGTAATTTCTGATTACGTGAACTGAAAGCTGTAAACATGCAGTCACAAAGTAATCTTGTTGCCACGATACTTGCATGTTTACTTAGGCCTACTGACTGATACTTACGAACTATAACTTAGATTGAAAAGCTTAAAAGCACGCCTATATTAAAGATGTACATTTCGGCTACCAAAAAAGCCTACATCTAGGCCTAATTATGTAATTCGATTGATAAGAATACGAGAATCACAAGAACAAACACACAATTTGTAGGCTTGTGATGCAATAAAACAATTCAACAGACCAAACTGTACGGGGGATGACTGTATACACCATACCCCCCACCTAAAATGAAGGGGTTTATTCTTCCCAGGATATGCGCCCCTGAATACAAACCACTTCAGTAATATCAATAAGATATACTTTCTTATATTTTCTCAACTGAGATTTAGGGTTAACATTATTTATTTTGTTCTTAATATATTTTTGGATTATACAAAATTCGTTAGTTGTACTTTATATGTTTTATAACTGCAAAGGTGACACAGGTAACTTATTAACTCTTCATCACATAAATTTTACGTATATCTCGTGATCTTTTACGAAAAGTTAAGTCACTTGCTCAGCAGCGCAGATAGCTCTCGTGTGACTGCGCGAAATGAAAGAAAACACTTGCTCAGCATATTTTTCACTGGCAGAGCATTGGCTAATGAAGTCACGTGCCTAGCATGCTTTTATCGATTGGTTAATTTAGAGGACAACCGTTCAAAACGTGAAAAAGATAAATGCATTAAAAACTGCTAATCTTTCAAATATGCAGAACACATATATACATACATATGACTTTAGAAGTTGCTTTTATTGTTTTATCTCGATGAATAAGACTATATGATATAACCTTTAATTTAAAAACATTTTTTTTAATTTGGAAATATTCCAAGAAGTTTTTTATTTGTATGAATAAGAAATTCCAAAGTCCTTTAATCGTGTTTAACATTTTGAAAAATTTTATGTCATTTTCGCGAAAATACACAAACATTTACCGTTTTGGGAAATATCTCGTGCCTTGTTTTCATATCAATGTGAGAAGAGTTGATACAATAGAGTAAAAATACATAAACACGTATAATTTTTATATATACGGTGCATATTGTTTCTGCAGTATTATGAAAAGCAGTTTATATTACTTAATCTCAGAAAATAATTCACAAAATGCTCTACAATACCTATAATTTTGAAAAGTTATACCACAATTTGCATTATATGATATTCTGAGTTGTTTATATCACTGGTTTTAATTAATAAAACGTTTGTGTTATCTTCCTTCTAAGAAAAGACCTGGCATGGCCTAGTGCGTTAAGGCGTGCGCTTCGTAATCTGAGGGTCGCGGGTTCGCGCCCGAGTAGCGCCAAACATGCTCGCCCTCCCAGCCGTGGGGGCGTTATAATGTGCGGTCAATCCCACTTTTCGTTGGTAAAAGAGTATCCCAAGAGTTGGCGGTGGGTGGTGATGACTAGCTGCCTTCCCTCTAGTCTTACACTACAAAATTAGGGACAGCTAACGCAGATAGCCATCGTGTATCTTTGTGCGAAGTTCCAAAACAAACAAACAATCCTTCTAATAATGTTTTCGTCTCGTGGACATGTTGTCTTGCGAATGTAATGACGACATGATATTGTCTAAAGATTATAGTTAAGTTTTTTTCGTTACACATTCTATCATTTCCAAATGTTTATCTTCTGAAAAGTGAGTTTCGTGTGTTCAAGTCTCTCTTGCGTGTTGGTGATGAGTGGCAAAACACAAAGAGACTATGCAGAAAAGAAGCCAGGATGAAATATTTTGTTCAGTTTTCATCTAGCTGTAGAGGTAGAGCGAACGAAAATAAAAAGGTATTGCATATTTACAGATGGTTATCAGGTGTTGTACAGGTGGGAGTATTGTGAAAGGTATAAGTTTGCTTGTAGTTTGTACAAGTTTGTGTTTTTCAGCTGACGTGCGGTGGTAGCAGAAAGGGTTTGTCTTCTGTAGTGACATAGTCGTGATTTCGTCGCTTTGACATCCTTTAATAAGTTAACGCTCAAAATGAAAAATCTACTCCAGTCATTTAAGGAAACATAATTTATTTACTCGGAAAAAGAAGGAAAAGTGAAACAAGTGCTGATAATTTGGTTTGGTGAATTTCGCGCGAAGGCACTTGAGGAATATTTATACCAAATGTTAAGTTACAAACCGTGTTTAGTCACCACCCGCCACTAACGTTTTTTGGCTCCTTGTTACCAACGAATTGTGGGTGTTATCATCTCGGACGAAAGAACGAGCATATTTGAGTGGATTCTGCAGATTGTGGGTTGAACGCCCCAGCAAGTAGACCAATTACTGATGCTACAATATATATATCAAATATTTATGAAATGAACTGTTACAAATGTTACAGTGTTGTAACACTGATACTTTCGGTTAAAACGTACTAAGGTGTTTTGTGAAGGAACTTTTTATTTCAATATTAACAAAACCTTTTATAATCTGTACTTCACACATGTATCACTATGGAAACTTGTAACAACCTGTCCACGTGAGATGTAAGTATTATACTTTTTTGTTTGTTTTATGATTTTCACGCAAAGCTACACGAGGGTTATCTGCGCTAGCCTTCCCTAATTTAGTAGGATAAGACTAGAGGGAAGGCAGCTAGTCGTTACCACCATCCGCCAACTCTTGGACTATTCTTTTACCAACCAATAGTGGGATTGATGGTAATATTATAACGCCCCCACGAATGAAAGGGCGAGCATGTTAGGTGCGACGGGGATTCGAACTCGCGACCCTCAGATTACGAGACGAGAGCCTAAACCACCTGGCTATGCTAGGCTGTAGTATTAAACGTGTATGTCTTTTTAAATAAGTCTAACTATCTGTCTATAAACAAAACGAATAATTAGAAAAAGGAAATTTCACGTAAAGATAAAATTTGACAATAAAATATTTATAAATATTAAAAACTTAAACTGTCAGATCATATTTGAGGGAAGAACAAGTGACTCCAAATTACTTTATTTAAAGTTATAACATCTAATGCTCCGAAATTGGATTATCACGTGTTTTAAGACAAGCCTATCAATTGTTTTAAAATTAGTTTATCACGTGTTTCAAGGTTATTCTGTCAAGTGTTTCAAAATAAGGTTATCACATGTTTTAAGGTTATTCTATCAAGTGTTTCAAGGTTAGTCAATCACGTGTTTTTAAAGTTTGTCTCCTACGTGTCTCAAGCTCAGTGTGTCATGTTTGTTCGTAGGTAAACCCCGTGGTGAAAGTTTGTTTGTTTGTTTTGGAATTTCACACAAAGATACTCGAGGGCTATCTGTGCTAGCCGTCCCTAATTTAGCAGTGTAAGAGTAGAGGGAAGGCAGCTAGTCATCACCACCCACCGCCAACTCTTAGGCTACTATTTTACCAACGAATAGTGGGATTGACCGTCACATTATACACTCCCCCGGCTGGGAGGGCGAGCATGTTTAGCGCGACGCGGGCGCGAACCCGCGACCCTCGGATTACGAGTCGCACGCCATTACGCGCTTGGCCATGTCAGGCCCCGTGGTGAAGGTGATAAACTGTTGTTCATACATAGATAAATTCTGCAGACACCTTTGTCTATTCACAATATTGTTGATATAACAGGAAGAAACGTAAGTTTTTAAGCCAATGAAATCAGCTCTCAAGCTTCAATCTTTTTATATTTCATTGTATTCTCTGTTTTTCTGTTCTTCTCTACTGGGGGGCCTGGCATGGCCGAGCGCGTTAAGGCGTGCGCTCGTAATCCGAGGGTCGCGGGTTCGCGCCCGCATTGCGCTGAACATGCTCGCCCTCCCAGCCGTGGGGGTGTATAATGTGACGGTCAATCCCACTATTCGTTGGTAAAAAGAGTAGCCCAAGAGTTGGCGGTGGGTGGTGATGACTAGCTGCCTTCCCTCTAGTCTTACACTGCTAAATTAGGGACGGCTAGCACAGATAGCCCTCGAGTAGCTTTGTGCGAAATTCCAAAACAAACAAACAAATCTTCTCTACTGTATCTATGTTTTATATATTTTCTTCTCTGATGTATTTCTGTTCTTCTCTACTGTATCTATGTTCTCTATATTTTCTTCTCTGATGTGTTTCTGTTCTTCTCTACTGTATCTATATTTTATATATTTTCTTCTCTGATGTGTTTCTGTTTTTTCTCTTTTCTATGTTTTTGTTTGCATAGTTTATTTTTTTCTGTGGTGTGTTTCACGTTGTTCTTCCATTTTGTTGTAAAATTAGTGTTTAATACAACTCACCTTGTTTATCTTACGGTTTCACGTGAGATTTATTTTTGAGTAACGAACGCATTGAAAGGTAAGACAAATCTATAGAACCTACAATAGCAATATGAATAGAAACTCGCGCATTAACATGAAACCAAAAATGAAATTTAGTAAGTGAAAGAAACGAAGATAAAATAATTTTTCACACACTTTCAGCGATTCCATTTTGGAAATAAGACAGTAATTGCGGAAAGAAATAAACTGAAGTCCCATGTGTTTTATTTTTATCCCGTATGACATAAACTTTACCAGACAACACTTAGCTCATAATTCCGTCGTGAAAATGGCGGACAGTTTCTTCAAACAGCACAACAATAAAGAGGCGTAACCTTGTTTACCGCCACAACTCACATCACGTAGATGTAGGCCTTGCACTGATTGGACAGGCACGTTTATCGAGTCGTAAGTGATCTCGGTACTGACTTTATGACTGTCAGGTTAGTACCATGGTAAAAAAACAAAACAACCGAATGCACGATTTAAGCAGATAAAACAAGCTGCATAACTGTCATGATCATGAAAAATATCCAGTGGGGTCGAACAGAAAAGGTAGTCCTCGAGGACTGAGGACGAAACTCAAGAATATTTTTATGATTAAATTGTACCACGATGTTATATCTCAGATATCACACTGAGCTTACGACAGTCGAGTTTTGTGTAATACTCTCGAACCCAGGAATTTATAATTATCTTTATTTAAATACGTAACACAAGCAACAAATTGGACAAACTCTGTAACTGTTCTGTAGACAAGAACGAATTATACAGAGAACGCATGAGTGTTTGCAATAAGATAGTACAAAAAGCTGTTTGACAGACTGGAGAGATTTGTTTAGAGACGAACAATGTAGAATTGGTGTACTCATGAATAAACAGAATTGTAGGTGGCTAGTCAGATATGATACAGACATAGGAATGAAACATGAAAATTACGTACACATGAATAAACAGAACTGTAAGTAGCTAGTCAGACATGATACAGACATAGAAATGAAACATGAAAATGACGTACTCATGAATAAAGAGAATTGTAGGTGGCTAGTTAGACATATAACAGTACAAACAGACATGGAAATTGAACATGAAAATGATGTTCACGTGAATAAACAGAATTGTGGGAGCTAGTTAGAGATAATAGACTCTTTACTGGACAAAGGTACGTTAAACCTTTCAAACAATTTGCACAATACGTTGTTATACACAACACAAGCAAACAACAAACCAATGAAGACTGGTGATTCCTACATCTATAATAGCTGGAGTTCTGAGCAGTTGAAATAGAAGTTTATGCTATATAATCACACAACAGAAATATACACCGAAAAGGGAAAGTGTAGACTATGATAATTCATTTTAAAATCAGTGTTGTGGTTTATTAAAGTAAATTTGAATGAAAACAATAGGGAATCCTCAATAGCTGTGGCTGTAATTAGTTCTCAAATTGGTCAAGAGATGGAGCTATGAGCAAAAGGTTTGTAGTTGAAGGAGAACTCGGCCTATTTCACTGCTAACAAGCAAGTTATTATAATAAAATGTTCACTATAAATAAACTTTAGGTTACATCTCATTGACGAATACGATACTTTTATTCACACAAAGCGCTATAAAATAGAATTATTGTGAGATATATCGTCCAACTTTGAATCACTAAGTTTCATCGTATTCACGATAATAATTATACGGCCCCCAGCAGCTCAGCGATATGTCAGTGGACTTACAACGCTAGAATCCGGGTTTCGATGCCCGTGGTGGGCAAATTACAGATAGCCCAGTGTGTAGCTTTGTGTTTAACTAAAAAGAAACAACAAACTGTTATCGGTTCATTAACAAAACGTATCTTGAACACTTTCGTCAGAAACAGTGTACATATATTTCAACTATCATTCGTTACCAATCACCGACACGTTTGTTGGCAACACATATCTTTGTGTGGTCATATGTTAACTACACTTTTAAGTGACTGAATTTCTAAAATTCATCTAACAATAACTTATCGACTACTTTTAAAATTAAACAACGTACATGAGAATACAAAGTGACTTAAGGGAACAGGCCTGGTGGTCAAGTCACTCGACTCACGATCATCTGAAGATCGCGGGTTTGTAATTCCAATCACCGAACATCCTTTCCTTTTTAGCCGAAATTAGCGTTATAATGTTACACTTAATCCCACTCGTAGTCTAAGAACTGGAAGTGAGTGGTATTGACTAACAAAGGTTCATTAAGCTGTATTTATAACTTTGCGTTGAATTCACATAGGAATAAATAAACTTAAAAAAATAATAAGTTATACTAAGGGTAGTTATACTGAGTGTAGTTATACTAAGGGTAGTTACACTAAGTGTAGTTATACTAAGGGTAGTTATACTAAGTGTAGTTACACTAAGGGTAGTTACACTAAGTGTAGTTATACTAAGGGTAGTTACACTAAGTGTAGTTATACTAAAGGTAGTTACACTAAGTGTAGTTATACTAAAGGTAGTTATACTAAGGGTAGTTATACTAAGTGTAGTTATACTAAGGGTAGTTACACTAAGTGTAGTTATACTAAGGGTAGTTACACTAAGTGTAGTTATACTAAGGGTAGTTACACTAAGTGTAGTTATACTAAAGGTAGTTATACTAAGTGTAGTTATACTAAGGGTAGTTATACTAAGTGTAGTTATACTAAAGGTAGTTATACTAAGTGTAGTTATACTAAAGGTAGTTATACTAAGTGTAGTTATACTAAGGATAGTTATACTAAGTGTCACAATTTTCAGATAAATTTTTAAAAGGTAACCACGAAAGATATTTATTGTAGGAATTTAAAAGGTAGGGCTGAGGAATAACTGAAATCTTACTCATTTGACCTGACCTGACCTGACTTGTCTTCTGGAACGAGCGCTAGCGACAGGGATGGATACAGAGAGGGGACGTGTCCCCCCACTGGTCATACCAAAATTTTGTAGGTTGGGAAATCAAAAGTACTGATCATTTGAATTAGAATATTTTTGCTGCATGTTCACTTGTAACATGCTATTTAGGAATGTTTACTTGTAACATGTTATTTAGGAACATATGAAAGTTGACATGCATTATGTTGTGTGATTCAGTTTTGTACGATTACTTTCAACTTCATATTTACGTTGCAGTAACAAGGAAAAGTTTACTTGGGGTCTGGTTTAAGTCACTGTTACTTAGTCGATCATTCCCCCACCAACAAATGCTGTATCCCCTTCTGGCTAGCGAAACGTGATACAAATATTAAGAGCTATAAATTCAACTTTCTTTTGTGTTGAATGTGAGTCGAGTTTCATGGGTCGTTCTTGTTTTATGTCAACCTTGTTCCTCGACCAGACGACTTTAACAATACCAGTTTTACACCGTAAGTTATACGTAAAGATGTGTGTAAATTCTTAACAGGTCCATTATGAAGGTTTATGTGGTCTGTAGTTCGACTCGACGTGATTGTAATGAAAAACATTTCAAAAGAACAAACTATTTACGACCCTCTGTCTCGGTAGAAAGTACTTGTCATATGATTGGACAGAAAGCTGGAAAATCAGGTTAACGTCTGAGAAGCATAAAACAAAGGTCAAAATGTGATGGCACGTGTCCAGTAGTGGGTAGGACAGAAAATGATACAATGATATAAATGATTTCTTCAGTAGTTCATATTCTGAGATTGTAATGGTCTGTTGCTTTTACTTTTTGGTGACCAACAATTGGACCATACAGTAGGCATGGTCCAAGATTGTAATGGTCTTCTGCTGTTCGTGATTCAAGATATTAAGGTATTCTCAGTTACTGGTGACAAGGTATACTATCCTAAGTGACTGGTGACACCAAGATAGTAAGGTATACTATCCTAAGTGACTGGTGACACCAAGATAGTAAGGTATACTATCCTAAATGACTGGTGACACCAAGAGAGTAAGGTATACTATCCTAAGTGACTGGTGACACCAAGATAGTAAGGTATACTATCCTAAGTGACTGGTGACACCAAGATAGTAGGTATACTATCCTAAGTGACTGGTGACACCAAGATAGTAAGGTATACTATCCTAAGTGACTGGTGACGCCAAGATAATAGGTATACTATCCTAAGTGACTGGTGACGCCAAGATAGTAGGTATACTATCCTAAGTGACTGGTGACACCAAGATAGTAAGGTATACTATCCTAAATGACTGGTGACACCAAGATAGCAGGTATACTATCCTAAGTGACTGGTGACACCAAGATAGTAAGGTATACTGTCCTAAATGACTCGTGACATAACATTGTAAGGAAGTGCCATTTTCAGTGACTCGTGACATAAGATTGTAAAAAGGGCCATTTTAAGTGACTCGTGACATAAGATTGTAAAAAGGGCCATTCTCAGGTTGTATTTTATTCCTGACCTGTCTCAGTATACTGCCATCGACCTGTGTTTCTAGGAAGACGATTTTCTTCAAGGACATAGTTTAATGTGAGCAACTATTGGCTTTATTTTTTAATATATAAGATCACGTACTTGTTTCGTCTTTCAATAGTTTTAAGATGGTTTTTGTCAAATGTTTCACCATGGCAATTGTTGTACAAAAACCACGGATATAAAACTATCTTAGTTGTGTTCTCATACACAACATATCTATAGGAAACCAGTGTAGTGGCGTTATTCTAAATGTTACAAAGTACAGAAGATGTGTATGTTACATCTTGAATGTTACAAAGTACAGAAGATGTGTATTTTATATGCAAAAACGGCTCGTGGGTTTCTCGACATCACTGATTAGAAGATGTGTATATTACATCTTAAATGTTACAAAGTACACAAGGTCCGTATCACATCTTGAATGTTACAAAGTTACAACGATCTGTATGTTACATCTTGAATGTTACAAAGTAAAGAAGATTTGTGTGTTACGTTACTCCAAGTTCAGGTATGTGTATTAACCGTCTCTCTGTTCGTTGAAGTAGATGGTGGATTTGTAACCGTTCTATCTGTGAGAAGTTACAAGTTTATTATAACAAATTTTGTTAACGTTATGAACTTTCTTCGTTTTAGTGTTGGTTAAAACTCATATCATGTTAAGTAATCGTGTTTAAGTTAAACACTTAACAATTTTTGAAAGTTTTGACTAAATAATACTGAAGGTTCATCGTAGTTAACTCCGTATTTAGTCAACACGTTATCTCTACATCGTAGTTAACTCCGTGTTCAGTCAACACCTTATCTCTACATCGTAGTTAACTCCGTGTTTAGTCAACACCTTATCTCTACATCGTAGTTAACTCCGTGTTCAGTCAACACGTTATCTCTACATCGTAGTTAACTCCGTGTTTAGTCAACACCTTATCTCTACATCGTAGTTAACTCCGTGTTTAGTCAACACCTTATCTCTACATCGTAGTTAACTCCGTGTTTAGTCAACACCTTATCTCTACATCGTAGTTAACTCCGTATTTAGTCAACACGTTATCTCTACATCGTAGTTAACTCCGCGTTTACTCTTGTTGTTGTTTAGAAGTAAGCACAAAGCTGCACAATGGGCTATCTGTGCTCTGCCCACCACGGGTATCGAAACCCGGATTTTAGCGTGTAAGTCCGCAGACATACCGCTGAGCCACTTGGGGGCCCGCGTTTAGTCAACATGTTATCTCTACATCGTAGTTAACTCCGTGTTTAGTCAACACGTTATCTCTACATCGTAGTTAACTCCGTGTTTAGTCAACACGTTATCTCTACTTGGTAAATAATTTGACCGAATCGGGCTTTACCTTGCCGTGGAATGTTCTAGAACCACCTTTTCCATCTTTGTTAGAACCAGATTGGACAAATGTTAACAAATTTTCTACAAACGTTTATCTCATAAACGATTTGTTCAAATCCTTCCAAATGTCAGGTAAATCCACGCTTTAACAGGATATATCATTAACAAGACACAGGCTGTCACGTTTCAACATGTTATCTAGGAAACACTGGTTAACAGAAGTTATTGTGAGATTGAAAACTGGGTTTGACACATATTTTTGAAGGGACACAGAACGATACACTTTAACACTGTGTGTTTATAAGATGTGTTGTTTGAAATGTGTTACGTTTAAATGGTTTTATGATCAGTATTTTCCTCACGGTTTGTGAACATTGACCCTCAGATAACAACCTTTAGTGACTGAAATACTTGGACACTTGTGAGAAAAACAAGGTTTCTTATGTATGCTTCAACACAAAGTTTTGAATAAATTCTACCTGTGATTCTGAGACGGGGCCTCTCCTGGCACGGCCGCAAGTTAGCGGGCTTAGAGCGCTAAAACTTGAATTGCGATACTCGTCATGGGCTCAGCACAGGTAGACAGCTCTTTGTGTAATTTTGTGCTTAACTACAAACATACGAATTGTAAAACAGCACTTTGAAACTTGTCCTTTAGGTTGGTTAGAACAACGTGGACACACTGGTTGGTTAGAACAACTTGGACACACTGGTTGGTTAGAACAACGTGGACACACTGGTTAGTCAGAACAACGTGGACACACTGGTTGGTTAGAACAACGTGGACACACTGGTTGGTCAGAACAACGTGGACACACTGGTTGGTTAGAACAACGTGGACACACTGGTTGGTTAGAACAACGTGGACACACTGGTTAGTCAGAACAACGTGGACACACTGGATGGTTAGAACAACGTGGACACACTGGTTGGTTAGAACAACGTGGACACACTGGTTGGTCAGAACAACGTGAACACACTGGAAGGTGCGGAGAGTTTCAGAGCAGCACCGCTCTTGCTCGGCGGGGACTCAACACACACCGACAAACAATAGTGGACAAACTTTCTAACATTGTTTTCGACCCATGTATAAAAGCGGCATATACAACTCCTCACTTCGACATGTGAAAATGTTGTGTTCTCTAACAAACACACGTGACCGTGTACTTGTATTGTAAGTGTAAGGTAATTTGTTTGTTTGTTTTGGAATTTCGCACAAAGCTACTCAAGGGCTATCCGTGCTCGCCGTCCCTAATTTAGCAGTGTAAGACTAGAGGGAAGACAGCTAGTCATCACCACCCACCGCCAACTCTTGGGATACTCTTTTACCAACGAAAAGTGGGATTGATCGTGACGTTATGACGCCCCCACGGCTGGGAGGGTGAGCATGTTTGGCGCGACTCGGGCGCGAACCCGCGACCCTCAGATTACGAAGCGCACGCCTTAACGCGCTAGGCAATGCCAGGCATATAAGTTCACATTATAGTATTACAAACATACACACGTCAGTTACCTGATTTGTATTTTAGACAAAATAAACGGACGTGTCGTGCGAAAGCTATTGTTAGTTGGAAAATTTCTGGTTCATCCATTTATTAGATTAGTTTCGGAATGATGAAACCAAGAATTAAGAAGACATAATTTATAGAAATATCACCTCAGTGTCTGGTGTGAGTAATATGAAACGAAAAACACAGTATAATAACATACGTATGTAATATTAGGCTTAGTACAATAGAATAACAACTGTTATCCAGATTAATACAATAATATTAATAAACAATACTGAGTTTATGAAAAATACTAGGCGTAATATGATAATCCACATAAACATCGTGTATCCATTTTGGCACGAGGGAAAACATTATAGTATTGTTTCAGATAATACATGTTTTCATGAATATATTTTCGTGCAGTTATTGCTAGAAATGTCCTCTATGGAATATAGAGATAGGGTTTGGTTGTTTGGCCAGATGGATAAGGCACTCGACTTGTAATCTGAGAGTCACGGGTTCGAATCTCCGTCACACCAAACATGCTCGCCCTTTCAGCTATGGAGACGTTATAAAGTTACGGTCAATCCCACTATTCGTTGGTAAAAGAGTAGCCCAAGAGTTGGCGGTGGGTGGTAATGACTAGCTGCTTTCCCTCTAGTCTTACACTACTAAATTAGGGATGGCTGGTGAAGATAGCCCTCGAGTAGCTTTGCGCGAAATTCATAACCAAACAAGCAGACACAAACTTTGAACCCTAGTCATGTCTAATAACACTTAGTTTCAAGGATTATTTACTAAGTCTTTGTACAGATCTGAGAAAGTAAAGTTATTGAGAGACATAACCTGATGATAGTTTAACATAGAATGTCCAGTTGTGTTACAACTTGACAAACATCACAGTCCGCATTTAAGAAAAGTATTAAATCAAAATACTGTGTAACTGTTATCGGATATATTCCGTTGAGCGACGAGCCAGTGTTGTTATGATAACCAGGGCGTAACGTAGAAAGATAAGAATCTGTTTCAGATCTGATGTAAACCAGAATAAGTTAAGCAACGAAAAAAGGGAAGTAAAATACTTGGAGTTACAAGTTAATAAAAACACGCAGATGATCGGAAAATAGAAAGAACTATTTGTTTGTTGAATTTCACACACAGCTACTCGACGTAGTAGGTAGTTGTCCTTAGTATAGAAGTGAAGCATTGTTTGTTTTGTTTGTTGAATTTCACACACAGCTACTCGACGTAGTAGGTAGTTGTCCTTAGTATAGAAGTGAAGCATTGTTTGTTTTGTTTGTTGAATTTCACACACAGCTACCCGACGTAGGAGCCAGTTTTCCTTAGTATAGAAGTGAAGCATTGTTTGTTTTGTTTGTTGAATTTAACACACAGCTACCCGACGTAGGAGCCAGTTTTCTTTAGTATAGAAGTGAAGCATTGTTTGTTTTGTTTATTGAATTTCACACATAGCTACCCGACGTAGGAGCCAGTTTTCCTTAGTATATAAGTGAAGGACTGTTTGTTTGGTTTTATTTAGCAGTGTAAGACTGGAGGGAAGACTTATCTTTACCACCCATTTCCAACTCTTGTGCTGCTGTTTTACTGACAAGTAGTGGGATTGACCGTAATGTTATAGCACACCACGGTTGAAAAGGTGAGTATTTTTGTTGTGACAGGGAGTCGAACCTGCCCGTTCGGGATACAAGTAGAGCCACCTGACCATCTGTGGCGCGTGAAAACAAATCTGGTAGTGAGTTAACTAAAATTTCACAATGAATGCTAACTTATAATTTATTTATTCTGAAAGTGGTATACTTGTTATAGTAGTGGCCAGCGGACCGCAAGGTTTTGGGTTAACTCCGTATACTTTCAGTTCTGGGCGTGCTATAAAAGAATTCCATCATTCGGTTCAAAGTAACCCTTATGACGGCGACTGCTTGTGCTCTCTCTCTCTCTTGTCAGTAATTTCAATCTAAAAACGATTTTATACAAACTGTCTTAGACGTTTAGTTTAATACCGTGGAGATATCTATTAAGTTGCTCAGTATTATATAGTTTTACTTAACTGTTTTATCAGGAGTATACTTATAATTAATTAGTTTTTCAGTGTTCTATGTTATTTATTATACATTAATTTTCTCAGGAGTGTGTTGTTATTCATAAGTTTTCTCTGAATTCCATAATTTCATCCATTAGTTTTATTCTTTCTGAGTGAGTATTTTTTGTATTAATTAGACTATATAATTATATTATTTTCATTTCTTAGATCACTCTAAGTATTCTCTAATTTTCCTTTCTTTAGATCTCTGTAAACCATTATGTTAATGTGCATCACGTGAAATGTGTGGAAACATAAACTTGCACTGTTCGTATTCAAAACATACAGCTTTTGAGTAATATTATTGTTTGGTAACATTTTTTTTATCCCGATACATTAAAAATCTCTGCTATATTGTTACATTAGTAACCTTTGTTATATTCTTACATTACTAACCTCTAATGTACTATTACATTAATAACCTTTATTGTAATATTTATAACCTTTGTTGTAGTGTTAATTAAGTCAATAGCTTTTGCTATTTTGTTATATTTGTAATTTTAACATTGTTTTTTTCAATTTTCCTATCTCGCTTTTTACTGGATTTTTTAGTACCATGTTGTTGCTATACAATAAACAGACTGTCGTCTTCTGTCTTTGAATATTTCGATTTTTATAAAATAAATCGTTTCTATCTCTTGTTTTTGCTAGAATTTTATAAATTTGGAATTAGTTTTTACAAGTTTATCTTTGTATAAAAGTGTGGGTAAACAATTAGATAAACTAAAAACATTCTTCTTCCTTTGTTAAAATTCAACTGTGATTTAATATGGTGGAAAATCTCTCAATCAGTTAGTATATTCATATTTTATTTCCAAATTTACTTTTGGATTGTAGAGTTCTATGTGGGAAACAACTTAGAATTCAATAAAAATCCATATATTACATATTTTAATGAATATTCAATTACTTGTTAGTTAAGTTGAGGAACAAGTTAAATATGGTTAATCTTCTTTCAAAATTATTAAAGTCAATTTGAGTCCTTACGTTAACGTATGGTTATAAAGTTCGAGATTCCCGCTAACCTTAATTTAACATCTTCAGCGAATGAATTGTGAAAAAAATTGGTTGAAAGCGATCTAGTTTCAAATGAAACACCAGTTGTCTCAATAATGAGTTGTGATAGAAAGTAGGCCTAACTCGTAACCATATGTATAAACATTTCATATCTTATGAAAGTAAAAATTCCGTTTCAAAACTAGATGTTCAGAAATGATTGATTCAGTACAGACTGTTTATGATATAAAGCAATTATACAGAACAATAGCGGGATTTGAACCCAACACACAAGCCTAGAAACGAGTTAAATACAACATTCTTGTCTTTATTCAAATAAGTTTGTCTACTTAACAAAGTCATATAGGCTAACCGCATCACGTCTTTAGACAGCGCTAAACATTAAGGGACATTCAGTGTGTGTGGCCGGGAGTTGTAGGACGTTTGTTGTACTAAGTAGTAAAATTTTGTCTTCGTTGACATTTCTGAAATGCTTTGATATTAAAATAAATGTTAGTATGACCAACAATTTCTAACTGTTTCAGTTTTTAATAAAAAAAACACCTCACCTCCAAGTGGTCACTTGTTATAGGAATAACCTATTGCTGGGACAACATATGATTTATGTTAATTAGAGGGAAGAGAGTTGATTTACATTTATTTTATGATAATTTTAAGACAAGCACTGATTCAGAACTTTTCAGTGGTTCTGTCTTCCAATCCTCGAGTCAGAGTTTTGTTAATTTCAACATCTTGGTATATCCATCAGTGAAATGGGAACATATCCTAAACCATCAAAATTAAACAAACAATAATGAGAAATTCATGTCTGTAATAAATATTCGAAAGGACGACTAAGAGATGTTATATAAATTTGCTAAATCAAGAATTAATTTGACCAGCTCTGAACACAAGTGTCTAAAACCACTGCCAAAATCTGTGAAAAATATAAATAATATCAGATACATTAAAACAAGTTGTACTAAAATCAGGTACGCTCAGAATAAAGCGAGTTAGGCTTAGTGAAAAGCCTCGTACAGGGAACTTTACTGTTTGTTTCTTTGTAATTACACTAGGGAAAGTTAGGTTAAAGTTCCTGGCTCTGTTTAGTCGTAAACTTATGGACCGGGTAGACATTACGACGATTCTAATAAGTTCGAGCCATCGTCACGTTCAAAGCATGAGGTAACGAGTAATATTTCACAGAATAATGTTTGATTTAATCACCATCACGATTACTGGAGAGAGAGTAATAAATTATAATGGAGAAACGTAATAATAAAGCATAGAGTCTCATAATATTAAGTAACAGGACAAAGCAGTGAATCCATTACAATGTTAGACATTACCTAGTATTGAAAGAGTTCATTAAGATGCTTGAAACAGTAATACAATTCAATACTGACAACATCAACTTTTTATGGTTTGTCTCGGTTTGCCAACAACGTAGAATTTTTATCATTCTATCAAAATTTGTGTCTGTTTCTTATGTAGTGCCTTGTTTCTGTCTTGCGTACACGTGTTAGTTACTCATGCACATGTTTAGTTTCTGTCTTGTGTACACAAATTTTCTTATATGCTTGTTTATTTCACGTCTTATGTACACGTGTTGCAAGTACCAATGAAGTTTTAAAACACGTTTGGTTTAAACAAATAAAATACGACGAACTTATAAAGGCATATCTTTCATCTTATTGTTTTCCATAATGAGAAATAAAAAATTTGAAATAATGACAAAAAACAACACTTGTAATTTTTAACAGATGGTTTGCCAGATGATATGTATACATACTATTGTAAGACAAACCTACAGACAATTTTATATGCAAAAACGGCTCGTTTGGGTTGAGAAAATATTTTAAATAGAAGAGCGAATAACGTTTCGGCCTTCTTCGGTCATCGTCAGGTTCACAAAGAAATAGTTACTTGACCGGAAGCTGACCACATGTTTTGAAGGGGTTGTGTAACTGAGTGTCGCAATGTAGAGGGCGGGGTTAGATGTTTGAATATATAATTTTATCTATAATATTAATATAGGTATAATGGCGTTCCTTTATATTGGTTTATTTTGGGTTTAAGTTGTTGTATAAGTAAGGCTTCTTTAATTTAGCGTTTGTTTATGTTTGTTTCTTTATTTAGTATTTTAGTGTTTTCTATGGTTATGTTGTGTTCATTTGACTTGCAGTGTTCGAAAACGTGTGAAGGTGACTTTTTATGTTCTTTGAATCTGGTTTCCATTTTTCTACTTGTTTCTCCAATATAGAAGTCGTGGCAGTTATCACATTGTATTTTATAAATAATGTTGTGTGGTGTTTGTCAGTGTAGTTCTTACATAGTATAGACCTCAGTTTTGTGCCTGGTTTTTGAATAAATTTAGTATTAACTGGAATGTCATATTTTGTTACTAGTTTTTGCCAAATGTTGGCCATTTGTTTGCTGATGTCAGGAATATATGGTATACAGCAGTATATGGTTTCGTGATTTTTTGATTCGTGAGATATATTTACTTTTGTTGGTTGATTTTGCTTTCTGTCTAGGTGTGTGCGTATAATGTTTTCTACGGTTTGTGGAGGAAACTTATTGATGTTGATGAAGTATTGTTTTATTTTGTCTAATTCATCGTTAATTTTATCTGGTGAGCATAAATTTATGGCTGTGTTTATCTGGTTTCTTAGTATGTTGAGTTTTTGTTTTGTTTCATGTGCTGAGTCCCAAGGAATGTATTGTCCAGTATGGGTGATTTTTCGGTGGATTCCTGTTTTGAATTGTATGTCGGTTCTTATAATTTCGAGGTTAAGAAATTATATTTGATTGCTTTCTTCCTGTTCACATGTGAAGTTGATGTTGGGATGTATAGAGTTAATGTGATTGAAAAAATTAAGTATGTGTTCTGTAGATTTGAATCCCGCAACCATGTCATCTACATATCTGTACCAGTATAGTGGTGGATGTAATGCTGTATTAATTGCTTGTGTTTCAATTTGTGTCATAAAAATATTGGCTAGAACTGGTGATACTGGGTTGCCCATGCTTAGGCCAAAATAAACCAATATAAAGGAACGCCATTATACCTATATTAATATTATAGATAAAATTATATATTCAAACATCTAACCCCGCCCTCTACATTGCGACACTCAGTTACACAACCCCTTCAAAACATGTGGTCAGCTTCCGGTCAAGTACCTATTTCTTTGTGAACCTGACGATGACCGAAGAAGGTCGAAACGTTGTTCGCTCTTCTATTTAAAATATTTTCTCAACCCAAACGAGCCGTTTTTGCATATAAAATTTTCAACAAGTGGGTTTCTCGACATCACTGATTGAAATCTACAGACACATACGAAGTTAAGACTTAAAGTGTTAAAATTTATGATAAAACTAAATCATATTTACTGGAAGTATAATGAAAGTATTCCCATTTGCGTAAATTATTTACTCAAGTTGATTGTTTAAAACACTATTCTAATTAAACGACCAACTTTGGAATTCAAACCTCAGGTCATTCGCAGCCTGTTGGACAGATATATACATATTATAATTTTAAAACGTGTATGTACGTACCAATGTCTTTAAGAAAATGTTTTTTTATGTATTCTTTTAAAACTACAGAGTATTTTTGCAAAAAAACTTTGTTTTCTGAAATCTACATAAAACGATCAATAAAGTAATAATAGGTCTAAACATTGTAATAAAAGTCACATAAAGTATACATATTTTTAGTAATAATAAATCTAATAACAGAAATAAAAGTCACATAAACTACATATTTTTAGTGGTAATAGGTCTAAAATTGTAATTAAAATCACATAAACTGTAGATATTTTCCCCACGTTTTTTTTTTTAACTTGTTCATTTATGATGCCCCCCAGTGGCTCAGCGGTATGTCTGCGGACTTACACGCTAAAATCCGGGTTTCGATACCCGTGGTGGGCAGAGCACAGATAGCCCATTGTGTAGCTTTGTGCTTAATTCAAAACAAACAAACAAACAAATCATTTATGATTTAAAATCAAGGTTGGTAAGTGACTCGTGGCCGGCAAAAGACAAATATGATTTGATACTAAAAATTTATAAATTGAGGAACAAAGTTGAAAAAAAAACTACAATTTATGTGGTCAGTTGAAGAGGTACTTGGACAAATAATAGTTATATAGTTATTATCTGAAATCAGAATTTGACAAATTAAGAAAAAATGTATGAAACTTGTAGTTTTAGTAATTTGCGTCACAAATGTTAGGCCTAATAAATAGTGACTTACGAAACGCCTAATTTTACATTCGATATCAAGAAATTAAGAAAACTGAGAATAGATAAACAGAACAAGATACACAGTCTAGGTGAGTTTCATTTTCTATTATTGGTTTTTCAATCTTTCTCTAGACTCTGAAGTTTAAATATAAATTTTAATATAAGAAATAATCATAATAAAACTTGAATTATTCACGATTGTATACTTAACAGTGGTAACTAATTGAGGTTTAATTTTTCCCACATCTTTGTACCAAAATATTCAGACCCTAATTTAGATATGTTATATTAGGTAATACAGTTTATTTTAAAAATAGTTCACCTAAACATATTCGAAGAGCAAATTTGGCAAAAGACCTGATAAACCATTTTGATCAATCCGGATGCGTAGATGTCTCTTTTGTGACGCCTTCTAAACGGCAAGATGCATTCAATAAAAGGCCCGGGATGGCCGAGCGCGTAAGGCGTGCGACTCGTAATCCGAGGGTCGCGGGTTCGCGCCTGCGTCGCGCTAAACATGCTCGCCCTCCTAGCCGTGGGGGTGTATAATGTGACGGTCAATCCCACTATTCGTTGGTAAAAGAGTAGCCCAAGAGTTGGCGGTGGGTGGTGATAACTAGCTGCCTTCCCTCTAGTCTTACACTGCTAAATTAGGGACGGCTAGCACAGATAGCCCTCGAGTAGCTTTGTGCGAAATTCCAAAAACAAACAAAAACAAAGCATTCAATAAATAATGTGGCTTAGGGTTCCCTTACCTTTCGAGAAGGTGGCCGATGCTGTCGAACCTGTCTGGCAGCATTCCTGAAGATGGAGAGAAAATGTAGATGAGAGATGAAACATTAATGTCTCATATAATGTTTTAGCTTGGTATTACCCTGTCTGTGGTGGTATGCTGTTTTATGATCTACAACTAATAACTCACGTTATATTTATGGCGCAGCTACATACGAAAAGCAGTTTAACCAGTCAGCCCTACTATCCACCGATCACCCTCAAGGAGTGACTGCTACTCTTATAACACACGGTAAATATTTTTGAGGTCACAAGAATTCGATCTCGGGATTAACACCAATGAGATCCAGAGTTTTACTATAAAGACAAACTGCGCTCCATATGTGTTCGATGTAAATTATTGGTCAATGTTTTATGCTAGGTTTTCAAACATTTAATTGTAAATTCTAGAATTTTTAAGTTTCAGACTATTTAAGGTATCCTAACAGAACAAAATTAAGGACTTAAAAAAAAACGTTTGGGGATTTGTTATAAAACTGGCAATGACATAAGCCAGTCGATTACAATAATATGTAAATTGTGTAGTTCGAATTTTAAATTTTCTGTTTTTAGTTTTTATGTAATGAAGAAGGTCGTACAATTCAAGTTTTACGAGAGAAAACTTAAAGTTGGTGTCTTTTAAAAATATACTTCAAAAAGTTTTATTTTTATTATCAGCGAAATAAAATTCCATATTGTCTCAGTATCTTTGGATGTGTAATTATTGTATGACGCACTGTGTTAAATAACAGTTGATGATGTAACTCAAACTGGTAAAACAACGGGTTGGACGTTTTTATAAAAGTGTTTAAAATTGATTCAACATTTGACAGATGTCACTTCTGAGGCATAGCCTAGTGCGTTAAGGCGTGCGCTTCGTAATTCGAGGGTCGCGGGATCGAATCCCTGCCACACCAAACATACTTGACATTTCAACCATAAGAGCGTTGGAATGTGACAGTCAATTTCATTATTCATTGGTAAAAAAGCAGTTCAAGAGTTGGCAGTGGGTGGTGATAACTAAATGCCTTACACTGCTAGATTAGGGACGGCTAATGCTGATAGCCCTCGTATAGCTTCGCGCGAAATTCAAGAACAAACGTTTAGTAGAATGTAAAAAAAAAATTATAACGGTAAATCGGTCATGTGAGTAATATTTCCTTATAAAGACTGGTTGTTTGGAGTCAAACGTCTAAAAACTGGTATGAGTATTTTTATAAATAGTATCGATTTAGAATTTTGGTGATATTTCTATATAGAGTTTTAATGTGAACTTACTAATATGTCAACGAATGTTTGCTAATAAATGAACAGCGATGGAATATATTTTTAACTTTTCTCACACACGTACTGACCAAACCTGACGAAGATAAACTGCCAAAAATATTCAGTAAAATAAGTTTTTTTATTTCTCGTTTGTATTTTTATTTTGTGGATATTATAGAACAAGAATCAACCTTCGAATCATTAGTACTTCACCTTTATTGGTAGTAAATAATTCTAGTCACATAACCTTAAAAAAACGAAGCTAAATTTAAAAATATCCTAAAACAGTTAAAATTAAGCTCAATTTAAAAATGTCCTAAAACAGTTAAAATTAAGCTCAATTTAAAAATGTCCTAAAACAGTTAAAATTAAGCTAAATTTAAAAATGTCCTAAAACTTAAAATTAAGCTAAATTTAAAAATGTCTTAAAACAGTTAAAATTACTTTGTAATCTTCGCTGATACTTTGTGTCTAACATCGTATGTATTTTATTTCGTTCTAATTTTATATTTACAGATAAATGTAATAAAGACACTTCACAACTTAAGGTTATCTGTATTAATTTATGTAGAAAAAACGCATAACGACATTGTAGGACCTTTTCATTACGCGCTACAAAATTACTTACACTACGGTGGGTGATATTTTTTTATTTAACTTTTATAAAAATATTGTTCGTGCGATACAACCTATAATTATTGTTTTCTGGTGAGCTATGACAACATCAAAGTATACGCAACTTATTACTACTGTTCCCAAAGCTTTAACTCCTAAAATGGACGATTTATGTGTTTTCTAGCAAGAAGCCATGATAGGGGTGCGTCAGGTTACGTACAGCGACACCTGTGGTATTTTTTTAGCGAATAAGGTGAGAAGTGGTTGGTTGCACGATGAAATCAGTTGTTTCCATTTTGACCAATCGTTTTACTTCCTACTTTAAACGTACGCCCTGTTCGCTGTGATTTATATTTAAAGACGCCCTAAAAGGCGGCTACAAAGTGAAGTTTATCAAAGGATATTTTGAAAGGCACACGAAGGACAACAAAAGAGCCACAAAAATTGTTTGTTTGCTTTTTTTAATTTTGCGCAAAGCTACACGAGGGCTATCTGCGCTAGCCATCTCTAATTTAGCAATGTAAGACTAGAGGGAAGGTAGCTAGTCATCACCACCTATCGCCAACTCTTGGGCTACTCTTTTACCAACGAATAGTGGGACTGACCGACATTTAATAACGCCTCCACGGCTGAAAGGGCGAGCATGTTTGTTGCAACGGGGATTCAAACCCTCGACCCTTAGATTACGAGTCGAACGCCTTTAATTAACCACCTGGCCATGCCGGGGCCCAACCCCTAAGTGTTTGTTTACTAAGATGGGACAGTGAAACGACGTAACATCTAAGTTACGAAACTTAACATTTTGTGTTTTAGAAAGAACACATGGCCAGACATGTATCTATATAAATATAATACTAATGTCTGTTGTATGTCTATGTACTACTTATATATATAATATTATATTGCATTATATAAATATAGTAATACTGTCTCTTTAAAATCCATACAACAACTTCTCTATATAAATATAATAATACTGTGTTTTATATCCATATAACTACTTCTCTATATAAATATAATAATACTGTCTGTTTTATATCCATATAACTACTTCTCTTTATAAATATAATAATACTGTCTGTTTTATATCCATATAACTACTTATGTATATAAATATAATAATACTGTCTCTTTTATATCCATACAACTACTTCTCTATATAAATATAATAATACTGTCTGTTTTATATCCATATAACTACTTATGTATATAAATATAATAATACTGTGTGTTTTATATCCATACAACTACTTCTCTATATAAATATAATAATACTGTCTGTTTTATATCCATATAACTACTTCTCTATATAAATATAATAATACTGTCTGTTTTATATCCATATAACTACTTCTCTATATAAATATAATAATACTGTCTGTTTTATATCCGTGTGACAGATTAACTCATTCAACGCTAACAAAGCCAGTGTGACAACTAGATCAACTGATTGAACACTAACAAAACTTGGGTGTAGTTTGACTTGTTCCAAATTACGCACCAATCTACCCAATGTGCTCTCCAAACACAGGTATCAAAACCCGGTTTTTAGCGTTGTTAGTCCGCAGACGTTCTGCTGTGTCACCGAGAGGCTCTTAAGTGTGAAAACACGAACAAATATTTACACACTTATATTCGTATTTCACTTTGCCATTCATTATAATTTACTTGTGAGATCATGAAAACGAGATGTAACTCTTCACAGCCTATGTACATACGGGTATTTCAACCTTATCCGACAATTTATTGTCTATTTATCGATAAGTAACAATAACTGTCTTATCAGATGAGTGTATCGCTGATCGGCGTTATTGGTGGATCACCACTTTACCCTCTACTCTCACGATACAAATCACTCTTTTAACATAGTTATCCACTTAGTATACGGTTTAAAATATAGGTGTACAGTGCCCACCTTGTGTTGAGGATAGAATGATGGTATAACTCGACAATAGTGTAGCTCAGAGCATCTCTTAGAACAAGCCTCGCTTCCTGCGTCCAATAGGAGGTCGGGGCTGGGAAGATACGATACTCTAAGGATATTGTAGAAATGTTTTGTCCTAAACAACTCTTGTCTTCAAAATGAGAAGGAACGTTGATATATGAAGTGTACGGTGAGTGTCTGTTATGTTAGGCCTAACTGTCATTTCTGGTTCCTTAGGTCTAACTATCGTGTCTTTTACTTTAAGTCCAAGTGTGACGTCTGTTACATTAAGTCCAACTGTAATGTATGTTACATTAGAACTAACTGTGACGTCTGTTACATCAGGCCCAACTGTAACGTCTGTTACGTTAGATCTAACTGTGATGTCTGTTACATTAGGCCCAACTGTAATGTCTGTTACATTAGATCTAACTGTGACGTCTGTTACATCAGACCCAACTGTAATGTCTGTTACGTTAGATCTAACTGTAATGTCTGTTACATTAGGCTTAACTGTAATGTCTGTTACATTAGTCCCAACTGTAATGTATGTTACATTAGAACTAACTGTGACGTCTGTTACATCAGGCCCAACTGTAATGTCTGTTACGTTAGATCTAACTGATGTCTGTTACATTAGGCCCAACTGTAATGTCTGTTACATTAGATCTAACCGTGATGTCTGTAACATTAGATCTAACTGTGACGTCTGTTACATTAGGCCCAACTGTAATGTCTGTTACGTTAGATCTAACTGTGACATCTGTTACATTAGGCCCAACTGCAATGTCTGTTACGTTAGATCTAACTGTAATGTCTGTTACCTTAGGCTTAACTGTAATGTCTCTTACGTTAGATCTAACTGTGATGTCTGTTACATTAGTCCCAACTGTAATGTTTGTTACATTAGATCTAACTGTGACATCTGTTACATTAGGCCCAACTGTAATGTCTGTTACGTTAGATCTAACTCTGATGTCTGTTACATTAGGCCCAACTGTAACGTCTGTTACATTAGGCCCAACTGTAATGTCTGTTACGCTAGATCTAACTGTGACGTCTGTTACATTAGGCCCAACTGTAATGTCTGTTACGTTAGATCTAACTCTGATGTCTGTTACATTAGGCCCAACTGTAATGTCTGTTACATTAGGCCCAACTGTAATGACTGTTACGTTAGATCTAACTGTGATGTCTGTTACATTAGGCCCAACTGTAATGTCTGTTACGTTAGATCTAACTGTGATGTCTGTTACTTTAGGCCCAACTGTGATGTCTGTTACATTAGGCCCAACTGTAATGTCTGTTACATTAGGCCCAACTGTAATGACTGTTACGTTAGATCTAACTGTGATGTCTGTTACATTAAGCCCAACTGTAATGTCTGTTACGTTGGATCTAACTGTAACGTCTGTTACATTAGGCCCAACTGTAATGTCTGTTACGCTAGATCTAACTGTGACGTCTGTTACATTAGGCCCAACCGTAATGTCTGTTACGTTAGATCTAACTGTGACGTCTGTTACGTTGGATCTAACTGTAATGTCTGTTACGTTGGATCTAACTGTAATGTCTGTTACGTTGGATCTAACTGTAATGTCTGTTACGTTAGATCTAACTGTGACGCCTGTTACATTAGGCCCAACTGTAATGTCTGTTACGTTAGATCTAACTGTGACGTCTGTTACATTAGATCTAACTGTGATGTACGTTACATTAGGTGTAGCTGTCATGTATGTTCATTAGGTCTAACTCTCATGTATTACATTAGGTGTAGCTGTCATGTCTGTTACATTAGATGTAGTTGTCATGTCTGTTACATTAGGTGTAGCTGTCATGTATGTTCTTTAGGTCTAACTGTCATGTCTTACATTAGATGTAGCTGTCATGTCTGTTACATTAGGTGTAGCTGTCATGTATGTTCATTAGGTCTAACTGTCATGTCTTACATTAGGTGTAACTGCCATGTCTGTTACATTAGGTCCAGCTGTGACGTCTGTTACATTAGGTCTAACTATTGTGTATGCTAGGCCCGGCATGGCCAGGTGGGTTAAAGCTTTCGGCTCGTGACATGAGGGTCAGGGGTTTAAATTCCCATTGCACCTACATGCTTGCCCTTCCAGCCGTGGGGCGTTATAATGTTACGATCAATCCCACTATTCGTTGGAAAAAGAGTAGCCCAACAGTTGGCGGTGGGGGTGATGACTAGCCGCTTTCCTTCTAGTCTTACACTACTAAATTAGGAACAGCTAGCGCAGATAGCTCTTGTGTAGTGAGATTAAAAAACAAAAACAAATCTGTGTTTGTTATATTAGGTCCAACTATGATGTCTCTTACAATAGGTCTTGTTGTCATATCTGTTACATTATCTCTAACTGTCGTGTCTCTTTCATTTAGTCCAACTGTTATGTCTATCATGTATATGGTGCATCTGGTTTAAGAGGAGCTAAATAATATAACTATAATGTAACAATGGTACATCTGGTTTAAGAGGAGTTAAGTAATATAACTATAATGTAGCAATGGTACATCTGGTTTATCAGGAGCTAAGTGATATAACTATAATGTAACAATGGTACATCTGGTTTATCAGGAGCTAAGTAATATAACTATAATGTAACAATGGTACATCTGGTTTATCAGGAGCTTAGTGATATAACTATAATGTAACAATGTACATCTGGTTTATCAGGAGCTAAATAATATAACTAATGTAACAATGTTTTTAACTGGGTCACATTGTGTTTAAATACATAGTACTAACAATGTTTTTAACTGGATCACATTGTGTTTAAATACACAGTACTAACAATGTTTTTAACTGGATCACATTGTGTTTAAATACACAGTACTAACAATGTTTTTAACTGGATCACATTGTGTTTAAATACACAGTACTAACAATGTTTTTAACTGGATCACATTGTGTTTAAATACACAGTACTAACAATGTTTTTAACTGGATCACATTGTGTTTAAATACACAGTACTAACAATGTTTTTAACTGGATCACATTGTGTTTAAATACACAGTACTAACAATGTTTTTAACTGGATCACATTGTGTTTAAATACACAGTACTAACAATGTTTTTAACTGGATCACATTGTGTTTAAATACACAGTACTAACAATGTTTTTAACTGGATCACATTGTGTTTAAATACACAGTACTAACAATGTTTTTAACTGGATCACATTGTGTTTAAATACACAGTACTAACAATGTTTTTAACTGGATCACATTGTGTTTAAATACACAGTACTAACAATGTTTTTAACTGGATCACATTGTGTTTAAATACACAGTACTAACAATGTTTTTAACTGGATCACATTGTGTTTAAATACACAGTACTAACAATGTTTTTAACTGGATCACATTGTGTTTAAATACACAGTACTAACAATGTTTTTAACTGGATCACATTGTGTTTAAATACACAGTACTAACAATGTCCTAATATAATTAACTTAATGTACTTCAAGTGGTTTATTAAAACCTATAGAAATATCGCATTCTCCTTTTAGAATTAAAAGTTTTTTTGTTATTCTGGACAATATATATATATACACATATAGGGCCAGGTTTTATTTACTGTGAAATAAATATTCACAAACCGCTTACTACTGTACTGACATAAACTAGTGGTTTGTTGTGTAGTGATTACTGCGTTGTGTGTTTACTGTACTGACACAAACTAGTGGTTTGTTGTGTAGTGATTACTGCGTTGTCTGTTTACTGTACTGACATAAACTAGTGGTTTGTTGTGTAGTGATTACTGCGTTGTGTGTTTACTGTACTGACATAAGCTAGTGGTTTGTTGTGTAGTGATTACTGCGTTGTGTGTTTACTGTACTGACATAAACTAGTGGTTTGTTGTGTAGTGATTACTGCGTTGTGTGTTTACTGTACTGACATAAGCTAGTGGTTTGTTGTGTAGTGATTACTGCGTTGTGTGTTTACTGTACTGACATAAACTAGTGGTTTGTTGTGTAGTGATTACTGCGTTGTGTGTTTACTGTACTGACATAAGCTAGTGGTTTGTTGTGTAGTGATTACTGCGTTGTGTGTTTACTGTGCTGACACAAACTAGTGGTTTGTTGTGTTGTGTTTACTGCGTTGTGTGTTTACTGCTAATTAGATTTAAAATCTCGCGAGTTTTGTAACCGATTTAGCGACTTGTTAATTTTTAATACCTCTAAAGTACAGGGTGGTTCGTAAGTCACTACCCATCTTATGTATCCAGGGTGTTACCAGTATCCATGTACCCATATACTTGTCACAATACGCTCTTCAAGTGTAAGTAGGCTTACATCGGCCATATTTCTCTGAAAAAAAGAAACATTTATAATACATGCGTAATTGAATATAACATAATAACATTTGGATGGGTAGGAAGTTACGGGCCACCCTTTATATATATATATATATATATATGTTTTAACGGTTTGTTGGTGTTGATTTTTAGAGATGTTTACCCACGTGTTGATCACACTGTTTTTAACAGTAAACGTGGGTTGTTTCTTATATATATAGTTAGTCAGTTCCGAGGTTATACCCAAGATGTGCTCCCGGACATGCTTCGTATTTTTAGCTTCGGGTGGTTATAAAAGTAGCTGTTAGACCCCTGTTCGAGTAAAGACAGTACGGTGAGTTCCGTTAAATGTTTGCTTTTTCCTAGTAATACGCTCCAGATTAAAAACGGCTACGTCATATTTTCGATTGTCCTGACCTGGTTTAGTCCACACGTTCTACAAGAGTGACATCTGTCAGCGACTTAACAGACACTATGTGTGACGAAAGTTGACTCATAACTAACCTAATATCACCTCAGATTTTCAGAATGGAGTAGTGATTGAGCAGTGCACGGATTTCAGGGATCGTGATTTGCACGTGAGTTACGCTGGCGTCACTTGATTTTTTTGCTACGGTACCCGCTTCTGCCAAGTGAGCCTTGAATCGGTTTGATAGGTCGGTTAGAGTCACGTGATGATAGATATTAACATAACTTGTGGCGACTTCATGACGCCTCAGCATCTGATTATCTCACTTTTTTTTAAAGGAAAGCGGTTACTAATACTTTAGATAAAGTAACTTCGACAATACAACAAATTAACTGTTGGTATTATAGTTCAGATTTACTACTCACCTTGTGGAATGTCACGAAAACAATCAAAAATAATAATACATCAATAGTCTTTTGTTGTGCTAGAACTTCAGCGGTCAGCGACAATTCAGTAAGACAGTGAGACCCTTGCTGTTGTCCAGAAGATGAACAAACCAAGAACTACAAAACGTTCCTCCTATAATACACGACCCAAAGTGTTCATAGAGATATAGAACAGCGACAGGCATTATACACTTCAATAAGGATAACACAACCAGGTTTTATCAGTCTCAGGAAAGAAAAGTTAAAGTTCGTGTCGTGTCAGCGTTTTCATTAACACCACGTATGAAAAGTTACTTTCATAAAGAGTCGATTTTGAAGGTATTGATACCGAAATACACTGCTGGCGTAACACTAGTATTAGTAATACACTGCCGGCGTAACACTAGTATTAGTAATACACTGCTGGCGTAACACTAGTATTAGTAATACACTGCTGGTCTAACACTAGTATTAGTAGTACACCGCTGGACTAACACTAGTATCAGTAATACACTGCTGGTCTAACACTAGTATTAGTAATACACTGCTGACCTAACACTAGTATTAGTATTACACTGCTGGTCTAACACTAGTATTAGTAATACACTGCTGACCTAACACTAGTATCAGTAATACACTGCTGGTCTAACACTAACATTAGTGATACACCGCTGGTCTAACACTAGTATCAGTAATACACTGCTGGTCTAACACTAACATTAGTGATACACTGCTGGCCTAACACTAGTATTAGTAATACACTGCTGGTCTAACACTAACATTAGTGATACACTGCTGGCCTAACACTAGTATTAGTAACACACTGCTGGAGTAACACTAGTATTAGTAATACACTGCTGGCCTAACATTAGTATTAGTAATACACTACTGGCCTAACACTAGTATTAGTAATACACTGCTGGCCTAACACTAGTATTAGTAATACACTGCTGGTCTAATACTTGTATTAGTAATATACTGCTGATCTAACAATTGTATTAGTAATACACTGCTGGTCTAACACCAGTATTAGTAATACACTGCTGGAGTAACACTAGTATTAGTAACACACTGCTGTCCTAACACTAGTATTAGCAAAAACTGCTGTCCTAACACTAGTATTAGTAAAAACTGTTCGTCTCACACAAGTATTAGTAATACACTACTGGCCTAACACTAGTATTAGTAATACACTGCTGGCCTAACACTAGTATTAGTAATACACTGCTCGTCTGACACTAATATTAGTAATACACTGCTGGCCTAACACTAGTATTAGTAATACACTGCTCGTCTAACACTAACATTAGTGATACACTGCTGGCCTAACACTAGTATTAGTAATACACTGCTGGCCTAACACTAGTATTAGTAATACACTGCTGGCCTAACACTAGTATTAGTAATGCACTGCTGTCCTAACACTAGTATTAGTAATACACTGCTGGTCTAATACTAGTATTAGTAATACACTGCTGTCCTACAATAGTATTAGTAATACACTGCTGTCCTAACACTAGTATTAGTAACACACTGCTGTCCTAACACTAGTATTAGTAAAAACTGTTCGTCTCACACTAGTATTAGTAATACACTGCTGGCCTAATACTAGTATTAGTAATATACTGCTGGCCTAACACTAGTATTAGTAATACACTGCTGTCCTAACACTAGTATTAGTAACACACTGCTGTCCTAACACTAGTATTAGTAAAAACTGCTGTCCTAACACTAGTATTAGTAAAAACTGTTCGTCTCACACAAGTATTAGTAATACACTGCTGGTCTAACACTAGTATTAGTAATACACTGCTGGTCTAACACTAGTATTAGTAATACACTGCTGGCCTAACATTAGTATTAGTAATACACTGCTGGCCTAACACTAGTATTAGTAATACACTGCTGGCCTAACACTAGTATTAGTAATACACTGCTGGTCTAACACTAGTATTAGTAATACAGTGCTGTCCTAACACTTGTATTAGTAATACACTGCTGGTCTAACACTAATATTAGTAATACACTGCTGGTCTAACACTAGTATTAGTATTACGCTGCTGGTCTAACACTAGTATTAGTAATAAACTGCTGATCTAACAATTGTATTAGTAATACACTGCTGGCCTAACACCAGTATTAGTAATACACTGCTGGAGTAACACTAGTATTAGTAATACCCTGCCGGCGTAACACTAGTATGAGTAATACCCTGCTGGCCTAACACTAGTATTAGTAATACACTGCTCGTCTGACACTAATATTAGTAACACACTGCTGGCCTAACACTAGTATTAGTAATACACTGCTGGTCTAACACTAATATTAGTAATACACTGCTGGTCTAACACTAGTATTAGTAATACGCTGCTGGTCTAACACTAGTATTAGTAATATACTGCTGATCTAACAATTGTATTAGTAATACACTGCTGGCCTAACACCAGTATTAGTAATACACTGCTGGAGTAACACTGGTATTAGTAATACCCTGCCGGCGTAACACTAGTATGAGTAATACCCTGCTGGCCTAACACTAGTATTAGTAATACACTGCTGGCCTAACACTAGTATTAGTAATACACTGCTCGTCTGACACTAATATTAGTAACACACTGCTGGCCTAACACTAGTATTAGTAACACACTGCTGTCCTACAATAGTATTAGTAATACACTGCTGGCCTAACACTAGTATTAGTAATACACTGCTGGCCTAACACTAGTATTAGTAATACACTGCTGGCCTAACACTAGTATTAGTAACACACTGCTGTCCTAACACTAGTATTAGCAAAAACTGCTGTCCTAACACTAGTATTAGTAAAAACTGTTCGTCTCACACAAGTATTAGTAATACACTGCTGGTCTGGCACTAGTATTAGTAATACACTACTGGCCTAACACTAGTCTTAGTAATACACTGCTAGCCTAACACTAGTATTAGTAATACACTGCTGGCCTAACACTAGTATTAGTAATACACTGCTGTCCTAACACTAGTATTAGTAACACACTGCTGTCCTAACACTATTATTAGTAAAACTGCTGTCCTAACACTAGTATTAGTAAAAACTGTTCGTCTCACACAAGTATTAGTAATACACTGCTGGTCTAACACTAGTATTAGTAATACACTGCTGGCCTAACATTAGTATTAGTAATACACTGCTGGCCTAACACTAGTATTAGTAATACACTGCTGGCCTAACACTAGTGTTAGTAATACACTGCTGGCCTAACACTTGTATTAGTAATACACTGCTGGTCTAACACTAGTATTAGTAATACACTGCTGGTCTAACACTAGTATTAGTAATACACTGCTGGCCAAAATCTTAAAACCAATAAGCATAAAGAAAAATATGCATTTTGCTTTGTTAGACTCAACTATTTATTTACGTATAACTTTGAAAGAAGAAAATAATAAAAGGGAAAATAAAAATAAAAAGATTTTAGCATTTAATAGGGAAAATGGGAACACTGTGAAATTAGCCTAAATATTAGCTGGTGAAAAGTTTAAGACCACATTGAAAAGTAGCGTTAGTCGGTAAACACGTAACGAAATTTAGTCAATGTTGGTTTTTTTGTTATCACCAATTACAGTAGTTGTGTGCAGTTTGTAAAGTTGGTTTCTTGTTATCACAGACCACAGCAGTTGTGTGTAGTTGGTAATGTTGGTTTCTTGTTATCGCAGATTACAGTACTTGTGTGTAGTTGGTAATGTTGGTTTTCGTGTTATCACAGATTATAGTAGTTGTGTGTAGTTGGTAATGTTGGTTTCTTGTTATCACAGATTACAGTAGTTGTGTGTAGTTGGTAATGTTGGTTTCTTTTTATCACAGACCACAGTAGTTGTGTGTAGTTGGTAATGTTGGTTTCTTGGTATCACAGACCACAGTAGTTGTGTGTAGTTGGTAATGTTGGTTTCTTGTAATCACAGATTACAGTGGTTGTGTGTAGTTGGTAATGTTGGTTTCTTGTTGTCACAGATTACAGTAGTTGTGTGTAGTTGGTAATGTTGGTTTCTTGTTATCACAGATTACAGTAGTTGTGTGTAGTTGGTAATGTTAAATCTGTTAAATAGTACACTAAGTAATGTGTAACTGTATATTATCACTAGTTACTAATCTGTTAAATAGTGCATTAAGTAATGTGTAACTGTATATTATCACCAGTTACTAATCTGTTAAATAGTACATTAAGTAATGTGTAACTGTATATTATCACTAGATACTAATCTGTTAAATAGTACACTAAGTAATGTGTAACTGTATATTATCACCAGTTACTAATATGTTAAATAGTATACTAAGTAATGTGTAACTGTATATTATCACTAGTTACTAATCTGTTAAATAGTACACTAAGTAATGTGTAACTGTATATTATCACTAGTTACTAATCTGTTAAATAGTACACTAAGTAATGTGTAACTGTATATTATTACTAGTTACTAATCTGTTAAATAGTACACTAAGTAATGTGTAACTGTATATTATCACCAGTTACTAATCTGTTAAATAGTACATTAAGTAATGTGTAACTGTATATTATCAGTAGTTACTAATCTGTTAAATAGTACACTAAGTAATGTGTAACTGTATATTATCACCAGTTACTAATCTGTTAAATAGTACACTAAGTAATGTGTAACTGTATATTATCACTAGTTACTAATCTGTTAAATAGTACACTAAGTAATGTGTAACTGTATATTATTACTAGTTACTAATCTGTTAAATAGTACATTAAGTAATGTGTAACTGTATATAATCACTAGTTACTAATCTGTTAAATAGTGCACGAAGTAATATGTAACTGTATATTATCACAAGTTACTAATCTGTTAAATAGTACACTAAGTAATGTGTAACTGTATATTATCACCAGTTACTAATCTGTTAAATAGTACACTAAGTAATGTGAGACTGTAAATTATCACTAGTTACTAATCTGTTAAATAGTACACTAAGTAATGTGTAACTGTATATTATCAATAGTTACTAATCTGTTAAATAGTACATTAAGTAATGTGTAACTGTATATTATCACTAGTTACTAATCTGTTAAATAGTACACTAAGTAATGTGTAACTGTATATTATCACCAGTTACTAATCTGTTAAATAGTACACTAAGTAATGTGTGACTGTATATTATCACTAGATACTAATCTGTTAAATAGTACACTAAGTAATGTGTAACTGTATATTATCACCAGTTACTAATATGTTAAATAGTATACTAAGTAATGTGTAACTGTATATTATCACTAGTTACTAATCTGTTAAATAGTACACTAAGTAATGTGTAACTGTATATTATCACTAGTTACTAATCTGTTAAATAGTACACTAAGTAATGTGTAACTGTATATTATTACTAGTTACTAATCTGTTAAATAGTACACTAAGTAATGTGTAACTGTATATTATCACCAGTTACTAATCTGTTAAATAGTACATTAAGTAATGTGTAACTGTATATTATCAGTAGTTACTAATCTGTTAAATAGTACACTAAGTAATGTGTAACTGTATATTATCACTAGTTACTAATCTGTTAAATAGTACACTAAGTAATGTGTAACTGTATATTATCACTAGTTACTAATCTGTTAAATAGTACACTAAGTAATGTGTAACTGTATATTATTACTAGTTACTAATCTGTTAAATAGTACATTAAGTAATGTGTAACTGTATATAATCACTAGTTACTAATCTGTTAAATAGTGCACGAAGTAATATGTAACTGTATATTATCACAAGTTACTAATCTGTTAAATAGTACACTAAGTAATGTGTAACTGTATATTATCACCAGTTACTAATCTGTTAAATAGTACACTAAGTAATGTGAGACTGTAAATTATCACTAGTTACTAATCTGTTAAATAGTACACTAAGTAATGTGTAACTGTATATTATCAATAGTTACTAATCTGTTAAATAGTACATTAAGTAATGTGTAACTGTATATTATCACTAGTTACTAATCTGTTAAATAGTACACTAAGTAATGTGTAACTGTATATTATCACCAGTTACTAATCTGTTAAATAGTACACTAAGTAATGTGTGACTGTATATTATCACTAGTTACTAATCTGTTAAATAGTACACTAAGTAATGTGTAACTGTATATTATCACTAGTTACTAATCTGTTAAATAGTACATTAAGTAATGTGTAACTGTATATTATCACAAGTTACTAATCTGTTAAATAGTACACTAAGTAATGTGTAACTGTATATTATCACCAGTTACTAATCTGTTAAATAGTACACTAAGTAATGTGAGACTGTATATTATCACTAGTTACTAATCTGTTAAATAGTACACTAAGTAATGTGTAACTGTATATTATCACTAGTTACTAATCTGTTAAATAGTACATTAAGTAATGTGTAACTGTATATTATCACTAGTTACTAATCTGTTAAATAGTACACTAAGTAATGTGTAACTGTATATTATCACTAGTTACTAATCTGTTAAATAGTACACTAAGTAATGTGTGACTGTATATTATCACTAGTTACTAATCTGTTAAATAGTACACTAAGTAATGTGTAACTGTATATTATCACTAGTTACTAATCTGTTAAATAGTACATTAAGTAATGTGTCACTGTATATAATCACTAGTTACTAATCTGTTAAATAGTACACTAAGTAATGTGTAACTGTATATTATCACCAGTTACTAATCTGTTAAATAGTACACTAAGTAATGTGTGACTGTATATTATCACTAGTTACTAATCTGTTAAATAGTACACTAAGTAATGTGTAACTGTATATTATCACTAGTTACTAATCTGTTAAATAGTACATTAAGTAATGTGTAACTGTATATAATCACTAGTTACTAATCTGTTAAATAGTGCACGAAGTAATATGTAACTGTATATTATCACTAGTTTCTTATCTGTTAAATAGTACACTAAGTAATGTGTAACTGTATATTATCACTAGTTACTAATCTGTTAAATAGAACACTAAGTAATGTGTAACTGTATATTATCACTAGTTACTAATCTGTTAAATAGTACACTAAGTAATGTGTAACTGTATATTATCACCAGTTACTAATCTGTTAAATAGTACAATAAGTAATGTGTAACTGTATATTATCACCAGTTACTAATCTGTTAAATAGTACATTAAGTAATGTGTAACTGTATATTATCAGTAGTTACTAATCTGTTAAATAGTACACTAAGTAATGTGTAACTGTATATTATCACCAGTTACTAATCTGTTAAATAGTACATTAAGTAATGTGTAACTGTATATAATCACTAGTTACTAATCTGTTAAATAGTGCACGAAGTAATGTGTAACTGTATATTATCACCAGTTACTAATATGTTAAATAATATACTAAGTAATGTGTAACTGTATATTATCACTAGTTACTAATCTGTTAAATAGCACACTAAGTAATGTGTAACTGTATATTATCACCAGTTACTAATTTGTTAAATAGTACACTAAGTAATGTGTAACTGTATATTATTACTAGTTACTAATCTGTTAAATAGTACATTAAGTAATGTGTAACTGTATATTATCACTAGTTACTAATCTGTTAAATAGTACACTAAGTAATGTGTAACTGTATATTATCACCAGTTACTAATCTGTTAAATAGTACACTAAGTAATGTGTACTGTAATTATCACTAGTTACTAATCTGTTAAATAGTACACTAAGTAATGTAACTGTATATTATCACCAGTTACTAATCTGTTAAATAGTACACTAAGTAATGTGTGACTGTATATTATCACTAGTTACTAATCTGTTAAATAGTACACTAAGTAATGTGTAACTGTATATTATCACTAGTTACTAATCTGTTAAATAGTACATAAGTAATGTGTAACTGTATATATCACTAGTTACTAATCTGTTAAATAGTGCACGAAGTAATATGTAACTGTATATATCACTAGTTACTATCTGTTAAATAGTACACTAAGTAATGTGTAACTGTATATTATCACTAGTTACTAATCTGTTAAATAGACACTAAGTAATGTGTAACTGTATATTCACTAGTTACTAATCTGTTAAATAGTACATAAGTAATGTGTAACTGTATATTATCAGCAGTTACTAATCTGTTAAATAGTACAATAAGTAATGTGTAACTGTATATTATCACCAGTTACTAATCTGTTAAATAGTACTAAGTAATGTGTAACTGTATATTATCACTAGTTACTAATCTGTTAAATAGTACACTAAGTAATGTGTAACTGTATATTATCACTAGTTACTAATCTGTTAAATAGTACATAAGTAATGTGTAACTGTATATATCACTAGTTACTAATCTGTTAAATAGTACACGAAGTATATGTAACTGTATATTATCACTAGTTACTAATCTGTTAAATAGTACATAAGTAATGTGTAACTGTATATTATCACTAGTTACTAATCTGTTAAATAGTACACTAATAAGTGTAACTGTATATCACTAGTTACTAATCTGTTAAATAGTACATTAAGAAATGTGTAACTGTATATAATCACTAGTTACTAATCTGTTAAATAGTGCACGAAGTAATGTGTAACTGTATATTATCACTAGTTTCTTATCTGTTAAATAGTACACTAAGTAATGTGTAACTGTATATTATCACTAGTTACTAATCTGTTAAATAGTACACTAAGTAATGTGTAACTGTATATTATCACTAGTTACTAATCTGTTAAATAGTACACTAAGTAATGTGTAACTGTATATTATCACCAGTTACTAATCTGTTAAATAGTACACTAAGTAATGTGTAACTGTATATTATCACAGTTACTAATCTGTTAAATAGTACATAAGTAATGTGTAACTGTATATTATCAGTAGTTACTAATCTGTTAAATAGTACACTAAGTAATGTGTAACTGTATATTATCACAGTTACTAATCTGTTAAATAGTACATAAGTAATGTGTAACTGTATATATCACTAGTTACTAATCTGTTAAATAGCACACTAAGTAATATGTAACTGTATATTATCACTAGTTACTAATCTGTTAAATAGTACATTAAGTAATGTGTAACTGTATATTATCACTAGTTACTAATCTGTTAAATAGTACACTAAGTAATGTGTAACTGTATATTATCACCAGTTACTAATCTGTTAAATAGTACATTAAGTAATGTGTAACTGTATATAATCACTAGTTACTAATCTGTTAAATAGTGCACGAAGTAATATGTAACTGTATATTATCACTAGTTACTAATATGTTAAATAGCACACTAAGTAATGTGTAACTGTATTTAATCACTAGTTACTAATCTGTTAAATAGTACACTAAGTAATGTGTAACTGTATATTATCAATAGTTACTAATCTGTTAAATAGTACGTTAAGTAATGTGTAACTGTATATAATCACTAGTTACTAATCTGTTAAATAGTGCACGAAGTAATATGTAACTGTATATTATCACCAGTTACTAATCTGTTAAATAGTACATTAAGTAATGTGTAACTGTATTTAATCACTAGTTACTAATCTGTTAAATAGTGCACAAGGTAATATGTAACTGTATATTATCACTAGTTACTAATCTGTTAAATAGTACACTAAGTAATGTGTAACTGTATATTATCACTAGTTACTAATATGTTAAATAGTACACTAAGTAATGTGTAACTGTATATTATCACTAGTTACTAATATGTTAAATAGTACACTAAGTAATGTGTAACTGTATATTATCACTAGTTACTAATCTGTTAAATAGTACATTAAGTAATGTGTAACTGTATATTATCACTAGTTACTAATCTGTTAAATAGTGCACAAGTAATATGTAACTGTATATTATCACTAGTTACTAATCTGTTAAATAGTACATAAGTAATGTGTAACTGTATTAATCACTAGTTACTAATCTGTTAAATAGTCACAAGTAATGTAACTGTATATTATCACTAGTTACTAATCTGTTAAATAGTACACTAAGTAATGTGTAACTGTATATTATCACTAGTTACTAATCTGTTAAATAGTACACTAAGTAATGTGTAACTGTATATTATCACTAGTTTCTTATCTGTTAAATAGTACACTAAGTAATGTGTAACTGTATATTATCACCAGTTACTAATCTGTTAAATAGTACATTAAGTAATGTGTAACTGTATTTATCACTAGTTACTAATCTGTTAAATAGTGCACAAGTAAGTGTAACTGTATATTATCACCAGTTACTAATCTGTTAAATAGTACATTAAGTAATGTGTAACTGTATATATCACTAGTTACTAATCTGTTAAATAGTACACTAAGTATGTAACTGTATATTATCACTAGTTACTAATCTGTTAAATAGTACATAAGTAATGTGTAACTGTATATTATCAGTAGTTACTAATCTGTTAAATAGTACACTAAGTAATGTGTAACTGTATATTCACCAGTTAAATCTGTTAAATAGTACATAAGTAATGTGTAACTGTATATCACTAGTTACTAATCTGTTAAATAGTGCACGAAGTAATATGTAACTGTATATTATCACTAGTTACTAATATGTTAAATAGCACACTAAGTAATGTGCAACTGTATTTAATCACTAGTTACTAATCTGTTAAATAGTACACTAAGTAATGTGTAACTGTATATTATCAATAGTTACTAATCTGTTAAATAGTACATAAGTAATGTAACTGTATATATCACTAGTTACTAATCTGTTAAATAGTGCACGAAGTATATGTAACTGTATATTATCACCAGTTACTAATCTGTTAAATAGTACACTAAGTAATGTGTAACTGTATTTATCACTAGTTACTAATCTGTTAAATAGTCACAAGTAATGTAACTGTATATTCACTAGTTACTAATCTGTTAAATAGTACACTAAGTAATGTGTAACTGTATATTATCACTAGTTACTAATCTGTTAAATAGTACACTAAGTAATGTGTAACTGTATATTATCTAGTTACTAATATGTTAAATAGTACACTAAGTAATGTGTAACTGTATATTATCAAGTTACTAATCTGTTAAATAGTACATTAAGTAATGTGTAACTGTATATATCACTAGTTACTAATCTGTTAAATAGTGCACTAAGTAATGTGTAACTGTATATTATCACTAGTTACTAATCTGTTAAATAGTACACTAAGTAATGTGTAACTGTATATTATCACTAGTTACTAATCTGTTAAATAGTACACGAAGTAATATGTAACTGTATATTATCACTAGTTACTAATCTGTTAAATAGTACACTAAGTAATGTGTAACTGTATATTATCACTAGTTACTAATCTGTTAAATAGTACACTAAGTAATGTGTAACTGTATATTATCACTAGTTACTAACTTTAAATAGTACACTAAGTAATGTGTAACTGTATATTATCACTAGTTACTAATCTGTTAAATAGTACACTAAGTAATGTGTAACTGTATATTATCACCAGTTACTAATCTGTTAAATAGTACACTAAGTAATGTGTAACTGTATATTATCACTAGTTACTAATCTGTTAAATAGTACACTAAGTAATGTGTAACTGTATATTATCACTAGTTTCTTATCTGTTAAATAGTACACTAAGTAATGTGTAACTGTATATTATCACTAGTTACTAATCTGTTAAATAGTACACTAAGTAATGTGTAACTGTATATTATCACTAGTTACTTATCTGTTAAATAGTACACTAAGTAATGTGTAACTGTATATTATCACTAGTTACTAATCTGTTAAATAGTACATTAAGTAATGTGTAACTGTATATTATCACTAGTTACTAATATGTTAAATAGCACACTAAGTAATGTGTAACTGTATATTATCACCAGTTTCTAATCTGTTAAATAGTACACTAAGTAATGTGTAACTGTATATTATCACTAGTTACTAATCTGTTAAATAGTATACTAAGTAATGTGTAACTGTATATTATCACTAGTTACTAATCTGTTAAATAGTACACTAAGTAATGTGTAAATGTGTAACTGTATATTATCACCAGTTACTAATCTGTTAAATAGTACACTAAGTAATATGTAACTGTATATTATCACTAGTTACTAATCTGTTAAATAGCACACTAAGTAATGTGTAACTGTATGTTATCACTAGTTACTTATCTGTTGAATAGCACACTAAGTAATGTGTAACTGTGTATTATCACAAGTTACTTATCTGTTGAATAGTATGTGAACTAACATTTCTTTATGTTGTTTTCGTCTTTGTCTCAGTATAAGCTACTCACGACTGTTTCCATGACAATTTCTGTCTGATGGTATTTTAGTGTCATGAAGTTTATCGCTCCTCTGTAAATAACGAAACATAAATATTTTACAGATTTAGTTCTTTTTGAATGTAATAATTCTTTACTTTATCCTTATCCTGTTCTAAATATGCTAGACTTAATCATGTATATTACTGATATGTATGTTACAATTCTCTATCTGGTATTTGGTTTTTCGATTAGACAGTTCATTTTAACCATCAGGAAAAGTGAGTTTCTACATAACGGAGACACGTTTATTTGTTAGTAATTTACAATATCTTTGATTTACCTCAGCTTTCTCACATCCATGCATTTTTATTGTAAGGAATTTAATATTTGTCATACGTAAGGTGTAAGCTGACACCCGAGGACACACGTTCTCGATAAATGTTTTGATGAGGGAGTACACTTGAATGTTTGTTTGAGACGAAATGATACAATAACACTCATGCTCTGTACTCCAAACTTTCAAATCAGACATCTTCTTTTATAATTTCTTAAGCTACGAAGTTACTTTGTCCAGTGGGTAATAATTCATTGTTTTATTGTGTTAATTACTGTAATAACCCCTTCTCCACAGAGACAGAGACTGTTATTTGAATTTATCGATTGTACTCGACCAACGGTAACAATATAATCTCAAATATAGATTAGATATACATACGATCCTTAGAACAAGATAAGTTGAGTGTATCGATAGACGTAGGCTTAGCGTATGGCGTGTTTAAACATTTATTGCGGTTGTGTTCGATATGTGCTGACCACTTTAACTCGCAACTATCTAATAAGACGCATCTTTCGGTCCTCTGGTAACGAGCGTGCGAAGAGACCTAATGACATACCGGGTTTCGAAACAAACACACAGCACGAAGATTTATAGACCAGTAACTCATAAGTATGTACCGTGTTGAACTCACGTGAACAGGTCTCAGCCAATAAAACCACACACTACTTATCACTATCGCCTGCACATACGTTCTCGTGCGACTTATTTTTGTTTCGTTTAAATCATTTGTCCGTGTAGCTAGATATAATAAATAAAACATTCGTAGACACATATTCGCAGGTCGATAGCTTTTATGTACCGTACAATATAATTATTCAAAACCGATATGAGATCACGTGCTGAATAAGAGACGACTGAAAGTCACTGAAAAACAGATTGTTTCGCTTACGATTACTTTTGGTCAGTTTTGAAGCTAATAAATGGCTGGTTAACACTACACCACAATCGCACGAATTTCGTCAGTGTTGAAACCATTATAAACTCGTTGTTATAATTATATATTGTCAGTTACATGCTATTTTCTGCAACACGTAAATAGCCTGTAGCAGTGTACTGTTTCCATGTTGAATGGTAGTTATGAAAAACTTTCCTTTCGAAATTAACCAAGCGAAACTGAGTGTTCTGGATTTAAAGAATATACAACTCACTGTTGTACGAGATCCTTTAGTTAATGGGAACTTACTTTTGTCACGTGTCGTTTAGAACTTTCATACAACCTTTAAATAGGAGTGTTTCACGACGTAATTTAAGTAACAGTTGGTACAAACCTAATATACTGTACCACTAATGGTGCACCTGTTAATAAAGACAGTTGGTACACACATAATATACTTTACCACCAATGGTGCACCTGTTAATAAAGACAGTTGGTACATACCTAATATACTTTACCACCAATGGTGCACCTGTTAATAAAGACAGTTGGTACATACCTAATATACTGTACCACTAATGGTGCACCTGTTAATAAAGACAGTTGGTACATACATAATATACTTTACCACTAATGGTGCACCTGTTAATAAAGACAGTTGGTACATACCTAATATACTTTACCACCAATGGTGCACCTGTTAATAAAGACAGTTGGTACACACATAATATACTTTACCACCAATGGTGCACCTGTTAATAAAGACAGTTGGTACACACATAATATACTTTACCACTAATGGTGCACCTGTTAATAAAGACAGTTGGTACATACCTAATATACTGTACCACCAATGGTGCACCTGTTAATAAAGACAGTTGATACACACATAATATACTTTACCACTAATGGTGCACCTGTTAATAAAGACAGTTGGTACATACCTAATATACTGTACCACTAATGGTGCACCTGTTAATAAAGACAGTTGGTACACACATAATATACTTTACCATTAACGGTGCACCTGTTAATAAAGACAGTTGGTACATACCTAATATACTTTACCACCAATGGTGCACCTGTTAATAAAGACAGTTGGTACATACCTAATATACTTTACCACTAGAGGTCCACCTATCCTTTAATTTTGAAGATCAATAATAGAAATAAGAAGTTTAGTTTAGTCACTTATCGGAGGGGAACATCCAAGTCGTCACTTATAGGAAGGAATCTTCCAAGTCGTCAGTTATCGGAGGGGAATTTCCAGGTCGTCACTTATAGGAAGGAATCTTCCAAGTCGTCAGTTATCGGAGGGGAATTTCCAGGTCGTCACTTATAGGAGGGGAACTTCCAAGTCGTCACTTATCGGATGTGAACTTCCAAGTCGTCAGTTATAGGAAGGAATCTTCCAAGTCGTCACTTATCGTAGGGGAACTTCCAGGAAGTCACTTATCGGATGTGAACTTCCAAGTCGTCACTTATCGGAGGGGAACTTCCAAGTCGTCACTTATCGGAGGGGTACTTCCAAGTCGTCACTTATCGGAGGGGCACTTCCAAGTCGTCACTTATCGGAGGGGAACTTCCAAGTCGTCACTTATCGGAGGAGAACTTCCAAGTCGTCACTTATCGGAGGGGAACTTTTAGGTCGTGACTTATCGGAGGGGAACTTCCAAATTGTCACTTATCGGATGTGAACTTCCAAGTCGTCAGTTATAGGAAGGAATCTTCCAAGTCGTCACTTATCGTAGGGGAACTTCCAGGAAGTCACTTATCGGATGTGAACTTCTAAGTCGTCACTTATCGGAGGGGAACTTCCAAGTCGTCACTTATCGGAGGGGAACTTCCAAGTCATCATTTATCGGAGGGAACTTCTAAGTCGTCACTTATCGGAGGGGAACTTCCAAGTCGTCACTTATCGGAGGGGAACTTCCAAGTCGTCACTTATCGGAGGGGTACTTCCAAGTCGTCACTTATCGGAGGGGCACTTCCAAGTCGTCACTTATCGGAGGGGAACTTCCAAGTCGTCACTTATCGGAGGAGAACTTCCAAGTCGTCACTTATCGGAGGGGAACTTTTAGGTCGTGACTTATCGGAGGGGAACTTCCAAATTGTCACTTATCGGATGTGAACTTCCAAGTCGTCAGTTATAGGAAGGAATCTTCCAAGTCGTCACTTATCGTAGGGGAACTTCCAGGAAGTCACTTATCGGATGTGAACTTCTAAGTCGTCACTTATCGGAGGGGAACTTCCAAGTCGTCACTTATCGGAGGGGAACTTCCAAGTCATCATTTATCGGAGGGGGACTTCCAAGTCGTCACTTACCGGAGGGGAACTTCCAAGTCGTCACTTATAGGAGGGGAACTTCCAAGTCGTCACTTATCGGAGGGGAACTTCCAGGTCGTCACTTATCGGAGGGGAACTTCCAAGTCGTCACTTATCGGAGGGGAACTTCCAGGTCGTCACTTATCGGAGGGGAACTTCCAGGTCGTCACTTATCGGAGGGGAACTTCCAAGTCGTCACTTATAGGAGGGGAACTTCCAAGTAGTCAGTTATCGGAGGGGAACTTCCAGGTCGTCACTTATCGGAGGGTAACTTCCAAGTCGTCACTTATCGGAGGGGAACTTCCAGGTCGTCACTTATCGGAGGGGAACTTCCAAGTCGTCACTTATCGGAGGGGAACTTCCAAGTCGTCATTTATCGGAGGGGAACTTCCAAGTCGTCACTTACCGGAGGGGGAACTTCCAAGTCGTCACTTATCGGAGGGGAACTTCCAGGTCGTCACTTATCGGAGGGGAACTTCCAAGTCGTCACTTACTGGAGGGGAACTTCCAAGTCGTCACTTATCGGAGGGGAACTTCCAAATTGTCACTTATCGGAGGGGAACTTCCAAATCGTCACTTATCGGAGGGGAACTTCCAAGTCGTCACTTATCGGAGGGGAACTTCCAAATTGTCACTTATCGGAGGCGAACTTCCAAATTGTCACTTATCGGAGGGGAACTTCCAAGTCGTCATTTATCGGAGGGAACTTCCAAGTCGTCACTTACCGGAGGGGAACTTCCAAATGGTCACTTATCGGAGGGGAACTTCCAAATCGTCACTTATCGGAGGGGAACTTCCAAGTCGTCACTTATCGGAGGGGAACTTCCAAGTCGTCATTTATCGGAGGGGAACTTCCAAGTCGTCACTTAACGGAGGGGAACTTCCAAGTCGTCATTTATCGGAGGGTAACTTCCAAGTCGTCACTTATCGGAGGGGAACTTCCAGGTCGTCACTTATCGGAGGGGAACTTCCAAGTCGTCACTTTATCGGAGGGGAACTTCCAAGTCGTCATTTATCGGAGGGGAACTTCCAAGTCGTCACTTACCGGAGGGGAACTTCCAAGTCGTCACTTATCGGAGGGAAACTTCCAGGTCGTCACTTATCGGAGGGGAACTTCCAAGTCGTCACTTACCGGAGGGGAACTTCCAAGTCGTCACTTATCGGAGGGGAACTTCCAAATTGTCACTTATCGGAGGGGAACTTCCAAATCGTCACTTATCGGAGGGGAACTTCCAAATTGTCACTTATCGGAGGCGAACTTCCAAATTGTCACTTATCGGAGGGGAACTTCCAAGTCGTCATTTATCGGAGGGGAACTTCCAAGTCGTCACTTACCGGAGGGGAACTTCCAAATGGTCACTTATCGGAGGGGAACTTCCAAATCGTCACTTATCGGAGGGGAACTTCCAAGTCGTCACTTATCGGAGGGGAACTTCCAAGTCGTCATTTATCGGAGGGGAACTTCCAAGTCGTCACTTACCGGAGGGGAACTTCCAAGTCGTCACTTATCGGAGGGGAACTTCCAGGTCGTCACTTATCGGAGGGGAACTTCCAAGTCGTCACTTACTGGAGGGGAACTTCCAAGTCGTCACTTATCGGAGGGGAACTTCCAAATTGTCACTTATCGGAGGGGAACTTCCAAATCGTCACTTATCGGAGGGGAACTTCCAAGTCGTCACTTATCGGAGGGGAACTTCCAGGTCGTCACTTATCGGAGGGTAACTTCCAAGTCGTCACTTATCGGAGGGGAACTTCCAGGTCGTCACTTATCGGAGGGGAACTTCCAAGTCGTCACTTATCGGAGGGGAACTTCCAAGTCGTCATTTATCGGAGGGGAACTTCCAAGTCGTCACTTACCGGAGGGGAACTTCCAAGTCGTCACTTATCGGAGGGGAACTTCCAGGTCGTCACTTATCGGAGGGGAACTTCCAAGTCGTCACTTACTGGAGGGGAACTTCCAAGTCGTCACTTATCGGAGGGGAACTTCCAAATTGTCACTTATCGGAGGGGAACTTCCAAATCGTCACTTATCGGAGGGGAACTTCCAAGTCGTCACTTATCGGAGGGGAACTTCCAAATTGTCACTTATCGGAGGCGAACTTCCAAATTGTCACTTATCGGAGGGGAATTTCCAAGTCGTCACTTATCGGAGGGGAACTTCCAAGTCGTCATTTATCGGAGGGGAACTTCCAAGTCGTCACTTACCGGAGGGGAACTTCCAAGTCGTCACTTATCGGAGGGGAACTTCCAGGTCGTCACTTATCGGAGGGGAACTTCCAAATGGTCACTTATCGGAGGGGAACTTCCAAGTCGTCATTTATCGGAGGGGAACTTCCAAATCGTCACTTATCGGAGGGGAACTTCCAAGTCGTCACTTACTGGAGGGGAACTTCCAAGTCGTCACTTATCGGAGGGGAACTTCCAGGTCGTCACTTATCGGAGGGGAACTTCCAAGTCGTCACTTACCGGAGGGGAACTTCCAAGTCGTCACTTATCGGAGGGGAACTTCCAGGTCGTCACTTATCGGAGGGGAACTTCCAAATCGTCACTTATCGGAGGGGAACTTCCAAGTCGTCACTTATCGGAGGGGAACTTCCAAATTGTCACTTATCGGAGGGGAACTTCCAAGTCGTCACTTATCGGAGGGGAACTTCCAAGTCGTCATTTATCGGAGGGGAACTTCCAAGTCGTCACTTACCGGAGGGGAACTTCCAAGTCGTCACTTATCGGAGGGGAACTTCCAGGTCATCACTTATCGGGGGGAACTTCCAAATCGTCACTTATCGGAGGGGAACTTCCAAGTCGTCACTTATCGGAGGGGAACTTCCAAATTGTCACTTATCGGAGGGGAACTTCCAAATCGTCACTTATCGGAGGGGAACTTCGAAGTCGTCACTTATCGGAGGGGAACTTCGAAGTCGTCACTTATCGGAGGGGAACTTCCAAGTCGTCAAATAACTTTAAATGTGATATCATTTTGTGAACAGTGTATCATGGATCTTTTCGTGATTGTGTTTTCTGTATGACTCGAACATACAATATTACCACGTAAAGTCCTGATATTTACGTTAAATTCTGGGAGTTCTCCTGTTTGTTTCGTAATTCATAAAGACAAACAGACACGCCCAGTGTCCACACATTTACAGATAACAGTTGAAGTACATTTTAGGTATCCAGTTTGACAGATTGTCTGTGATTTTGCTAATTACTACCTCAGTGTAGAGACATCAATCGCACGCGTCCAGTCTTCACGAGCAGTTGTAGGGCCGCCTCTCTGTCTGACACTCACATTCGATTGACAAGAACTTGAATTACCAGTTCGTCTATCGCAGATATTACAGTGGTGGACTAGTGTATAGAGTAAGTTGTCCAAATGTTGGACTTTAAAACGTTTACTTCGTGTTTCCTTTACGTTGTGTTTCATTGGAATTCGATCTGTTCGTAGTAAATTTTTTTTGTTTTCTTGAAATCGAAGTCCAGTATGAGTAAACTCAAGAAATATTTATTACCTCATGACATGAGTCCGCACCACGGACTTGTGATTATTTCGTGGTGTTGTTTCTGTACGCCGTAGAATATTTGTTTGTATAATTTGAGGAATTACTGCGATAAAACGTGAATGGTTGTTACAACGATTTGGTTAATTTAAAGACAGAATTTAACGCTATAAAGTTACGTTTCTCATTTAGGGCTTCCTCACAGTAACCCCCAAGAAACACTAGGTAAAGTAAAGTACTTTCTCTTCACAAGATGGCGCTGCACAAGCACGACGTCTTTCTTGGGGGTCAAACCCTGTAAAGATAGGCCAAGCGCTGAAATTGTCGTATTAGTCGGGCAGCGAGATCGAAGAGAACCCGCAGCCGAGCTCGTGATTCGGCGATCTATTTCTTCATGTGTGCGGCAAGCCTGCTACCTGGGAGTCGGTTTGGTTAATGCCGAGCTGGGAACCTGACGGTGAAGCTGTCAGTACAGGGACTAAACATTATTAATAAGGCAGTTTAGAAGAAAATTTTTATTAGCTGAAAGTATATTTGTAGATGTGATTATTTATTTTTGGAAATATTTGATATGAACCTTACTTCGGAAAGCTATACGTCATAGAAGTTTGTTTGAAGAACTCCATCTGAGCCCTGTACTGTATCCTCCAGTCCAGGTCCCCTCTCTGACAGAATGGTGTTGGCACCTCGTGAAACTGGTAAAAAAAAATTATTTCTTATTGAACAGATAATTAAATTCCGCAGTTATGTGTTTGGAGATGTGTGACGTAATAACCACGTGACTTCACTGTGTCTTAGGTTGACGGAACGACGTGCCGACACGGCCGAGTATGATGGACGGATCGCTTTATGAGGACAGCCCGACCAGTCGGCCGACGTTGCAACCGGTGCCGCCAAATCAGCCTGTCCACATTCCCGCCAAGAGAGTGGTCAGTAGTTTATCAACATCTTATCCGGAATACAGTGTGGAGAACACGACGTCCGTAATCCGACACGGTCCTGGTGGTCAACCGTGGGCTTACACCACAGAAACTCATTGCATTTTCGACGCCCACTCGCAGTTCAATCAGACATTGTGTAACGTCCCAACCTGCTACTACAACGAACACCCCGTCAGGACGACGGGCTCAGGGGACAGAAAGCCACCTATTAAGCTCTGGACGAACACTTACGAGCGGACAACGTCCCCCGGACCCAGCAGTGTGCCCCCAGTGGATTCGTATCAGAGTTTCGCTCCTCAGACCTGGTGTAACTATTCCCCATATCATACTCGAGTGCCTCGCGTACCCCAACACGTGCCATGTCTCGCTTCTGATGACCGAGGTCGGGAAGGTTTTCCCACCTGTGACACCTACGGGTATCGAAACTTCGGTGGAATAGAGACGCGTGGCCCGACTCACTACTTCTCTGAAGGTATAATACCTTTCTTTCTTTAACGTTTGTGAGGGTCGCAAATAGAATGTTTCATATTTAATGTTCCTTCTACTTCGAGGGAGGGTACTGTTTTATATGAGACCACGACATGGGACTTTTCGAGGTTTCAGCAGGCCATAAATCGTGATGACAAGATATAGGGTGGCTTCAGTGAAAGTGTAGTCTGTCTTTTTAATATCTCTTTGTATATGAGCCACATTCATGATTTATTCGCGCCTGTATTCACTGTAGTTGTCCCAGTTGGATAGGGTTAACAAGACGTAAACGTTAGACGTTCATAGAACATAGTTTCGCCGTCCTTGTTTGATGTTCATACTTGAATCTAACAAAGTGACGGCGCATGACTGGACTTTTAATCTCGAACAAGGTGAACACAGGTGGACGTAACACAAGGTGTATATAGGTGGACATAACACATTATTTAATGATTAGATTGATTCCTCTCACCTATATTTTTCATTGTTTATTATTGTTGTTCGTGGTGTTTTAACATGAAACTACACCATTGTGGGTAGTTTAATACCGGATTTTAGTTTTGTAAGTCAGGAAGCTTACCGTTAACCTACAGCTGGACTCTCAGAATGTGTAAAGTATTATATTATATAAAAAGTAATCTCGTCATATTTCCAGATCGAGATGAGAACGTTACTGCTTGCGTTTAAAGTGCTTGTCATGTTGTCATGGTGATATAATGTTAACTTACTTGTCACGTTATCTTAGAGATATAATGTTAACTGACTTGTCACGTTATCTTAGAGATATAATGTTAACTTACTTGTCATGTTGCCATGGAGACATAATATTAATTTACTTGTCATGTTGTCATGGTGATATAATATTAACTTACTTGTCACGTTGTCATGGTGATATAATATTAACTCGTCACGTTGTCATGGTGACATAATATTAACTTACTTGTCACGTTGTCCTGGTGACATAATATTAGCTTACTTGTCACGTTGCCATGCAGATATAATGTTAACGTGCTTGTCACGTTGTCTTGAAAACCTAACGATTTTCTAATGGTTAGTAACTCAGAATTGTTGGTAAATTGAGTATTTACGGATGAATAATAACATTTAGTTGTTCCTGAAAATTAACTCTTAATACTTGTTCTCAGTTTAACAGAGGGCGTGACCATCTTTTTATCAGTAAAAGTATTAAAATGTTGAAATATCGAATTTAGAAGATTAGTTCATTTACCGCTCGCACTTTACACGTTAAAAACAACCACAAGACAAGTTAGATAGTCTAGGAACACAAAATTATATTGTTAAATTAATAAACTTTGATTTTCAGTTCCCTTCAGTGGAGAATCTTTCACTGGGAATCCTTTGGACTGTTCGGGAACAGTTCGAAAGAAAAGAAAACCTTATTCAAAACTTCAGACACTCGAACTGGAAAAGGAATTTTTGTTCAATGCTTACGTATCGAAACAGAAGCGGTGGGAACTGGCTCGTAACCTGAATTTAACCGAACGGCAGGTGAAAATCTGGTTCCAGAACAGGAGAATGAAGAAGAAAAAGATTGGACAAAGGAGTGAAACAGGACAACATGGAACTGAACCCTGACGCTGAGGTTACTCCACATATGGTAGTAACCAGGACAACATGGAACTTAACACTGACACAGAGGTTACTCCACACAGGGTAGTAACCAGGACAACATGGAACTTAACACTGACACAGAGGTTACTCCACACAGGGTAGTAACCAGGACAACATGGAACTTAACACTGACACAGAGGTTACTCCACACATGGTAGTAACCAGGACAACATGGAACTGAACACTGACACAGAGGTTACTCCACACATGGTAGTAACCAGGACAACATGGAACTGAACACTGACACAGAGGTTACTCCACACATGGTAGTAACCAGGACAACATGGAACTGAACCCTGACACAGAGGTCACTCGACTCGTGGTAGTAACCAGGACAACATGGAACTGAACCCCGACACAGAGACTACTCGACACATGGTCAAACCAGGACAACATGGAACTGAACACTGACACAGAGGTTACTCCACACATGGTAGTAACCAGGACAACATGGAACTGAACCCTGACACAGAGGTTACTCCACAAATGGTAGTAACCAGGACAACATGGAACTGAACCCTGACACAGAGGTTACTCCACACATGGTAGTAACCAGGACAACATGGAAGTGGACACTGACACAGAGGTTACTCCACACATGGTAGTAACCAGGACAACATGGAACTGAACCCTGACACAGAGGTTACTCCACACATGGTAGTAACCAGGACAACCTGGAACTGAACACTGACACAGAGGTTACTCCACACATGGTAGTAACCAGGACAACATGGAACTGAACCCTGACACAGAGGTTACTCCACAAATGGTAGTAACCAGGACAACATGGAACTGAACCCTGACACAGAGGTTACTCCACACATGGTAGTAACCAGGACAACATGGAAGTGGACACTGACACAGAGGTTACTCCACACATTGTGGTAACCAGGACAATATCAAACTGAACACTGACACAGAGGTTACTCCACACATTGTGGTAACCAGGACAATATCAAACTGAACACTGACACAGAGGTTACTCCAAACATGGTCAAACCAGGAAAACATGGAAGTGAATACTGACACCGAGGTTACTCCACACATGATCAAACCAGGACAACATGGAACTGAACACTGACACAGAGGTTACTCCACACATGGTAGTAACCAGGACAACATGGAACTGAACACTGAAACCGAGGCTACTTTACACATGGTCAAACCAGGATAACATGGAAGTGAACACTAACACAGAGGTTACTTCACACATAGTTAAACCAGGACAACATGGAAGTGAACAGTAACACAGAGGTTACTCGAAACAGGGTCAAATAAAAGTTTGAATATTTCAAAATTAAGGTCAGATGCACGTGATTAGTGTCTCTCGTGACACCTAAGACTAAGCTCCACTGAGGAATTTTCAAATTATTTTAAACAACGTGTGATAAGAAGAGTAAACCAGCAACTGAAACAGAACTGAATTAAAACTCTGGAACACGACACCGACAATTATAACTTCTCTGTAAGATATTTATGTTTTCCAGCGGATTTTCGCTGTACCCAAACCTCTCTCTCTTGCATTTTCTTTTGACCAGAAAGGTTCGAGTGCTCGTGAGTTACAAACAAAAAGCGGTTCGTGTTGACATTTAGTTCAAATTAATTAATTAATTAACCCGAAATCTCCAGCCGCTTGAAAACAAACTTTACGAAGAGAGATATTTAGAAAAGTAAAAGATCAGACGAGTTTTAAAGACAGACGGTCAAGGTTGTATGATCTACCTCATATTTACAATTTGGTATTTTTGTTTGAAGATATTCAGCATGTTCATTTACATTTTTTTTAAAGTTATGTCTTTCGGTATTTGAAATCTAATGGTAAAGAATGTTTATATAATTTTATCAGTGCGGTCATGGCATTACAAGTTCTCGAATAAGAAACAGATGTTCGAGGTAACATAATTCTTTGAATTAGCGGCTTCACGAATTGGGACCTTTCTCAGTGAAGTGTTACATGAGCGGATACGACGATTTGATGTTGACCAAAGAGAATAGCTCGCTTGGTCTTATATTCTTTATTTATGTCATTATCTCAGATGCAGTGACCTGTCCTAGTCACGAGAAGAGGTAGTGACCAACCTGGATCGTGTCACTTTGTGTGCACCATGTGAGTGTGTGTGTGGTCCATGAAGGACATTACAAAACACGTGACCAGATGTCATCAGTTGGTTTCTCATGACATGAACACCATGCCACTGGCTATTAATGTGTCAATGTCACATTTTACGTAAGAACCGATTGAAATTCTTACATTTAATGACCTCGTGTTTTCATCAAGTTGATTTGTTTTCAAGTGTTGTAACAGTTTAAACGTAAAGCACGTGCAATTTTATACTTTGAAGTTTGTTCTTGAGTGATACGTCGAGTACTTTTGTTTTATATGTATTGTGAAAGGTATTTAATAAACATTGTTCAGTGTATCACTTTTACGCTCATATTTGTTTAACTGAGTTAGAATAATATTAACCTTTAAAGCCTAACTTCCAACACTCGGTATTAGGAGGTACGACCCAGTTGCATAGATGTATTTAGTGTCAACAGATGGCAGGGCCATCGCAGCTTTTATTTTAATAACTGCGAGTAGCTAACAGCAGGGCGCTGCTTATACTTATGTATGCGCATGTGTTAGTAGGGGGGAAGACCGAGAAAGAACACCTCAATCGATGTTTCATCTTGCAGCGTCGGCAAAATAAATTACAGGAAAGAGACGAAATATCTATAAACAAGAGGAAAGAAGCTGTAAGAGTAATGGGTTTCGGCTGCAGTCCTTGTCTTGTAATCCACTTTTATCTTTAGTCTGTAAACTCTTAGAGTGTGCGTAAAATAATGGCGGATTTTTATATCAAAAATTTTAGTCACTTATAGGACTAAGAAAGCTGTCTTTTTACTAGTGCATATATTCCAGTGGAAAGTATGTGTTGTTTTTTTTATATAAGAAAGCCACACTGGGCTAGCTTCTGGGCCTACCGAGGGGAATCGAACTGCTGATTTTAGCGTTGTAAGTGCGTAGACATACTGCTGTACTAGCGGGGGACTGTTTGAAGCTGCCCTCTGCTAGTACAGCGGTATGTCTCCGGATTTACAACGCTAAAATTAGGGGTTCGATTCCCCTCGGTGGGCTGAGCAGATAGCCCTTTGTGGCTTTGCTATACGAAAAACACACTAGGACTGTTTGAAGCTATAGTTTACTTGTATACTGTAATGGAAATCTTGATTTCCAATATTCAGACCAGTATAATTAATGATGGAAAAGAATTGCGCATCATTTTTTGCATGAATTCAAACTTCGTCACAATACATCACAATATTAACCAACCACGGATCGAAGAAACCACCGCCAAACGTACAGTACAGCGTTAGTTCTAAAATATTCGTAATGGAGACGTGAGTTTTGAAGATAAAGAGGACAAAGGAGGTTCTGATGTTGAAAACATTCAACTTAGAACATTGGTGGAAAGAAACTCGCTGTTAAGAGAAATGGCACATGAATTAGGTGTTGACATTGCCAAACTGTTAAGAGAAATGGCACATGAATTGGGTGTTGACATTGCCATACTGTTAAGAGAAATGGCACATGAATTAGGTGTTGACATTGCCAAACTGTTAAGAAAAATAGCACATGAATTGGGTGTTGACATTGCCATACTGTTTAAAGAAATAGCACATGAATTAGGTGTTGACATTGCCAAACTGTTAAGAAAAATAGCACATGAATTGGGTGTTGACATTGCCAAACTGTTAAGAAAAATAGCACATGAATTAGGTGTTGACATTGCCAAATTGTTGAAAGAAACAGCACATGAATTAGGTGTTGTCATTGCCAAACTGTTAAAAGAAATAGCACATGAATTAGGTGTTGACATTGCCAAACTGTTGAAAGAAATAGCACATGAATTAGGTGTTGACATTGCCAAACTGTTGAAAGAAATAGCACATGAATTAGGTGTTGTCATTGCCATACTGTTAAAAGAAATAGCACATGAATTAGGTGTTGACATTTTGGAACATCTCGAGCAAACTGGAAAAGTGGGTTCAACACGAACTCGACGAGAATTAGAAAAATCACCGTTTTGGACTGTTCTCTATGGTGGACTGTTCTCTATGCTGATTTTGTGCGAGAGAAATGACTCATTTCTTGATCGAATTGTCACCTGTGACGACAAGACCCTTTGGGATAACATAAAGGGATCGCCACAATGGCTTAACTATGACGAAACACTTCCCAGAGTTAGTTACACCAACAGAAGATTATGGTCACTGTAGGTGGTCTGTGGCCGGTATTGTCCATTACATCTTGCTCAACCAGGGTCAGAACTTCACTGCAGAGGTTAACTCTCAACAATAGGAAGCAATAAATGAAACGTTTCGTGAAAATAGGCAGCATTATTCAACCGAAGATGACCAATCTTCACCGATCTTACGTAATCATAATGACCACGGGTTGCTCAAATGACGCTCCAGAATTGGGCTACGAAACATTTCCTTGTCCTCGAGCATTTTTACAACATGACATGAATCATAAGTGGTAAAAGTGTGAAGATTCAATCAGTACTTATTTTGATTAATGAAGATGCTTTTCATTTTAGTTTCTCATTGAAGTCACTATTTTGTTTGTCTTGGAATTTCGCACAAAGCTACTCGAGGGCTATCTATGCTAGCCGTCCCTAATTTAGCAGTGTAAGACTAGAGGGAAGGCAGTTAGTCATCACCACCCACCATAAATTCTTGGGCTACTCTTTTACTAACGAAAAGTTGGGATTGACCGTCACATTATAACGCCCCATGGCTGGGAGAGTGAGCATGTTACGCGCGACGCGGGCGCGAACCCGCGACCCTCGGATCACGAATCGCGCGCCTTACGCGCTTGGCCATGCCGAGCCGTCACTATTTAAAATCCACAGTTACTTTGTGATCAACCTATTATAACACTAAAGTTCATGAAGTTCGAATTTTTCTTCGCTGTGTAGATAGACATTTTTCGACTTATAGAAAGTAACGAATTGCGTATCAGCTCACCTCGGTGTTCATAACGTTCGTACTGCTAACACAGCAGGTGTCGAACACGTGGCTTTGGAATCCGTGAGGCAACTTTGAAAAAAAAACAAACGTTCGATGTGAAATATTAAACAAAAGCACGTGCCATGGTTTTCGTTAGCACGGAGTTTATTAACAACTCAATGCTTTCAGTTTATAATACTTGAATTAATAAATGCTAACATTTATTGGAAAGTGTTGCGTTAACACTCATATATATGAGGTTTATTAACATACCAGGTAATCAGATTTATTTATTTTCATTCTAAGACAACACATACTGAAAAACTATTAATCAATATTTTTTTTGATATTAGGAAAACAAAACGATTTTATATATCTATACAGTGTTAATTATTATCAACAACAATCAGAGATAGCTTGTCTTCTAATTATTACCACTTTAATATTATAACCTGAATGAAATCTTCGTTTGGGTTGAGGGGTGGCAAATTTTACATGAGTTCAAACTGGATATATTAACAGAATTTAATTTATGACACAAGCAGTTTAATGTCATTCAACCCTAGAGTTCACTTCGTTAGCTTAAGTAACACAGTATCATAGTTTACAATAGTGTCTCTGAATATCTCTTAACAACTCTACCCGTTATTGTTTTTGTAACACAACTATAAACACCTGTGTCTTCTTAATACGCATGGAACAGTACGCAAGTCGACAAAACCATTTATAAACCAGAAAATAGAATTTCTATCCTCACTTTGTGACGGATACATGTAAGGGAAATCCATTTGACGCATGCGCAAGAAAAAGAATGAGAATGAAAATGTTCACATATAATAGTATATTTGTGTTGTGGCACAAAACACATTATATGTTGAACACATATAAATAGGCCATATATTCTAATGGCATATTGGGACAGAATATAAGATGAACTTTCGTGAACGTAAAATTAAAGTTTAAATAAGTCAAGTTTCAAGTTAGAGCTTTTTATTAACGTCTCGGTAGCCCTCTACTGAGTTTTACTTTAACTAAAGATAAATTAAAGCGTGGATTATTCCTTCAAGAAAGTTTTTCTTTAAAGATTAATTAAGGCGTGGATTAGTCCCTCTACTGAGTTTTACGCTAATTAAAACTTAATTAAGGTGTGGATTAATCCCTCTACTTTTATTAACGTCTCGGTAGCCCTCTACTGAGTTTCACTTTAACTAAACAAAAATTAAAGCGTCGATTATTCCTTCTAGAAAGTTTTTCTTTAAAGATTAATTAAGGCGTGGATTAGGCCCTCTACTGAGTTTTGCGCTGATTAAAAATTAATTAAGTTGTGGATTATTTCCTCTACTTTTACTTTAACTAAAAATAATAAAGGCACATTTTACTTTAATTGTTACTTTTGTGTTTTTCTTATATGAAAGCCACATAGGACTAACTTCTGAACCAACCAATGGGAATCGAACCCCTGGTTGAGTGTTGTATGTCCGTAGACTTACCGCTTTGCTAGCGGAGGCTGTTACTTTGTAATCTGAAAAATTAATTTTTTATTCAATAACGCCACCTACCGCAATTACAGAATATTTATTTAAAACTCAAAGATATGCATCATGACTTAATTTATTAAGTCTGATGTCTGTAGCCGTTATAACAAAACGGCCACGAATGTATTAATATCAGTTTTGTATTATGCATATATTTATGTAATAAAATATAAAAGAGCTTTCTGCAAGATCCGAAAGAGGGAGCGATGATATAAAAAATAAATTGCAACGTACGATTGACATCACGATGTCGTAGTAAAGAGTTATCGGTACCGTCCAGACGAAATAGCTTTTCTCGAAATTATTTCATTTTGTAAAGATCTAATTGTGAGTAATTGAACGGGGAATATTAAGGTTTGAGTTTGTGCTTAACAAGTACGTGTTACCAAGGAAACGAGAGTGAATTTGGGTTATGGTCGACGATTTATATACAAAGAGAGAAGTGTTAAGTTCAGAACAGAATTCATTAGGACTCTAACGTTAGTTCATTAGAATTCACTAACTATATTATGAATGACTCCACGTCACCTATTAGAATGTCTACTGGATAAATTACCTAATTAAATTTCATCACAGGCGTTATTTCTATGTATAAGATCCAGGCGAAAAGGCCGTAAGCTTTCCAACACGTATCTACGCCAAGTGACTAAATCTCTTTATAAATTAGACTAATATAATGTAAGAGGAAAGGGTTAGGCCTACCCAGACAATAATAATGTTTCGGTATTAAATTTCTTACACTTAACACGAACAGTGTGAGAATTTTACGAGTTCGTAGAAAAGTGAATGAAGTGATGAAATGCCAAAGGGTTAATGTAGTAAACACAGTTTCTAATAAACATTGCACCAAAATGTTTAATTCTCACGTTTCTAAGCCCTAACGGTCTAAGTGATTAAAGTTTAAAACGAAGCGAATAAGTTATATCTTCAACGTTGTGTAGAAAGTGCCGTCTCAGCAGATAAGTGGCAGAGAGAACCATATAAACGGATTCCAGATTGAGAAAACTATATGAATAGATGTGAATGTAAGAGAGAACCGTGAAAACAACTTCGGGTAGACAGAACCATATAAATAAATAAAGTTCAGACAGAGAGAACCGTATAAATAGATTTTATATAGGGGAAACAGTAAAAATGTATTACAGACAGAAAAAAACACATAAAACATTCCGGGCAGGGAGATGCGTGTAATCAGTCATATAAACCATATAAACAGATGCAGGATGAGAGAACAGTATAAACAGATTTCACAAAAAGAGAACCGTTGCGGAAAGGTTTAAAAAGAGATCCGCTAGTCCTAACTGTCAGACTGTACTGGGAAGGTTTGGAAAGTAACAGATATGCTAGTCCTAACTGTCAGACTGTACTGGGAAGGTTTGGAAAGTAACAGATATGCTAGTCCTGACTGTCAGACAGTACTGGAAAAGTTTGGAAAGTAATACATTTGCTAGTCCTAAGCGTCAGACTGTACTGGGAAAGGTTTGGAAAGTAACAGGTCTGCTAGTCCTAGGTGTCAGACAGTACTCGAAAAGTTTGGAAATAAATAAATTTGCTAGTCCTAAGCGTCAGACTGTACTGGGAAAGGTTTGGAAAGTAACAGATCTGCTAGTCCTAGGTGCCAGACAGTACTGAAAAAGTTTGGAAAGTAATACATTTGCTAGTCCTAAGCGTCAGACTGTACTGGGAAAGGTTTGGAAAGTAACAGATATGCTAGTCTTGACTGTCAGACAGTACTGGAAAAGTTTGGAAAGTAACAGATCTGCTGGTCCTAAGTGTCAGACTGTACTGGGAAAGGTTTGGAAAGTAACAGGTCTGCTAGTCCTAGGTGTCAGACTTTAGTGGGAAAGTTTGGAAAGTAACAGATCTGCTAGTCCTAACTGTCAAACCTATAAAAAGGATTAAAATACACAAACTTTTAGTTGTAACTTCGAACGTTAAAACCGGAGGGAATACAACAGCCGTGACAGTAATTATATGTGAAATTGGTCAAGAGATAACGGAGATACGAACTAAACGTTTGTGTTACTTGAAACAAACAAAAACTCAAAACGTTCTATGAGCCACTTTGCCGCGGCTAAAAAAAAAAAAGGAACACAAATTAATTATATTTTTCCATAGTTACAAAGTTTGTGAACAGAAATCACAAAAAAATCTTTACCAACAAATCTTTCCGACGATGTTATTTAGAATAACAATATTTATCGATTCGATATCAGCTTGTTATTTTAATTTTTTGTTCCTATCATAAAGCTACGCAACACTTGCGTCCAAATTATCATCTTTATTACAACAGTACTTCTTTAAACAGAGTGTTAATAGAATAGCGCAGAAGAATTCTGATCTCAAACACCGAAATCTCTAGGTTCACTTATCTTAGGCCAAATGTTAGTTAAGGACTTATCAAGTAGGCCAATATTCGATAAATAGATAAATAAACGTTCTTGCTTGAGGACGCTTTCTGCTTTATCTTAATTAGGGCTAAACTTTACCATATTTAATATTATCGTTAAATAAAGGTTCGATGTTATTCTACGAGCTAAAGTTAGTTTTATAAACTTTTAATATGTTCTTCGACAAGCTGTCTATTAAAGTTCATTTTTTCCAGTGAGTTTTTTGTTTAAATTCATTAAATTTGTGTGCGTGCAGGCATATTTTCGTAGTAATGCGGGCGCCCATTTTCAACAAAAACAAAATATGAATATTATTATAACAGATTATACAAAATAAACAACAAACGTTTCAATTCTTTGTATTTCAACTTCAATATATAAACATTTAATTTCAAGTTTATCAACGACTTCTCTACCCGAGATGTGTTTTTTAAAAAAACAACAAAAAACACGTTATCTTTGATTTGTGAGATGTGTGTTTTTCTTATAGCCGAGCTACATTGGGTCATCTGCTGAGTTCATTGAAGGAAATCGAATCCCTGATTACCAGCGGTTGACTTTGTAGGAACAAAGAGGAACTTGCCAGGAGATATATATTTATATAAAATACCATAACGTAAGGAAACTGGGAATATGTTGATATTGGCTCCCTCTCTCGGCAGCTAAGGTACATTGTTGTTCTCACACACAAAAATTGAGAAATTTAAAACTTGGAAATTATCTTTTTGAGAAATTAATTCATGGGTTGGTAACTGTTAAAATTTTTATTTCGATGCTTCTAGTTTTCCTTGTGTTTTTTTATTCACATCTACAGATAAGGTGTTAAACTCATTAAAATGTCCTGTTGTTCGTCCAACAACGTAATTTCAGATTACTCTAGTCTAACAGATCGCACACCCTTAGTACAGTGGTAAGTCTACAAATTTACAACGCTAAAATCAGAAGTTCGATGGGCCCAGTAGATAGTCCGATGTGGCTTTGCTATAAGAAAACACATTTTAACAGAACACATTCTTTACAATTGCTAAATTTGTCCGCCAGGGGAACAGCGAATGGACATCTGTTCTGACCAGTTCTTGGAACAGCGTCGTGGTCAATTATAAAACGAGAACACAATAAAGATACAGCTAATTCAATAGAACATTCTGATCTGACAGATGAGCGACGCCAGATGAAGTTATAAAACCATTCTCCAGCTCTCTTTGTCAGCTTATTTTATTTCTAGAGGGGCGAATCTTCAGACAGTTACCAGTGACTAGAACCACGGTATTATAATAACTCTTTATGGTAAGGTTTCGAGTTCTATTGTGAGACTTTATTATTTTATGGCAACTTATAAAGAATGGTGAACGAATCCAAAGGTCCGTAAGACAATGACAACATATCTGTTGCTGGAAGACAAACGCGTAGAGATCCCCAGGTATTACGTTTGGAGACAGCTTGAACATGAGTTGTGAAAGAAACATACCATATTCAAACCGTATCCAAACTTTATTTTCTAAAAACTGGATTCCCAGTCGTCAAAAGTCTCAGGTGTGCTGTTAAGACATTCTCCAGGTATGTTGCTGTGACATTTTCCAGGTATGTTGCTATGACATTTTCCAGGTATGTTGCTATGACATTCTCCAGGTATGTTGCTGTGACATTCTCCAGGTATGTTGCTATGACATTTTCCAGGTATGTTGCTGTGACATTCTCCAGGTATGTTGCTATGACATTCTCCAGGTATGTTGCTGTGACATTCTCCAGGTATGTTGCTATGACATTTTCCAGGTATGCTGTTAAGTAAAGCTGGACATTTATTTTAAACATGATAAGTAACCTTTATCATAAAAAATAAATAAACAGAGTAACATTTATCTCGGAAAAGTAACTGAAAAAACAAGTTTAGTAAGAGTGACACTCTGTTCCATCGTGTCGCTGGGTCATAAACCTTAAGCTTACTATATGTACATGTATATGTTACATCTTGTATGTTTATTTACAAACGTTATGACTACCTGATGGGAGTTGTGCACGAAATCAAACCAGGGTGTATTTTGTGAGAAGACTCTCACACTCGGTGACGGTCAATCCCACTATTCGTTGGTAAAAGAGTAGCCCAAGAGTTGGCGGTGGGTAGTGATGACTAACTAGCCTTTCCTCTAGTCTTACACTACTAAATTAGGGACGGCTAACGCATCCTTGACTTCAAAGTGCCGAGAGTAATTTTGCGGCCACGGAATGCGAACCTTGGACCTACGGATTCATTCTGACCCTCGCTTTCTGCTGAAGACGATTCGAGTAAAACAGGAAGTGTATAGTGGAAACTTAACAGTCTATAAGAGACGTAAAATATAGGAACAAAATTTTCTTATAACAAAAAATTCGTGTAGAAAATCATAATACAAACCGGGAGACAGTCCACACGTGCACTGAACAGACCGTGATAATCTTCACGTTAACTAACGAAACTTGTAGGAACCTGGCCAGTTTAAGAAGCAAAAACCCAACAGTGAATTTATCCGAAAAAGAAACAAAAACGAACGTGAAATACGACACACACTTTCGAAAAATATCGAATTTCATCTGCTGCGTCTGTTATTTACAAATCATATTTTTACGTAAGGTCTTGCGTGCTTCGGGTTGGTTGTCAAATGTTTACATATGTTTTATCATAGACTACCTAATAATACAACTGTCAGTAGACATAGAGTTATGTTATTTACGGACTGACACGACAGATAGTTACGTTAGCATTCCGTATGTCTGACTTGAGTAGTTGGCGTTATGAAGTGTTGTTTTGGAAACGGTGAAACGAAATGTAAAAGAGCGTAGTTTTCATTGTGATGTTAAACTGGAAACTACTCGATTATTTTATCACATTTAAGGTCAAGTATTAGGCCATTGTTTTGTTATGTAATATTGGCCAACTGACAGGAACATAAGATAACTGACTTATTAAAATACATCAAGGTCAAGTCTATAACACTGAAGGCCAAAAGGTTAATTAACTCTTAATGACGATTTTAGAATAAAAGTAAAAATACTGTAAAATTAGAGTAAAAATCGTTGTTTTTAAATAACGAATGTTGTCGATCAGAAGTGTGCCGTAACACTTTGACATCTGATATCTGTAACACTTTGACATCTGATATCTATAACACTTTGACATCTAATATCTGTAACACTTTGACATCTGATATCTGTAACACTTTAACATCTGATATCTGTAACACTTTCACATCTGATATCTGTACGTTAACACACTAACTCATATCTGATATCTGTAACACTTTGACATCTAATATCAGCAACACTCTAACATCTGATATCTGTAACACATTAACAAATGATATCTGTAACACGTTAACATCTGATACTGTACGTTAACACATTAACTCATATCTCATAACTGTAACACTTTAATATCTGATACTGTATGTTAAAACATTAACTGAGATCTTATATCTGTAACACTTTAACACCACCGGCGGTCTTGGAGACCTGACCTTTCACTTGAGATGGACAAAAAATGAAACTTTGTGGAACATTCAGACGTCAATATCTATGTGATACACACTTCTAATCAATTTTTAACTAACACACGTGTGTTTGTATTTTAAGTTTAATTAAAGAAAACAGAAGTAAATATAATCATTTCATACATTAGATTGACTTGAATACATGTGGTACTGTAGTCAACACATTAACTCAGATCTGAATACATGTGATACTGTAGTCAACACATTAACTCAGATCTGAATACATGTGATACTGTACGTTAACACATTAACTCAGATCTGAATACATGTGATACTGTAGTCAACACATTAACTCAGACCTGAATACATGTGATACTGTAGTCAACACATTAACTCAGACCTGAATACATGTGGTACTGTAGTCAACACATTAACTCAGATCTGAATACGTGTGACACTGTACGTTAACATATTAACTCAGATCTGAATACATGTGATACTGTAGTCCACACATTAACTCAGACCTGAATACATGTGATACTGTAGTCAACACATTAACTCAGATCTGAATACATGTGATACTGTACGTTAACACATTAACTCAGATCTGAATACATGTGATACTGTACTTTAACACATTAACTCAGATCTGAATACATGTGATACTGTAGTCAACACATTAACTCAGACCTGAATACATGTGATACTATACGTTAACACATTAACTCAGACCTGAATACATGTGATACTGTACGTTAACACATTAACTCAGATCTGAATACATGTGATACTGTATTCAACACATTAACTCAGATCTGAATACATGTGATACTGTAGTCAACACATTAACTCAGATCTGAATACATGTGATACTGTACGTTAACACATTAACTCAGATCTGAATACATGTGATACTGTAGTCAACACATTAACTCAGATCTGAATACATGTGATACTGTACGTTAACACATTAACTCAAATCTGAATACATGTGATACTGTAGTCAACACATTAACTCAAATCTGAATACATGTGATACTGTAGTCAACACATTAACTCAGATCTGAATACATGTGATACTGTAGTCAACACATTAACTCAGACCTGAATACATGTGATACTGTACGTTAACACATTAACTCAGACCTGAATACATGTGGTACTGTAGTCAACACATTAACTCAGATCTGAATACGTGTGACACTGTACGTTAACATATTAACTCAGATCTGAATACATGTGATACTGTAGTCAACACATTAACTCAGATCTGAATACATGTGATACTGTACGTTAACACATTAACTCAGATCTGAATACATGTGATACTGTAGTCAACACATTAACTCAGATCTGAATACATGTGATACTGTAGTCCACACATTAACTCAGACCTGAATACATGTGATACTGTAGTCAACACATTAACTCAGATCTGAATACATGTGATACTGTACGTTAACACATTAACTCAGATCTGAATACATGTGATACTGTAGTCAACACATTAACTCAGACCTGAATACATGTGAAACTGTACGTTAACACATTAACTCAGACCTGAATACATGTGGTACTGTAGTCAACACATTAACTCAGATCTGAATACGTGTGACACTGTATGTTAACACATTAACTCAGATCTAATAATCTTTGTCAACATATTAGACCGGATTTTGAGGTCTGACTGTCAGTACATTTGTTTTATTGTTAAAGTTCCACACGCTCGAATGTTCTTCTAAGAGTATTACAAAGAGATAAACTAATTAACTCACGGTGCACCTAATGAAATTCTTTCATAGAGGAATCTAATGTGATCATCTCGTGAGGTAAATATTCAGAAAGTAATGGTTTGACCTGTGATGACTTGAAAGCAAAACGTTGAGTTCGACACGCGCAAGCGGTCGGTTTTAACCAATAAAATCCAAGTGTATTTAAGTATTGATCCATAAACCTGAAGTCCGTCTTGACGAATAAGAAAAGAGATTGTGTCATGATTCTGGTCATTCGGCAATAAAAGTTTCAAGCTTTCGAAGTTACTTGCGGTCAAAAGTGAAACACGTGGTCTGAGTCCAGTTGTGAGGGCTTCCAAAAAACGACCCACAAATCCTGTTAGGGTATTTCATTGTTGTCTTCACATTAGAGAAAACGACTCCATAATAAGATACTCCGTTATCTCAACTATTTACAGTAACAGAGGACCTTGAAAGACACTGAATTGTGGTGGTGTAATACACATGAAACAACATTCAGGAAATAGAAGTTCCTACAGTTTCAAGAATATCAAACAGAACAAAAAATACTAAATTATCTACCAATCGTTCATTGTTTTTACTTTACAAACAAAGATATTGATTTCCAAAAGGTTTTATATGAATGTAACACGATCACTTACACTAAGTGCAACAAACTTTCACAAATCGAAACAACGTACAATAAATTATAGATATAACAACACATGGTCTGTGATGTTCTAATGTAAACTATAAATATAACAACACATGGTGTGTGATGGTCTGGTATAAACTATAAATATAACAACACATGGTGTGTGATGGTCTGGTATAAACTATAGATACAACAACACATGGTGAGTGATGGTCTAGTGTAAACTATAGATACAAAAACACATGGTGAGTGATGGTCTGGTATAAACTATAAATATAACAACACATGGTCTGTGATGGTCTGGTATGAACTATAGATACAACAACACATGGTCTGTGATGGTCTGGTATAAACTATAGATATAACAACACATGGTCTGTGATGGTCTGGTATAAACTATAGATACAACAACACATGGTCTGTGATGGTCTAGTATAAACTATAGATATAACAACACATGGTCTGTGATGGTCTAGTGTAAACTATAGACACAACAACACATGGTCTGTGATGGTCTAGTATAAACTATAGATATAACAACACATAGTGAGTGATGGTCTGGTATAAACTATAGATACAACAACACACGGTCTGTGATGATCTGGTATAAATTATAGATACAACAACACCTGGTGTGTGATGGTCTGGTATAAACTATAGATACAACAATACCTGGTGTGTGATGGTCTGGTATAAACTATAGATATAACAACACATGGTCTGTGATGGTGTAGTATAAACTATAGATATAACAACACATGGTCTGTGATGGTCTGGTGTAAACTATAGATATAACAACACCTGGTGTGTGATGGTCTAGTGTAAACTATAGATATAACAACACATGGTCTGTGATGGTCTAGTATAAACTATAGATATAACAACACCTGGTGAGGGTTGGTCTAGTACAAACTATAGATACAACAACACCTGGTGTGTGATGGTCTGGTATAAACTATAGATACATCAACACATAATCTGTGATGGTCTGGTATAAACTATAGATATAACAACATCTGGTCTGTGATGGTCCAGTATAAACTATAGATATAACAACAGCTGGTCTGGTATAAACTATAGATATAACACCATCTGGTCTATGATGGTCTAATATAAACTATAGATATAACACCATCTGGTCTGTGATGGTCTAGTATAGACTATAGATACAACACCATCTGGTCTGTGATGGTCTATTATGAACTATAGATACAACACCATCTGGGCTGTGATGGTCTATTATGAACTATAGATACAACACCATCTGGTCTGTGATGGTCTAGTATAGACTATAGATACAACACCATCTGGGCTGTGATGGTCTAGTATAAATAAAACATTAACGTTTATATAACTTTACTGCTGCTTTCTTTGAGTGTGTGTTACTAGTACAGGTATAGAGCGCGTTACAAGATGACGTCATCACTTGTTGAGATATAATGATTCAAGGATGAAAGTAATGACAATGGATTGTACCTGTTGTTCTATGTTTAGTAACAATAACAATGGATTGTACCTGTTGTTCTATGTTTAGTAACAATAATAATGGATTGTACCTGTTGTTCTATGTTTAGTAACAATAACAATGAATTGTACCTGTTGTTCTATGTTTAGTAACAATAACAATGAATTGTACCTGTTGTTATATGTTTAGTAACAATAACAATGAATTGTACCTGTTGTTCTATGTTTAGTAACAATAACAATGAATTGTACCTGTTGTTCTATGTTTAGTAACAATAATAATGGATTGTACCTGTTGTTCTATGTTTAGTAACAATAACAATGAATTGTACCTGTTGTTATATGTTTAGTAACAATAACAATGAATTGTACCTGTTGTTCTATGTTTAGTAACAATAACAATGAATTGTACCTGTTGTTATATGTTTAGTAATAATAACAATGGATTGTACCTGTTGTTCTATGTTTAGTAACAATAACAATGGATTGTACCTGTTGTTATATGTTTAGTTATGGTGACAATGGATTGTACCTGTTGTTCTATGTTTAGTAATGGTGACAATGGATTGTACCTGTTGTTATATGTTTAGTTATGGTGACAATGGATTGTACCTGTTGTTCTATGTTTAGTAACAATAACAATGAATTGTACCTGTTGTTATATGTTTAGTAACAATAACAATGGATTGTACCTGTTGTTCTATGTTTAGTAACAATAACAATGGATTGTACCTGTTGTTATATGTTTAGTAACAATAACAATGAATTGTACCTGTTGTTCTATGTTTAGTAACAATAACAATGGATTGTACCTGTTGTTATATGTTTAGTTATGGTGACAATGGATTGTACCTGTTGTTCTATGTTTAGTAATGGTGACAATGGATTGTACCTGTTGTTATATGTTTAGTTATGGTGACAATGGATTGTACCTGTTGTTCTGTTTAGTAACAATAACAATGAATTGTACCTGTTGTTATATGTTTAGTAACAATAACAATGGATTGTACCTGTTGTTCTATGTTTAGTAACAATAACAATGGATTGTACCTGTTGTTATATGTTTAGTAACAATAACAATGGATTGTACCTGTTGTTCTATGTTTAGTAATAATAACAATGGATTGTACCTGTTGTTCTATGTTTAGTAATGGTGACAATGGATTGTACCTGTTGTTATATGTTTAGTTATGGTGACAATGGATTGTACCTGTTGTTCTATGTTTAGTAACAATAACAATGAATTGTACCTGTTGTTATATGTTTAGTAACAATAACAATGGATTGTACCTGTTGTTATATGTTTAGTTATGGTGACAATGGATTGTACCTGTTGTTCTATGTTTAGTAATGGCGACAATGGATTGTACCTGTTGTTATATGTTTAGTTATGGTGACAATGGATTGTACCTGTTGTTCTATGTTTAGTAACAATAACAATGAATTGTACCTGTTGTTATATGTTTAGTAACAATAACAATGGATTGTACCTGTTGTTATATGTTTAGTAACAATAACAATGGATTGTACCTGTTGTTCTATGTTTAGTAATAATAACAATGGATTGTACCTGTTGTTCTATGTTTAGTAATGGTGACAATGGATTGTACCTGTTGTTATATGTTTAGTTATGGTGACAATGGATTGTACCTGTTGTTCTATGTTTAGTAACAATAACAATGAATTGTACCTGTTGTTATATGTTTAGTAACAATAACAATGGATTGTACCTGTTGTTATATGTTTAGTTATGGTGACAATGGATTGTACTTGTTGTTCTATGTTTAGTAACAATAACAATGAATTGTACCTGTTGTTATATGTTTAGTAACAATAACAATGGATTGTACCTGTTGTTCTATGTTTAGTAACAATAACAATGGATTGTACCTGTTGTTCTATGTTTAGTAATAATAACAATGGATTGTACCTGTTGTTATATGTTTAGTAACAATAAAAATGGATTGTACCTGTTGTTATATGTTTAGTTATGGTGACAATGGATTGTACCTGTTGTTCTATGTTTAGTAATGGTGACAATGGATTGTACCTGTTTTTATATGTTTAGTAATGGTGAGAATAGATTGTACCTGTTGTAATATGTTTAGTGATAATGACAATGGATTGTACCTGTTGTTACATGTTTAGTAATGGTTACAATGGATTGTACCTGTTGTTATATGTTTAGTAATGGTGACAATGGATTGTACCTGTTGTTATATATTTAGTAATGATGACAATGGATTGTGTCTTTCGTTACATGTTTAGTAATGGTGACAATGGATTGTACCTGTTGTTATATATTTAGTAATGATGACAATGGATTGTGTCTTTCGTTACATTTTTAGTAATGGTGACAATGGATTGTACCTGTTGTTACAAGATTTGTGAACGATGTATTAATTTACTGTGTCTGTAATTCTAATATATATTTCATGATGTTGTGAAAGCCGTCAGTAACGGACTGACTGTTAAAAGTGAATGATACCGATATTATGACTAGGAAACTGACATTGTTTTGAGAGAAACTGTTCTGTGTATTTTAATACAACTACCGTTTTGACTGTGAAAGGATTCGGACCAAAATTTATATTGGGTTCATAGGGTGACACAAACACGTTTTGAGCTTCGTATTTTGCATTTTGTAGTTTTTATTGGCGGTATATAGTAACTGTTCATGTCCTAGGACAATCTTTTATTAATCATGAATTTAAGTGAATTCCATTCAGAGGATAAGAACTCCATCTGTTACACAATATGTTCCTTCCGAAGTGCAGGTTGTAGTCAGGAAAAGCTGCCATTTGACTCTCTCAAAACTTTATCTTCTTTTAACTTTTCAAATCAGTAGTTGTTTAAGATGAGATGTCAAAATCATACGACACATATTTACTGTGTAAAGGTCTGTATTATTTCAGGTGAAGGCACCAGATGAACCTGACTTTATTAAATATTGTAAGAAATAAAAGGAACATTTCACATTGTGAAATGTTAAGTGGAGTGAACGTGCTGTTAGATGAACCCTGGTTCGTAACTTTGAAACTGTACTAGGTAAGGTGGAGTACAAGTGTTAACAATGATTTTATTTTGTTTTGACTGCTTCCATATTAACTGAGCTTCAGATGTAAAAAATCCTATTAATGTGTCTTAACAACTGATATTCCAGCTACAAGCTCGTGCGACTACATACATCTGATTTTCTATTTGACTCCAGTCCTGGTCGGATGTCAGTTGGTTCCCACGATTACAGTTTGTGCTATTTTTCTTCTAAGTACCCAGTTGATATTACTTGTGTTCTATTGATACAGTTGTCCAAATTCCTACTTGATATTACTTGTGTTCTATTGATACAGTTGTCCAAATTCCTACTTGATATTACTTGTGTTCTATTGATACAGTTGTCCAAATTCCTACTTGATATTACTTGTGTTCTATTGATACAGTTGTCCAAATTCCTACTTGATATTACTTGTGTTCTATTGATACAGTTGTCTAAACTTCTAGTGGATATTACTTCTAATCTATTGATACAGTTGTCCTAAATCCTAGTTGATATTACTTCTGGTCTATTCATACAGTTGTCCAAACTCCTAGTTGATATTACTTCTAATCTATTGATACAGTTGTCCTAAATCCTAGTTGATATTACTTCTGGTCTATTGATACAGTTGTCCAAACTCCTAGTTGATATTACTTCTGGTCTATTGATACAGTTGTCCTAAATCCTAGTTGATATTACTTCTGGTCTATTGATACAGTTGTCCTAAATCCTAGTTGATATTACTTCTGGTGTATTGATACAGTTGGCCAAACTCCTAGTTGATATTACTTCTCGTCTATTGATACAGTTGTCCAAACTTCTAGTTGATATTACTTTTGGTCTATTGATACAGTTGTCCAAACTCCTAGTTGATATTACTTCTTGTCTATTGATACAGTTGTCCTAAATCCTCATTGATATTACTTCTGGTGTATTGATACAGTTGTCGAAACTCCTACTTGATATTACTTGTGTTCTATTGATACAGTTGTCCAAACTTCTGGTTGATATTACTTCTTGTCTATTGATACAGTTGTCCTAAATCCTAGTTGATATTACTTCTGGTCTGTTGATACAGTTGTCCTAAATCCTAGTTGATATTACTTCTGGTCTGTTCATACAGTTGTCCTAAATCCCAGTTGATATTACTTATGGTCTATTGATACAGTTGGCCAAACTCCTAGTTGATATTACTTCTGGTGTATTGATACAGTTGTCCAAACTTCTGGTTGATATTACTTGTGTTTTATTGAAACAGTTGTCCAAACTTCTAGTTGATATTACTTTTGGTCTATTGATACAGTTGTCCAAACTCCTAGTTGATATTACTTCTTGTCTATTGATACAGTTGTCCTAAATCCTCATTGATATTACTTCTGGTGTATTGATACAGTTGTGGAAACTCCTACTTGATATTACTTGTGTTCTATTGATATAGTTGTCCAAACTTCTGGTTGATATTACTTCTTGTCTATTGATACAGTTGTCCTAAATCCTAGTTGATATTACTTCTGGTCTGTTGATACAGTTGTGCTAAATCCTAGTTGATATTACTTCTGGTCTTTTGATACAGTTGTCCTAAATCCTAGTTGATATTACTTCTGGTCTGTTGATACAGTTGTCCTAAATCCTAGTTGATATTACTTCTGGTCTGTTGATACAGTTGTCCTAAATCCCAGTTGATATTACTTCTGGTCTATTGATACAGTTGTCCAAACTACTAGTTGATATTACTTCTGGTCTATTGAAACAGTTGTCCAAACTTCTAGTTGATATTACTTTTGGTCTATTGATACAGTTGTCCAAACTCCTAGTTGATATTACTTCTTGTCTATTGATACAGTTGTCCTAAATCCTCATTGATATTACTTCTGGTGTATTGATACAGTTGTGGAAACTCCTACTTGATATTACTTGTGTTCTATTGATACAGTTGTCCAAACTTCTGGTTGATATTACTTCTTGTCTATTGATACAGTTGTCCTAAATCCTAGTTGATATTACTTCTGGTCTGTTGATACAGTTGTGCTAAATCCTAGTTGATATTACTTCTGGTCTGTTGATACAGTTGTCCTAAATCCCAGTTGATATTACTTATGGTCTATTGATACAATTGTCCAAACTTCTAGTTGATATTACTTCTCGTCTATTGATACAGTTGTCTAAACTTCTAGTGGATATTACTTCTAATCTATTGATACAGTTGTCCTAAATCCTAGTTGATATTACTTCTGGTCTATTGATACAGTTGTCCAAACTCCTAGTTGATATTACTTCTTGTCTATTGATACAGTTGTCCAAACTCCTAGTTGATATTACTTCTGGTCTATTGATACAGTTGTCCTAAATCCCAGTTGATATTACTCCTGGTCTATTGATACAGTTGTCCTAAATCCCAGTTGATATTACTCCTGGTCTATTGATACAGTTGTCCTAACTTCTAGTTGATATTACTTCTGGTCTTTTGATACAGTTGTCCAAACTTCTAGTGGATATTACTTGTGTTCTATTGATACAGTTGTCCAAACTCCCAGTTGATATTACTTCTGGTCTATTGATACAATTGTCCAAACTCCTCGTTGATATTACTTCTGGTCTATTGATACAGTTGTCCAAACTTCTAGTTGATATTACTTGTGTTCTATTGATACAGTTGTCCAAACTCCCAGTTGATATTACTTCTGGTCTATTGATACTCCTCGTTGATATTACTTCTGGTGTATTGATACAGTTGTCCAAACTCCTAGTTGATATTACTTCTTGTCTATTGATACAGTTGTCCAAACTCCTAGATGATATCAGTTCTGGTGTATTGATACAGTTGTCCTAAATCCCAGTTGATATTACTTCTGGTCTATTGATACAGTTGTCCAAACTCCTAGTTGATATTACTTCTTGTCTATTGATACAGTTGTCCAAACTCCTAGTTGATATTACTTCTGGTCTATTGATACAGTTGTCCTAAATCCCAGTTGATATTACTCCTGGTCTATTGATACAGTTGTCCTAACTTCTAGTTGATATTACTTCTGGTCTTTTGATACAGTTGTCCAAACTTCTAGTGGATATTACTTGTGTTCTATTGATACAGTTGTCCAAACTTCCAGTTGATATTACTCCTGGTCTATTGATACAGTTGTCCAAACTCCTAGTTGATATTACTTCTGGTCTATTGATACAGTTGTCCAAACTCCTAGATGATATTACTTCTGGTCTATTGATACAGTTGTCCAAACTCCTAGATGATATTAGTTCTGGTGTATTGATACAGTTGTCCAAACTCCTCGTTGATATTACTTCTGGTCTATTGATTCAGTTGTCCAAAGTCCTCGATGATATTACTTCTGGTCTATTGATACAGTTGTCCAAACTTCCAGTTGATATTACTCCTGGTCTATTGATACAGTTGTCCCAACTCCTAGTTGATATTACTTCTGGTGTATTAATACAGTTGTCCAAACTTCCAGTTGATATTACTCTTGGTCTATTGATACAATTGTCCAAACTCCTTGATGATATTACTTCTGGTCTATTGATACAGTTGTCCAAACTCCTAGATGATATTAGTTCTGGTGTATTGATACAGTTGTCCAAACTCCAAGTTGATATTACTTCTGGTCTATTGATACAATTGTCCAAACTCCTCGTTGATATTACTTTTGGTCTATTGATACAGTTGTCCAAACTCCTAGTTGATATTACTTCTGGTCTATTTATGCAGGTCTCCTAAATCCCAGTTGATATTACTTCTGGTCTATTGATACAGTTGTCCAAACTTCCAGTTGATACTACTTCTGGTCTATTGATACAGTTGTCCTAAATCCCAGTTGATATTACTCCTGGTCTATTGATACAGTTGTTCAAACTTCTAGTTGATATCACTTCTGTTCTTTTGATACAGTTGTCCAATCTTCTAGTGGATATTACTTGTGTTCTATTGATACAGTTGTCCAAACTCCCAGTTGATATTACTTATGGTCTATTGATACAATTGTCCAAACTCCTCGTTGATATTACTTCTGGTGTATTGATACAGTTGTCCAAACTTCCAGTTGATATTACTCCTGGTCTATTGATACAATTGTCCAAACTCCTCGTTGATAGTACTTCTGATCTATTGATACAGTTGTCCAAACTCCTAGTTGATATTACTTCTGGTGTATTGATACAGTTGTCCAAACTCCTCGATGATATTACTTCTGGTTTATTGATACAGTTGTCCAAACTTCCAGTTGATATTACTCCTGGTCTATTGATACAGTTGTCCAAACTCCTAGTTGATATTACTTCTGGTCTATTGATACAGTTGTCCAAACTCCTAGATGATATTACTTCTGGTCTATTGATACAGTTGTCCAAACTCCTAGATGATATTAGTTCTGGTGTATTGATACAGTTGTCCAAACTCCTCGTTGATATTACTTCTGGTCTATTGATTCAGTTGTCCAAACTCCTCGATGATATTACTTCTGGTCTATTGATACAGTTGTCCAAACTTCCAGTTGATATTACTCCTGGTCTATTGATACAGTTGTCCAAACTCCTAGATGATATTACTTCTGGTCTATTGATACAGTTGTCCAAACTCCTAGATGATATTAGTTCTGGTGTATTGATACAGTTGTCCAAACTCCAAGTTGATATTACTTCTGGTCTATTGATACAGTTGTCCTAAATCCCAGTTGATATTACTTCTGGTCTATTGATACAGTTGTCCAAACTCCTAGTTGATATTACTTCTGGTGTATTGATACAGTTGTCCAAACTTCCAGTTGATATTACTCTTGGTCTATTGATACAATTCTCCAAACTCCTAGATGATATTACTTCTGGTCTATTGATACAGTTGTCCAAACTCCTAGTTGATATTACTTCTGGTCTATTGATACAGTTGTCCAAACTCCTAGTTGATATTACTTCTTGTCTATTGATACAGTTGTCCAAACTCCCAGTTGATATTACTTATGGTCTATTGATACAGTTGTCCAAACTCCTAGTTGATATTACTTCTGGTGTATTGATACAGTTGTCCAAACTTCCAGTTGATATTACTCTTGGTCTATTGATACAATTGTCCAAACTCCTAAATGATATTACTTCTGGTCTATTGATACAGTTGTCCAAACTCCTAGATGATATTAGTTCTGGTGTATTGATACAGTTGTCCAAACTCCTAGTTGATATTACTTCTGGTCTATTGATACAGTTATCCAAACTCCTAGTTGATATTACTTCTGGTCTATTGATTCAGTTGTCCAAACTCCTAGTTGATATTACTTCTGGTGTATTGATATAGTTGTCCAAACTCCTAGTTGATATTACTTCTGGTGTATTGATACAGTTGTCCAAACTCCTAGTTGATATTTCTTCTGGTCTATTGATACAGTTGTCCAAACTCCTAGTTGATATTACTTCTTGTCTATTGATACAGTTGTCCAAACTCCCAGTTGATATTACTTATGGTCTATTGATACATTTGTCCAAACTCCTAGTTGATATTACTTCTGGTGTATTGATACAGTTGTCCAAACTTCCAGTTGATATTACTCTTGGTCTATTGATACAATTGTCCAAACTCCTAAATTATATTACTTCTGGTCTATTGATACAGTTGTCCAAACTCCTAGATGATATTAGTTCTGGTGTATTGATACAGTTGTCCAAACTCCTAGTTGATATTACTTCTGGTCTATTGATACAGTTATCCAAACTCCTAGTTGATATTACTTCTGGTCTATTGATTCAGTTGTCCAAACTCCTAGTTGATATTACTTCTGGTGTATTGATATAGTTGTCCAAACTCCTAGTTGATATTACTTCTGGTGTATTGATACAGTTGTCCAAACTCCTAGTTGATATTTCTTCTGGTCTATTGATACAGTTGTCCAAACTCCTAGTTGATATTACTTCTTGTCTATTGATACAGTTGTCCAAACTCCCAGTTGATATTACTTATGGTCTATTGATACAGTTGTCCAAACTCCTAGTTGATATTACTTATGGTCTATTGATTCAGTTGTCCAAACTTCTAGTTGATATTACTTCTCGTCTATTGATATAGTTGTCCAAACTCTTAGATGATATTACTTCTGGTTTATTGATACAGTTGTCCAAACTCCTAGTTGATATTACTTCTTGTCTATTGATACTGTTGTCCAAACTCCTAGTTGATATTACTTTTGGTCTATTGATACAGTTGTCCAAACTCGTAGTTGATATTACTTCTGGTGTATTGATACTGTTATTTAAACTCACTGTTTCGGTTCACGTCCTTTACTCTCTGTCAGTGTCCAAACTTAAGTCTTCAGGTCTAACAAAGCAGAACGTCGTCATTTGATACTTAACGTAATGACAAAGCTCATCAAACTCGGTGAAGAAGAAACACTTCGTTAGAAAGTTGTTTCAGACTACTTAAGTTATGAATATTTCAGTGAAATCCAGTTTTGTCTGGGTAGTACATGAACAAACACCATGTTATCTAGGTGGTGCATGAACAAACACCATGTTGTCTAGGTGGTACATGAACAAACACCATGTTTTCTAGGTGGTACATGAACAAACACCATGTTGTCTAGGTGATACGTGAACAAACACCATGTTGTCTAGGTGGTGCATGAACAAACACCACGTTGTCAAGGTGATACGTGAACAAACACCATGTTGTCTAGGTGATACGTGAACAAACACCATGTTGTCTCGATGGTACATGAACAAACACCATGTTGTTTAGGTGGTAAATGAACAAACACCATGCTGTCTAGGTGATGCGTGAACAAACACCACGTTGTCTAGGTGATAAATGAACAAACACCACGTTGTCTAGGTGCTAAATGAAGAAACACCATGTTGTCTCGATGGTACATGAACAAACACCATGTTGTTTAGGTGGTAAATGAACAAACACCATGCTGTCTAGGTGATGCGTGAACAAACACCACGTTGTCTAGGTGGTAAATGAACAAACACCATGCTGTCTAGGTGATACGTGAACAAACACCACGTTGTCTAGGTACTACATGAACAAACACCACTTGTCTATGAAGGGTTGTTCACAAAATGCTGACTTGTTTCCTCCTGATTGAAAGTGAAAGCTACTGGGAAGGTGAATGTCTTCTTAAGAGTTGGATTGTCTCGTTTGGCACGATATCTGGCATAACTGTTTTCTCACACAAAAATAGACCGGCAAGTCCGGTTAAGTTTTCTCAGGTCAGTAATCACGTATCTTTCTTATTACCTAGTGCACCCCAAGAGTGAATCGTTTCAAAAAGCTAGGCCTAAATGAAGCATTATTGTTCTGAGAAATATCTGGGATAAACATGTGTGAAGACAATGTTTGTGAACGTTTAAATAACATTCACAACATTATGTTTTACAAATAAAACAAAACTAATTCAGATAGATCGTTTTGAGATCCTTTTTTCCGCACAGAAAACCTGACGGAATAAAGACGTGAGAATTTCCCGTACTTAAGTACAATTTATATTTTCACCTTCTCATGTTTCTGAAACTTGATCATTTCTTGAATTGTGAGCAGATTGTTTGTGTATTAAAGACAAACGTGTTTGTTTGATAAGACCTAGTTGTTTGTATGTTAACGATGTATCTGCTTGTTAGGTAACAAAGTTATTTGTTCGTTATCGAAACGTTTATTTGTTTCTTTTATAACACCAAGCTTTTATACGTTTCCAATACATTTGTTTGTTTAGTAATATCTACTTGTTTGTACATTACAACATGATCACTTCATGTGGTGTATTATCATGAGAACATGGGGTCACATCGCGTTTTGTATTCTAGGGAGAACATGGTTACATCACATTTTGTATTATAGTGAAAACATGGTTACATCACGTGTTGTATTATAGTGAAAACATAGTTACATCACGTGTTGTATTATAGTGACAACATGGCCACTTCATGTTGTGTATTATAATGAAAACATAGTTAAGTCATGTGCTGTATTACAGTGACAACATGGGGCACATCACATGTTGTATTATAATGAAAACATGGTCACATCAAAGCTACACGAGGGCTGTCTACGATAGCCGTCCCTAATTTCGCAATGTAAGACAAAAGGGAAGGCAGCTAGTCATCACCACCCACCGCCAACTCTTGGGCTACTCTGTTACAACGAATAGCGGGATTGACCGTCCCATAATAACGCTCGCAATGCTGAAAGGGCGAGCATGCTTCGTGTGACGGAGATTCGAACCCGCTTCCCTCGGGTTACGAGTCGAATGCCTTAATCACCTGATCATGCCTGGTTAGATGTTTTTCAAAGTATAATATAATAACGAAGCTCTGATTGCAGGCTGTAATTTGTTTTGTACAACAGAACGACCATATAATTATGTCAATGTTTGTTTTACATTTACACGAATGCATTCTGTGTGTGCCAGTCCAACCACAAGTAACTGTCTCATTACAAATGTTATTCAGTAACGAAACAAAGAGAGCAGAACGTTTTGAAAAATTTGAGTGTTGTGCTTAGAGACGGAGGTTGGTGTTTTGTGCGGCATGTAAATAAATAAGAATATTGTTCGAAGAAATATAAAACTCAAACCGCTTTACGAAGTCTAGTGGACCGCTACTAACTATCTTCTTGCACAGTGGATTCTTTAAGCGTTCCTAAATACGCAAATAACTTTACGAAATACACTCGGGTGGTTAATACGTCTGATGGATGAGTTTCAGTATTAAACTAGAGGGGAACTACAATTCTTGTTTAGTTTTGGTCATTATTAGAGACACACTGAGAGAGTTCGTTTTCTAAAGCAGTTTTAATGTTTTCTGTTTTAAACTTAACTTTTTTTCTGATATTTTAATTTCTGGTTTTTGTATTTCGAACTTCAATAATTATCTGTTATCTCCTGTTTGAAACTCATCTCTTATCTCAACGTGTTCTGTTATTTTTAACTGGTTACTTTCTATTAAGAATGAACAGTTAGCCCTGACCGTGTTGACAGGTGGACTACTGAACATAAAGTTAAGTTTAACCGTGTTAACAGGTGGACTACTGAACATAAAATTGGGTTTAACCGTGTTAACAGGTAAACTACTGAACATAAAGTTGGGCTTAACCGTGTTGACTGGTAAACTACTGAACATAAAGTTGAGCTTAACCGTGTTGACTGGTAAACTACTGAACATAAAGTTGGGCTTAACCGTGTTGACTGGTAAACTACTGAACATAAACTTTGGTTTAACCGTGTTGACTGGTAAACTACTGAACATAATATGATGTCTTCCCATGGTCTGTGGGTGAACATAAAGCGTTTCCCAAAATCCATCTGATCTAATATCAACTGTTCTGTAGTAAATGTTATATTGTTATCTAATATCTACTGTGTTCTGTAGTAAATGTTATATTGTTATCTAATATCTACTGTGTTCTGTAGTAAATGTTATATTGTTATCTAATACTGTGTTCGTAGTAAATGTTATATTGTTATCTAATATCTACTGTGTTCTGTAGTAAATGTTATATTGTTATCTAATATCAACTGTTCTGTAGTAAATGTTATATTGTTATCTAATATCTACTGTGTTCTGTAGTAAATGTTATATTGTTATCTAATATCTACTGTGTTCTGTAGTAAATGTTATATTGTTATCTAATATCAACTGTTCTGTAGTAAATGTTATATTGTTATCTAATATCTACTGTGTTCTGTAGTAAATGTTATATTGTTATCTAATATCTACTGTGTTCTGTAGTAAATGTTATATTGTTATCTAAAATCTACTGTGTTCTGTAGTAAATGTTATATTGTTATCTAATATCTACTGTGTTCTGTAGTAAATGTTATATTGTTATCTAATATGTACTGTGTTCTGTAGTAAATGTTATATTGTTATCTAATATCTACTGTGTTCTGTAGTAAATGTTATATTGTTATCTAATATCTACTGTGTTCTGTAGTAAATGTTATATTGTTATCTAATATCTACTGTGTTCTGTAGATAGATGAGTTAGTGGTTGGTAGAATGGTTAACAGTAGATAGATGAGTTAGTGGTTGATAGAGTGGTTAACAGTAGATAGATGAGTTAGTGGTTGGTAGAGTGGTTAACAGTAGGTAAATGAGTTAACAGTTGGTAGACGGATTAATAGTATGTAGATGAGTTAATGATTGGTAGACAGATAAACAGCAGGAAGATGGAACTTGAGACCAATAAGCACTGTTCATTTAAATATTACTCAGTAGATGGAACTTAAGAACTTGTTTAGAACTACAGTAGGTGTGTAGAGCTACTAATAGGACCTGTTAGAACTACAGCACGTGTTTAGAGCTACCAACAGGACCTGTTAGAACTACAGCACGTGTTTAGAGCTACTAATAGGACCTGTTAGAACTACAGTACGTGTTTAGAGCTACCAACAGGACCTGTTAGAACTACAGCACGTGTTTAGAGCTACTAATAGGACCTGTTAGAACTACAGTACTGTTTAGAGCTACCAACAGGACCTGTTAAAACTACAGTACGTGTTTAGAGCTACCAACAGGACCTGTTAGAACTACAGCACGTGTTTAGAGCTACTAATAGGACCTGTTAGAACTACAGTACGTGTTTAGAGCTACCAACAGGACCTGTTATAACTACAGTACGTGTTTAGAGCTACTAATAGGACCTGTTAGAACTACAGTACGTGTTTAGAACATTGCTCTCTGTACACGAGGTCATAACAATAGTTGTCGTCACAAATGAATGAAGCAAAACGATTCACTTCAACCTCCGTAAATGATCGAACTTTCTTTCATCAGTTTTAATTTTATATTATCATGTGTTAGGCTTAACTTATCAGTGACTAAGTTTTCAACAAACTTTCTCAAATGTTTGTGTTGAGATTTTCTGATGTACACTTTACAGGTCCTTCCAAAGTAGATACAACAAGAAACCATTAGCGTTAGTTAATATAAGCCACCACTAGAGGGCATCTAAACAGAGAAGGACACTTCTTTAAAGCAACTGATGTAAACGGCCGAGATGGTGGTACCCTATTCTTGTGATCCTAACCTTAGTAACATGGACAAATTTGTGACTTCCAAATCGAGGCAGAGGTTTAGGGGTGTCACAAAATTACCATAATTATTGTTTGTTGTCCAATAGAAGGAAGCTTTGACGTTGAGATGTTTGATACTTTGACCCTAGCAAGACAGATTTAATGGGAAGGTAGGAACTTACGTCATAACTGGTCAAAACCCTAATTTGTAGAAAGTTAAAGGCGGATCCTTGTAATAAGAAGTACAACATAAATAATGTACAATCTATTGTGTTGTCATGGTAACAGGTTTGGTTATTTACATATCATACATACTGTCCATAATTTACATATTTACCATGGTAACACAACTACGGGGAAGAGGTGGTAAACTATTCTTAGTTTACTGTTTTAACTGATTCATTCTTTAAACATGAGTGATCTTATGATATTCAGAGGATTCTGTGTTACTGACAGAGAATAAAAACACGTTTCTATATTATCACAGTGTTGTACAATATCTAAAAAAATTATAAACCTCGATAGCTAAACTTATGATTAAGTAATATACATAGCAACCATGCTGTCTGATTACAGAGAACAATTATAGTTACAAGTTCCTAAAGAACCGTATTGTGTGAATAAATTTGTACCACGTTATTCTGCTGAATGTTGCCTGTGATTTGTGAATAATGACCTGCAGAATTCTGTAATACTTAATGACCCATGACGTCCAGTGACTGGTAGCAAGTGACCAATGCCATCCTATCTAATACTTTACCATGGTGGCTCAGCTGTAGGCTTCCGAACTTACAATGTTGAAACTCGGAATTCAATTCCTGATGTTAAGTTGAGGTAAATAGCTTTTTATGTAGCCCTGTCCTAAATAGCCTATTATGTAGCCCTGTCCTAAATAGCCTATTATGTAGCCCTGTCCTAAATAGCTTATTATGTAGCCCTGTCCTAAATAGCTTATAATGTAGCCATGTCCTAAATAGCTTTTTATGTAGCCTGTCCTAAATAGCTTTTTATGTAGCCCTGTCCTAAATAGCCTATTATGTAGCCCTGTCCTAAATAGCTTTTTATGTAGCCCTGTCCTAAATAGCCTATTATGTTGCCCTGTCCTAAATAGCTTATTATGTAGCCCTGTCCTAAATAGCTTTTTATGTAGCCCTGTCCTAAATAGCTTATTATGTAGCCCTGTCCTAAATAGCTTATTATGTAGCCCTGTCCTAAATAGCCTATTATGTAGCCCTGTCCTAAATAGCTTATTATGTAGCCCTGTCCTAAATAGCTTATTATGTAGCGCTGTCCTAAATAGCTTATTATGTAGCCCTGTCCTAAATAGCTTTTTATGTAGCCCTGTCCTAAATAGCTTTTTATGTAGCCCTGTCCTAAATAGCCTATTATGTAGCCCTGTCCTAAATAGCTTATTATGTAGCCCTGTCCTAAATAGCTTATTTTGTAGCCCTGTCCTAAATAGCTTTTTATGTAGTCCTGTCCTAAATAGCTTATTATGTAGCCCTGTCCTAAATAGCCTATTATGTAGCCCTGTCCTAAATAGCCTATTATGTAGCCCTGTCCTAAATAGCAACCGAAGAGAAAAGCTAAACATACCATCTTAAAGATCCCTTATAAAAAACATTAGCTCATGGCCGTTGAAAAAAGTAATAAACAAGTAATTGTGTTGTTCAGACAATATTCTGCTTTTAATAACAACTGGGGTAACACAACTTCAGTTGTTATTGTGTCCCTCTGGCGATCTTAAAATTTTAAAACAAAATAGAAGCTTTCCTACACCACCGCATTGACCAGCTTTAAGATACATTAGGTGTGTATATGTGCGCGTGCAGCGACTGATTAATAATAAGACATTAGGCCTAAATTTATTACATCCTGCGGTACACTCATACGTAAACAAAATCAATATATCACGTAACAAATTATTTGTTGTGTTTTAATAATAAGACATTAGGCCTAAATTATTACTTCCTGCGGTACACTCATACGTAAACAAAATCAAAATATCACGTAACAAATTATTTGTTGTGTTTTAATAATATGATATTAGGTCTAAATTATTACTTCCTGCGGTACACTCATACGTAAACAAAATCAATATATCACGTAACAAATTATTTGTGTTTTAATAATACATTAGGCCTAAATTATTACTTCCTGCGGTACACTCATACGTAAACAAAATCAAAATATCACGTAACAAATTATTTGTTGTGTTTTAATAATATGATATTAGGTCTAAATTATTACTTCCTGCGGTACACTCATACGTAAACAAAATCAATATATCACGTAACAAATTATTTGTGTTTTAATAATAAGACATTAGGCCTAAATTATTATTTCCTGCGGTACACTCATACGTAAACAAAATCAATATATCACGTAACAAATTATTTGTGTTTTAATAATAAGACATTAGGCCTAAATTATTACTTCCTGCGGTACACTCATACGTAAACAAAATCAATATATCACGTAACAAATTATTTGTTGTGTTTTAATAATAAGACATTAGGCCTAAATTATTACTTCCTGCGGTACACTCATACGTAAACAAAATCAATATATCACGTAACAAATTATTTATTGTGTTTTAATAATATGACATTAGGTCTAAATTATTACATCCTGCGGTACACTCATACGTAACCAAAATCATAAATCACGTAACAAATTATATGTTATGTTTTAGTACTGTTAGAGAAACGCACACTCTAAATTGTTTTTTGTCTAATTTGTTAATATGTTTTGTCGCATATTTTTAATGAAGTCAAGAATAGCGCTTGTCCACAGGTGTCCCTTCATAACAAATTGTCCATAGCTTATACAGTGACACAACATATATTATGACCTCTTTAAGAACTTGTTATTTAGGCCAGTGACATTCTAGTTTTTAATATATACAGCATGGAAACCTTAAAATGAAGTAAGAAAATTGAAGAACTTGCTGATGGAATTATTTGTGTTTTCTTTTGTTAAACAAGTTTCGAGTTTTAGTAGGCTTAAGAAATTCACCTTTGAAACGGTTAGAACAAACTAGACTTACTGATTTTCGCAGTTTTATTTTTCTAGTCCACGATTCATGCCAACAAAGACAATCTTCTACAGAGTGAGTGTTTTAGAAACATTTAATAGAAAGACATGCGTAAACCCTAGAGTAATATACATCATTAGTATAAAAAACACTTTTTGTAGAAACTTTTATATTCCAAGTTTGTTGCATTGTGGTAAAAACCACTCATGTTATTTCAGAACACTGTGATAACATTAAACATTAATTTAGTGTTAAGTCCGGCATGGCCAAGCGTGTTAAGACGTGCGACTCGTAATCTGAGGGTTGCAGGTTCGTATCCCTGTCACGCCAAACATGCTCACCCTTTCAGCTGTGGGGGCGCTATAATGTTACAGTCAATCCAACTATTCGTTGGTAAAAGAGTAGCCCAAGAGTTGGCGGTGGGTAATGATGACTAGCTGCCTTCCCTCTAGTCTTACACTAAATTAAGGATGGCTAGCGCAGATAGCCCTCGAGTAGCTTTGCGCCAAATTAAAAAAAACAAACGTAATTTAGTGTTATTATATTAACCAAAATGAACCATGAAAGTGTTTTAATAAAATTAAGTGATAAAATCTGGTATTAGAAGAACTTTCTTGTTTATCTTTTTAATACATACACAGAAGTTAGACCAATGTTAAACAACACGAATATTCTTTCATATTGTATTCAGAAACTTACCCAAAAGCGAATCCAGAAGAAAATCTCCATCTATTTACGTGATACGTAACTGGAAGGTGACGTTTTTGTATTTCGAGAGCAAAATATTATATAATTTAGGTGTTTTGTTTCTGTTATAACAAAACCTCCATTTGTTAGGGTTACATTGAGTGTGTGTGTATTTTCTTATATCAAAGCTACATCAGGTTATCTGCTGAGTCCACCGAGCGTGATAAATCCGTATTCTTACGTTATATTGTAACACAAAAATCTCCATTTATTTCCGTGATTAATTACGATTATATTGTGGTGTCAAAGTAATAATCTGTTACGGTTATATTTACGTAAAGAAATACATAGGCTTAACACCGCGTCCTGGCCTTCCGCAACACCGCCGTGATAGACAAAACGTGTGACGTCACTTTTGTAATTTATTTTTCGTGTAAAGAAAGTAGCATTTCGCTTGTTTTTAGATGCAGTTGTTCTTCTTATGTGTGATATATTGACGACCTTTGACCTCACAGTTCCAAGTAACGAAATATTTGAACATTCTACGGCATACAAAGTTGACGACTTTACACTCTCGAACCAGTGTCTATGGAGCAAACATCAAACTTCACGCCAGATGTAACTAAAACTACTTCGTTAAATTATGCAAAAAAAGCCCATCGAGGTAAAACTTTCAATATTGTTAAATATATTTATACTGGTTTTAATTAGATCATAACAGCTTGTTTGATATGTTCTTTATAACACCTATGTCACTCAGTGAATTTGATATAACAATAAAAATACACATAAATTATTTATCATTTTTAATTGTACAGATAACAATAAAAATACATGTCGATTATTTATCGTTTTTTATTGTACAGATAACAAAAAATACACATAAAATATTTCTCGTTTTTTAATTGTACAGATAACAATAAAAATACACATAAAATATTTCTCGTTTTTTAATTGTACAGATAACAATAAAAATACACATAAAATATTTCTCGTTTTTTAATTGTACAGATAACAATAAAAATACACATAATTTATTTATCGTTTTATAATTGTACAGATTCAGCCCTCTTGCAAGAAGATTGCAGGTTGGTCTCAAAGACAGGCCCGGCATGGCCTCTCACGTTAAGGCGTGCGCTTCGTAATATGAGGGTCGCGGGTTCGCGCCCGAGTCGCGCCAAACAGGCTCGCCCTCCCAGCCGTGGGGGCGTTAAAATGTTACGGGCAATCCCACTATTCGTTGGTAAAAGAGTAGCCCAAGAGTTGGCGGTGGAAGGTGATGACTAGCTGCCTTCCCTCTAATCTTACACTGCTAAATTAGGGACGGCTAGCACAGATAGCCCTCGAGTAGCTTTGTGCGAAATTCCAAAACAAACAAACAAACTGGTCTCAAAGAATAATTTGTTGGTTTTTTTAATATTTGTTACTCAGGAATAACTCAGAAGTTATTTTCATTCATTAAATCAAGCGGAAATCGCTGGTTTCAGGAATATGTTTACATAATGTGAGCTAACGTTTGGCTCCTTTCACGAGAAGTGAGGGAAATGAAAACATTGTTTGTAAGAGCATTGTTGCAGGGGTATAAAAGATTATCCTGTGAGACTATTGGTTAAGCGTCATCAGCTCCTATTGGCCGGTTCAAATCTTGTGTTTACCGCACGCCTGCTGTTAAAAACAGCATAACTTTGGAGAGATTTGTTCTTCGTTCCAATAAATTGTATTTACGTGTATTAATGTGTTGACTACAGAAAACAAACAATTCAATAACATATATGGTTTATGACTGTTTATTAACTTAATTTACATAATATGACTTTTATTTACATAGTATATTACAGAATAATTTAAAAGTGTAGTATACTGACAACAGAAAAGTATATTCCATGTAGAGCTATTAATAGTTTGTTCACGACGTTATACGGGTTGTTTTTAAATACATACAGTAACAAATTCACGTTCATCGTGCTATAAGTGTGCACATCAAGGAATTGTATGAATTATTAACTTTTAAATAAAAGTGGATAATGATATCAGTGTTATAACATCTTAATACTTTATTGTTATCTGTTTAAAAGTGGATAATGATAGTGTTATAACATGATAATAGTTTATTGTTAACTGTTTAACAGTAGATAGTGATGTCAGTGTTATAACATCTTAATAGTTTATTGTTATCTGTTTAAAAGTGGATAATGATAGTGTTATAACATGATAATAGTTTATTGTTATCTGTTTAACAGTAGATAGTGATGTCAGTGTTATAACATCTTAATAGTTTATTGTTATCTGTTTAAAAGTGGATAATGATAGTGTTATAACATGATAATAGTTTATTGTTATCTGTTTAACAGTAGATAGTGATGTCAGTGTTGTAACATCTTAATAGTTTATTGTTATCTGTTTAACAGCATATAATATCAGTGTTATAACATCTTAATAGTTTATTGTTATCTGTTTAAAAGTGGATAATGATAGTGTTATAACATGATAATAGTTTATTGTTATCTGTTTAACAGTAGATAGTGATGTCAGTGTTGTAACATCTTAATAGTTTATTGTTATCTGTTTAACAGCATATAATATCAGTGTTATAACATCTTAATAGTTTATTGTTATCTGTTTAAAAGTGGATAATGATAGTGTTATAACATGATAATAGTTTATTGTTATCTGTTTAACAGTAGATAGTGATGTCAGTGTTGTAACATCTTAATAGTTTATTGTTATCTGTTTAAAAGTGGATAATGATAGTGTTATAACATGATAATAGTTTATTGTTATCTGTTTAACAGTAGATAGTGATGTCAGTGTTGTAACATCTTAATAGTTTATTGTTATCTGTTTAAAAGTGGATAATGATAGTGTTATAACATGATAATAGTTTATTGTTATCTGTTTAACAGTAGATAGTGATGTCAGTGTTGTAACATCTTAATAGTTTATTGTTATCTGTTTAACAGTAGATAATGATGTCAGTGTTATAACATCTTAATAGTTTATTGTTATGTGTTTAACAGTAGATAATGATGTCAGTGTTATAACATCTTAATAGTTTATTGTTATCTGTTTAACAGTAGATAGTGATGTCAGTGTTGTAACATCTTAATAGTTTATTGTTATCTGTTTAACAGTAGATAATGATGTCAGTGTTATAACATCTTAATAGTTTATTGTTATCTGTTTAACAGTAGATAGTGATGTCAGTGTTGTAACATCTTAATAGTTTATTGTTATCTGTTTAAAAGTGGATAATGATAGTGTTATAACATGATAATAGTTTATTGTTATCTGTTTAACAGTAGATAGTGATGTCAGTGTTGTAACATCTTAATAGTTTATTGTTATCTGTTTAACAGTAGATAATGATGTCAGTGTTATAACATCTTAATAGTTTATTGTTATGTGTTTAACAGTAGATAATGATGTCAGTGTTATAACATCTTAATAGTTTATTGTTATGTGTTTAACAGTAGATAATGATGTCAGTGTTATAACATCTTAATAGTTTATTGTTATGTGTTTAACAGTAGATAGTGATGTCAGTGTTGTAACATCTTAATAGTTTATTGTTATGTGTTTAACAGTAGATAGTGATGTCAGTGTTATAACATTGTTATAACAAGTGTATAATTATATCAGTATATAATATTTTATTTTTCTTACTTACTACAAATGTAATTAGGTTTTCTTTCTTTAAGATAAACCTTATACAATACTAACCGTCTCAGACTAAAGTCGAGAATTTAAAACAAATTAAAGAGTAGTCTAACCCAAATAATATAATAATATGATAGAAACAGTAAAGAGAAGTTCCACCATTGGTATAAATAATGTTTACGCACAAACTCACACATCTTTAACCAAAGAATTATGTATAAATAAATACATGAGTATTTAACGCACAGTGGATAACGTAATTACACATCATGATATATAGCTCATGAAACCACAAGCTAATGAGATGCGATATGCTCTCTCCTCTAACGTACGTGGTGCTCGTGGGAGAACACGTTCAACTTTATCTCGTTTTCTGTGATACACGTGCTGGGAAAGTGGAAGGCCGAGATTTATAACGTACAGTTGACATTCGTTTTACGCATCGCTGTTTTAGTAAATATGACGTAGCTTTACGACCAGCGATATTTTTTTTTCCATACATAATGAAACAATTGATAAAATCACGGTTATTTTACCTTAAACTAATACTGTATAATTGATAGGCTTAGCTTAGGACATCTTTAACGTTTTGAAAGTTTTGTATTTAGTGCTGTTTGATAAATGTTGTTCTAGTTTTGTATTTAGTGCTGTTTGGTCCACGTGGTTCTAGTTTTGTATTTAGTGCTCTTTGATCCACGTGGTTCTAGCTGTGTATTTAGTTCTGTTTGATCCACGTGGTTCTAGTTTTATATTCAGTGCTGGTTGATCTACGTGGTTCTAGTTTTATATTTAGCGCTGTTTGATCCACGTGGTTCTAGTTTTATATTTAGTGCTGTTTGATCCACGTGGATCTAGTTTTGTATTTAGTGCTGTTTGATCCACGTGGTTCTAGTTTTATATTTAGTGCTGTTTGATCCACGTGGATCTAGTTTTGTATTTAGTGCTGTTTGATCCACGTGGTTCTAGTTTTATATTTAGTGCTGTTTGACCCACGTGGTTCTAGTTTTGTATTCAGTGCTGTTTGATCCACGTGGTTCTAGTTTTGTATTTAGTGCTGTTTGATCCACGTGGTTCTAGTTGTGTATTTAGTGCTGTTTGATCCACGTGGTTCTAGTTTTGTATTCAGTGCTGTTTGATCCACGTGGTTCTAGTTTTGTATTTAGTGCTGTTTGATCCACATGGATCTAGTTTTTTGTTAAAAAGTACAATAATAAATTATATTTTATCTTTAAAATGTACCACATTTTAATGTGTGTTACAGTTTTAAAGCTAGATACCACATTGTAATTTATTATAGGTTGTACGTTGATAACTAAAACTTTATATTTAAAACATTTCATTTCTTTCGGTGTGAAAAATCATGGTTCGATACCCGTTGTGGACAGAGCAGAGATAATTCGTTGTTGAGGTTTGTGTTTAATTACGAAATTACAAACAAGATCGCGGTTTGAATACTTTGTATTGTAGTTTTCTAGCAAAGTTTTTATATAGCTTTTTTACACGAATAATTTCAATGACTAAATTTGTTTACTGAATCCATTTTGACAAAGCTCTAATTCGATTTCTCTCTAGGAAATAGATCGATTGAAACTATTTTGTTAACTGGTGCGCTGGGAACGCTAAGTAGAAAGCGTGATGTTTTTAGTATCGACTCTGTGACTCATTCCATGGGCTTTTCTAAGTTTGGTCAATTATTAAACACCACATCAAACAGACCCAAGGAATGTCTCTTTACTATGATACAAAAGATATTTATCTCTGATTGGCCAGCGGAACACTCTGTTGCTGGTGCCAGACATATTAACAGTTCATCATAACATACAGCTTCGAACTTAACAAAAAGTATTGTGATTCCTTTGGCAGATCAAGGCGTATTGTTACCGCAACCTATTGATTGGATGATTAGTCACGCGTAGGCGTGGCCTCACTGTGTTGGCCTCAGTGCGGAATTTTTGCAAGTTGTGGTAAACTAAAAAGAATCCAACAACAATACACAAACAACCCCAGTCTGTATTTTCTATCTTTCCTTTTCTCAGAGCAGTAAAAATGCTTTACTGAAGCTTTAGGTGTGACAACCCAGAGGGAGTTACCACATAAAGCTTTAGGTGTGATAACCCAGAGGGAGTTACCACATAAAGCTTTAGGTGTGATAACCCAGAGGGAGTTACCACATAAAGCTTTAGGTGTGACAAACCAGAGGGAGTTACCACATAAAGCTTTAGGTGTGACAACCCAGAGGGAGTTACCACATAAAACTTTAGATGTGACAACCCCTAGGAAGTTACCACATAAAGCTATAGGTGTGACAACCCAGAGGGAGTTACCACATAAAGCTTTAGGTGTGACAACCCAGAGGGAGTTACCACATAAAACTTTAAGTGTGACAAACCAGAGGGAGTTAACACATAAAGCTTTAGGTGTGACAAACCAGAGGGAGTTACCACATAAAGCTTTAGGTGTGACAACCCAAAGGGAGTTACCACATAAAGCTTTAGGTGTGACAACCCAGAGGGAGTTATCACATAAAGCTTTAGGTGTGATAACCCAGAGGGAGTTACCACCTAAAGCTTTAGGTGTGACAACCCAGAGGGAGTTACCACATAAAGCTTTTGGTGTGACAACCCAGAGGAAGTTACCACATAAAGCTTTAAGTGTGACAACCCAGAGGGAGCTACCACATAAAGCTTTAGGTGTGACAAACCAGAGGGAGTTACCACATAAAGCTTTAGGTGCGACAACCCAGAGGGAGTTACCACATAAAACTTTAGGTGTGACAACCCAGAGGGAGTTACCACCTAAAGCTTTAGGTGTGACAACCCAGAGGGAGTTACCACATGAAGCTTTAGGTGTGACAAACCAGAGAGAGTTACCACATAAAGCTTTAGGTGTGACAACCCAGAGGAAGTTACCACATAAAACTTGAGAAGTGACAACCCAGAGGAAGTTACCACATAAAGCTATAGGTGTGACAACCCAGAGGGAGTTACCACATAAAGCTTTAGATGTGACAACCCAGAGGGAGTTACCACATAAAACTTTTGGTGTGACAAACCAGAGGGAGTTACCACATAAAGCTTTTGGTGTGACAAACCAGAGGGAGTTACCACATAAAGCTTTAGGTGTGACAACCCAGAGGGAGTTATCACATAAAGCTTTAGGTGCGACAACCCAGAGGGAGCTACCACATAAAGCTTTAGGTGTGACAAACCAGAGGGAGTTACCACATAAAGCTTTAGGTGTGACAACCCAGAGGGAGTTACCACATAAAGCTTTAGGTGTGACAACCCAGAGGAAGTTACCACATAAAACTTTAGAAGTGACAACCCAGAGGAAGTTACCACATAAAGCTATAGGTGTGACAACCCAGAGGGAGTTACCACATAAAGCTTTAGATGTGACAACCCAGAGGGAGTTACCACATAAAACTTTTGGTGTGACAAACCAGAGGGAGTTACCCACATAAAAGTTTTGGGTGTGACAAACCAGAGGGAGTTACCACATAAAGCTTTTGGTGTGACAAACCAGAGGGAGTTACCACATAAAGCTTTAGGTGTGACAACCCAGAGGGAGTTACCACATAAAACTTTAGGTGTGACAACCCAAAGGGAGTTACCACATAAAGCTTTAAGTGTGACAAACCAGAGGGAGTTAACACATAAAGCTTTAGGTGTGACAAACCAGAGGGAGTTACCACATAAAGCTTTAGGTGTGACAACCCAAAGGGAGTTACCACATAAAGCTTTAGGTGTGACAACCCAGAGGGAGTTATCACATAAAGCTTTAGGTGTGACAACCCAGAGGGAGTTACCACATAAAGCTTTAGGTGTGACAACCCAGAGGGAGTTAACACATAAAGCTTTAGGTGTGACAACCCAGAGGGAGTTACCACATAAAGCTTTAGGTGTGACAACCCAGAGGAAGTTACCATATATAGCTTTAGGTGTGACAACCCAGAGGGAGTTACCACATAAAGCTTTAGGTGTGACAACCCAGAGGGAGTTACCACATAAAGCTTTAAGTAGGACAACTCAAAGGGAGTTACCACATAAAGCTTTAGGTGTGACAAACCAGAGGGAGTTACCACATAAAGCTTTAGGTGTGACAACCCAGAGGGAGTTACCACATAAAACTTTAGGTGTGACAACCCAGAGGAAGTTACCATATATAGCTTTAGGTGTGACAAACCAGAGGGAGTTACCACATAAAGCTTTAGATGTGACAACCCAGAGGGAGTTACCACATAAAACTTTTGGTGTGACAAACCAGAGGGAGTTACCACATAAAGCTTTTGGTGTGACAAACCGAGGGAGTTACCACATAAAGCTTTTGGTGTGACAAACCAGAGGGAGTTACCACATAAAGCTTAGGTGTGACAACCAGAGGGAGTTACCACATAAAGCTTTAAGTGTGACAACCCAGAGGGAGCTACCACATAAAGCTTTAGGTGTGACAAACCAGAGGGAGTTACCACATAAAGCTTTAGGTGTGACAACCCAGAGGGAGTTACCACATGGAGCTTTAGGTGTGACAACCCAGAGGGAGGTACCACATAAAGCTTTAGGTGTGATAACCCAGAGGGAGTTACCACATAAAGCTTTAGGTGTGACAAACCAGAGGGAGTTACCACATAAGGCTTTAGGTGTGACAACCCAGAGGAAGTTACCACATAAAACTTTAGAAGTGACAACCCAGAGGAAGTTACCACATAAAGCTATAGGTGTGACAACCCAGAGGGAGTTACCACATAAAGCTTTAGGTGTGAGAACCCAGAGGGAGTTACCACATAAAACTTTTGGTGTGACAAACCAGAGGGAGTTACCACATAAAGCTTTTGGTGTGACAAACCAGAGGGAGTTACCACATAAAGCTTTTGGTGTGACAAACAAGAGGGAGTTACCACATAAAGCTTTAGGTGTGACAACCCAGAGGAAGTTACCATATATAGCTTTAGGTGTGACAACCCAGAGGGAGTTACCACATAAAGCTTTAGGTGTGACAACCCAGAGGGAGTTACCACATAAAGCTTTAAGTAGGACAACTCAAAGGGAGTTACCACATAAAGCTTTAGGTGTGACAAACCAGAGGGAGTTACCACATAAAGCTTTAGGTGTGACAACCCAGAGGGAGTTACCACATAAAACTTTAGGTGTGACAACCCAGAGGAAGTTACCATATATAGCTTTAGGTGTGACAAACCAGAGGGAGTTACCACATAAAGCTTTAGGTGTGACAAACCAGAGGGAGTTACCACATAAAGCTTTAAGTGTGACAACGCAGAGGGAGCTACCACATAAAGCTTTAGGTGTGACAAACCAGAGGGAGTTACCACATAAAGCTTTAGGTGCGACAACCCAGAGGGAGTTACCACATAAAACTTTAGAAGTGACAACCCAGAGAAAGTTACCACATAAAGCTATAGGTGTGACAACCCAGAGGGAGTTACCACATAAAGCTTTAGATGTGACAACCCAGAGGGAGTTACCACATAAAACTTTTGGTGTGACAAACCAGAGGGAGTTACCACATAAAGCTTTTGGTGTGACAAACCAGAGGGAGTTACCACATAAAGCTTTAGGTGTGACAACCCAGAGGGAGTTATCACATAAAGCTTTAGGTGCGACAACCCAGAGGGAGCTACCACATAAAGCTTTAGGTGTGACAAACCAGAGGGAGTTACCACATAAAGCTTTAGGTGTGACAACCCAGAGGGAGTTACCACATAAAGCTTTAGGTGTGACAACCCAGAGGAAGTTACCACATAAAACTTTAGAAGTGACAACCCAGAGGAAGTTACCACATAAAGCTATAGGTGTGACAACCCAGAGGGAGTTACCACATAAAGCTTTAGATGTGACAACCCAGAGGGAGTTACCACATAAAACTTTTGGTGTGACAAACCAGAGGGAGTTACCACATAAAGCTTTTGGTGTGACAAACCAGAGGGAGTTACCACATAAAGCTTTTGGTGTGACAAACCAGAGGGAGTTACCACATAAAGCTTTAGGTGTGACAAACCAGAGGGAGTTACCACATAAAGCTTTAAGTGTGACAACCCAGAGGGAGCTACCACATAAAGCTTTAGGTGTGACAAACCAGAGGGAGTTACCACATAAAGCTTTAGGTGTGACAACCGAGAGGGAGTTACCACATGGAGCTTTAGGTGTGACAACCCAGAGGGAGGTACCACATAAAGCTTTAGGTGTGATAACCCAGAGGGAGTTACCACATAAAGCTTTAGGTGTGACAAACCAGAGGGAGTTACCACATAAAGCTTTAAGTGTGACAACCCAGAGGGAGCTACCACATAAAGCTTTAGGTGCGACAAACCAGAGGGAGTTACCACATAAAGCTTTAGGTGCGACAATCCAGAGGGACTTACCACATAAAACTTTAGGTGTGACAACCCAGAGGGAGTTACCACCTAAAGCTTTAGGTGTGACAACCCAGAGGGAGTTACCACATGAAGCTTTAGGTGTGACAAACCAGAGGGAGTTACCACATAAGGCTTTAGGTGTGACAACCCAGAGGAAGTTACCACATAAAACTTTAGAAGTGACAACCCAGAGGAAGTTACCACTTAAAACTTTAGATGTGACAAACCAGAGGGAGTTACCACATAAAGCTTTTGGTGTGACAAACCAGAGGGAGTTACCACATAAAGCTTTAGGTGTGACAACCCAGAGGAAGTTACCATATATAGCTTTAGGTGTGACAACCCAGAGGGAGTTACCACATAAAGCTTTAGGTGTGACAACCCAGAGGGAGTTACCACATAAAGCTTTAAGTAGGACAACTCAAAGGGAGTTACCACATAAAGCTTTAGGTGTGACAAACCAGAGGGAGTTACCACATAAAGCTTTAGGTGTGACAACCCAGAGGGAGTTACCACATAAAACTTTAGGTGTGACAACCCAGAGGAAGTTACCATATATAGCTTTAGGTGTGACAAACCAGAGGGAGTTACCACATAAAGCTTTAGGTGTGACAAACCAGAGGGAGTTACCACATAAAGCTTTAAGTGTGACAACGCAGAGGGAGCTACCACATAAAGCTTTAGGTGTGACAAACCAGAGGGAGTTACCACATAAAGCTTTAGGTGCGACAACCCAGAGGGAGTTACCACATAAAACTTTAGGTGTGACAAACCAGAGGGAGTTACCACATAAAGCTTTAGGTGTGACAACCCAGAGGGAGTTACCACATGAAGCTTTAGGTGTGACAACCCAGAGGGAGGTACCACATAAAGCTTTAGGTGTGAGAACCCAGAGGGAGTTACCACATAAAGCTTTAGGTGTGACAACCTAGAGGGAGTTACCACTTAAAACTTTAGATGTGACAAACCAGAGAGAGTTACCACATAAAGCTTTAGGTGTGACAACCCAGAGGGAGGTACCACATAAAGCTTTAGGTGTGAGAACCCAGAGGGAGTTACCACATAAAGCTTTAGGTGTGACAACCTAGAGGGAGTTACCACTTAAAACTTTAGATGTGACAAACCAGAGAGAGTTACCACATAAAGCTTTAGGTGTGACAAACCAGAGGGATTTAACATCTAAAGCTTTAGGTGTGACAAACCAGAAGGAGTTACCACATAAAGCTTTAGGTGCGACAACCCAGAGGGAGTTAACACATAAACCTTTAGGTGTGACAAACCAGAGGGAGTTACCACATAGAGCTTTAGGTGTGACAAACCAGAGGGAGTTTCCACATAAAGCTTTAGGTGTGACAAACCAGAGGGAGTTATCACATAAAGCTTTAGGTGTGACAAACCAGAGGGAGTCACCACATAAAACTTTAGGTGTGACAAACCAGAGGGAGTTACCACACCATTCTGTATCCTAATCACACCCCACTCCTACTGTTTACAGATTTTTGTCGTCGTCACACCAACTCCAGTTTCAACTTAAATCTCAAGCGATAGTTTTCGAAAATGAACCATCTCTTGCTCCAGGTCGTCAGGTCAAAGAATTTAATCCATATTTTCAAGGTAAGTTCTATTTGGACGTCCACAGGAATGGCATATCTGTATAGCTGCCAATATTTATGGGCCTTACAAGTTTGTAGTTGGACCATGTTGAGGTTTCAGAACCAAATTGTGATCTTTCAACTAAACTAAAGATTTGTTTTCCGAATTTAAATGTAAATAACTGTTGAGCTTTATACAATTTAATGAGACTTTTCAAGATATAAAATGTTCCACTTAAATATAAAACTGATAACAGTGAATTAAAGTGGCATGTTAGGGATAATGTACAGGTTTCAGTTTTGAATATTATGGCATGTTATGGCTGATGTATAAATTTTAGTGGTTAACAACTAAAGTGGCATGGTTTATCTGTAGTAACTTTATGTAGAGTTCTATTCATGATGGTTTATCAGTAGTAACTTTATGTAGAGTTCTATTCATGATGGTATATCAGTAGTAACTTTATGTAGAGTTCTATTCATGATGGTTTATCAGTAATAACTTTATGTAGAGTTCTATTCATGATGGTATATCAGTAGTAACTTTATGTAGAGTTCTATTCATGATGGTTTATCAGTAATAACTTTATGTAGAGTTCTATTCATGATGGTTTATCAGTAATAACTTTATGTAGAGTTCTCTACCTGATGGTCACCATTCTTAAGAGATTGAGAAACTGATGAAAACGTGTCTTGTGGGGCCATTATGTCTGTAATTATTTAAATTTTGTAATATAATATTTGTGACCTTCACGCCAGGTACTCGAATATTGTTTGTATTGAATATATGTTTCCTTTACAACAGATACAAGCATCTTGTGTGTATTGAAAATGTGTTCTGTTCACACCAGATACGAGCATGTTTTGTATGTTGAATATTTTTTCTCCACACCAGATATTTATTAATTAATTTTTATGTATTATAATGTTTGAAACATGATGTGTTAATTGTCACTATTGTATATAGTAGTTATTAGTTAATTGTTATTAATTATAATGTTTGAAACATGATGTGTTTATTGTCACTATAATTGTTACTATGATATAAAGTAGTTATTAGTTAATTTTTATGTCATATTGTTGGTGTCATGATGTGTTTATTGTCACTATAATTGTTGATACGATATAAAGTAGTTATTAGTTAAATTCAAAAAGAAACAATTAAACAAACATCTTTGGTTGCATGTTAAGACCTAAGTTTGGTTAGGTGATTTGGTTGCATGTTAAGACAAAGTTTGGTTAGGTGATTTGGTTGCATGTTAAGACAAAGTTTGGTTAGGTGATTTGGTTGCATGTTAAGACAAAGTTTGGTTAGGTGATTTGGTTGCATGTTAAGACTAAGTTTGGTTAGGTGATTTGGTTGCATGTTAAGACTAAGTTTGGCTAGGTGATTTGGTTGCATGTTAAGACCTAAGTTTGGTTAGGTGATTTGGTTGCATGTTAAGACCTAAGTTTGGTGAGGTGATTTGGTTGCATGTTAAGACTTAAGTTTGGTTAGGTGATTTGGTTGCATGTTAAGACTAAGTTTGGTTAGGTGATTTGGTTGCATGTTAAGACCTAAGTTTGGTTAGGTGATTTGGTTGCATGTTAAGACTTAAGTTTGGTTAGGTGATTTGGTTGCATGTTAAGACAAAGTTTGGTTAGGTGATTTGGTTGCATGTTAAGACCTAAGTTTGGTTAGGTGATTTGGTTGCATGTTAAGACTTAAGTTTGGTTAGGTGATTTGGTTGCATGTTAAGACAAAGTTTGGTTAGGTGATTTGGTTGCATGTTAAGACTAAGTTTGGTTAGGTGATTTGGTTGCATGTTAAGACCTAAGTTTGGTTAGGTGCTCATGTACTACTGTTACAACAATGTGTTGTTTTGGATTTATATTTGAAAGTGATCGTTGTTGGCTAAAGTTTGACCACAGTCGAAACTAAATCAGATAAACTTTCTCAGTTGTTGTATCTGTACTGAAACATTAATAAAAGATTATTAGAGTTATTGATAGAGTGTCCATCGTTAGTTATTAGCCTTATTCAGGACGGAATACCGAGGCTGAATAAGAACTGCTGACCCACCTATAACACTATTACTGTAATGATCTCTGATTGGTTCTCAAGACCGGCTTCTTTTCCTCACATACCCTGGGTCAGCGAGGCACACAGCTCGCGGAGAGTGAACTACCACTACGCCGTATTTCCCTGTACTGTAGGATCCGATTTTAGGCTTAGCTGAGAAATAAATAAAAACTCCTTCCAAAAAATTATTCGTAAACAAATACCTTGATGCAATTTTAATAACAGTTTCACTAATATACCAGCTAATATAAAGAATTAGTTAAGCAGCTGTTACAATGCTATATTACATCCAATTTTATTTTTAACCCACACGGGAATAATTGTTTATTATTTTAAAGGTATTAAAACGTAAACCTATATTATTATTATTTTGTAAAAATATAATATTTTTTAGAATTTCAGCTCGTTAATTAAAGTAGCGCCCATGGTAGTGCCATCTGTTAGCAGTTAACGATACTTATTTATTTTATGATGCCCATTGGTCTTTCTCTACTTTGCGTGACAGCAAACAAGCCCACTCACATCGACCGACGATAATAGAAAGATTAGTTACAGTGAGCGCCATGTTTGTTTTGTGGCAACGCGCCACACTAGTATCGAATACAAGAACACCAAAGTTGTTAAATACAACCACGGCTCTGCTAAATAGCGATACTTGTAGAGAGAACTTCTTTGTCAGCGAATATCCAGCGGGCACGACATCAACTCCTCGGGGGCCATCTTCATACCCCATGCACGAGGCACGAGCATGGAAGGGGCAAAAGAAAGGTGCACAACTTGTAGCGGGGGTGGAAATATCCGAACGAGGTACTAAGTAAACGTGTACGTGTAACCCATTATTGTATAACTAGCTATAGTTTTGTAACTGAAAAGTCTCTGCTGGTTTTTTTCAACCCCCTTCTGTCAGACGTCAACCCAAAGTTCCAAGTCGCTACCTACGTATACTGAAGGTGTACTGGAAACCTACATCTCGGTTACATTCAGGACACGAACTAGAGACTTTCTTCAGTCTTCACTCAGCCACACAAGAGTTTTGGAACTTAAACAGCAAAAATGAACAATAAACACTGTAATACAGTCTACTACTGTGAATGTTCTACAGCTGTTTACGAAGAAGCCCGAAGTTATGAGGAGAACACTGTAATATGTACAGTGACGTTTAACTACTACGTACGTTTCGAGCCCGGATTTGAAACCTCTCGTCAAGTCCCGTGTTGGAGTTCAGGACGTCCAAACAACGAACGTTGATAAAGAAAGGTTTAATTGAAAACTCGAACAAGATTTATGTACAAAGTTTCACACAGTAATGTTCGAAAAAAAAGTTATTCAAAAAGTAAATTTTGTTTATTCTTACTGTGGTTTAATTCATGCAAAATAAATAAAAAAACAAAATATGACATCAACACTGAAAGAAGTGTTTATAATAAATTACGAAGGGCATAAAACAGACACACTAACACAAACACTGGAAAAAGTGTTTGTAGTAAAATATATGAAAAATAATCATAAGACAGAATGTAATACTTAAACTGAGAATGTAGTGTAATGACAGTAAGATAATGTGGTACAGTGTAGCAGTGGTACATTAAAAACTAGTATAATGACTGTAGCATAATGTACAGTGTAGCAGTGGTACATGAAAAACTAGTGTAAAGACTGTAGCATAATGTGGTACAGTGTAGCAGTGTTACATTAAAAACTGTTATGACAGTAACATAATGTGGTACAGTGTAGCAGTGGTACATTAAAAACTAGTGTAATGACAGTAACAATGTGGTAAGTGTAGCAGTGGTACATTAAAAACTAATGACAGTAACATAATGTGGTACAGTGTAGCAGTGGTACATTAGAAACAAATCTAATGACAGTAACATAATGTGGTACAGTGTAGCAGTGTTACATTAAAACTAGTGTAATGACAGTAACATAATGTGGTACAGTGTAGCATTGGTACATTAGAAACAAATCTAATGACAGTAACATAATGTGGTACAGTGTAGCAGTGGTACATTAAAACTAGTGTAATGACAGTAACATAATGTGGTACAGTGTAGCAGTGGTACATTAAAACTAGTGTAATGACAGTAACATAATGTGGTACAGTGTAGTAGTGGTACATTAAAATCTATTTTTGACTTATTTTTATTTTAGTCCTGAAGTTTAATGTGGCTGACAAATATCTATTTAAAACATTAAGTTGAGCAGTTCCTTCATTACAATATTATATTCTGTCAAGAACAGTTTGTGTTGTACTTTGTTTATTCGTAACGTAAGTTTAATTAGAATTAGATTCATGTGTGACGTAACGAAAACAAGAGTTTGGTGAGAAAGAGTTCTGGGGTTTTGCTGTTGGTGAGAATGCACGTGCAGGGTTCAAGGCGTCTTCTTGGTTGTGGCTGTCTGTAGAAACACGATTAAAACAGTGCGGTATTATGTACCATTGGTACCATTATCGCATCATAAGTTTGTAACGAACGAACGCTTTAAATAAACATTAGTTTTATTTTTATTAGGCTCATTAACACGCAGCATGAATCAACTATGTTTATGTTTTATGGTAATAACGAGGCTTAAGAATATTCCATCATAAAGGTAATTAATTCTATAACTTGGATTCCCGTGGTTTTTAACCTCAGCCAACCTTTCTTGAGCACTGTTGATTTAGGTTGGCATCTGTTTTCTAAATCTGTGTTTGCGGTTACAAGTTACACTGACTGAGAGGTGGTCTGATATTATGGTAGTTCGTTCAAAACTTATAAACGTTACTGTTTTTATGGGCTAAAAGAAAACGGTCGACAAATAACCTTGTTAAATAACTCTCAGTTTGAGAGTTTGACAACCAAAGTGTTTACAGGTACAAACGTTTTAAAGTGTAACTCGTTTTATTGAGGAACATGGAAAACTATTTATTGAAGAACGTGGAAAACTATTTATTGAAGAACATGAAAACTATTTATTGAAGAATATAGTAAACTATTTATTGAAGAATATAGTAAACTATTTATCGAAGAACATGGAAAACTATTTATTGGAGAACGTGGAAAACTATTTATTGGAGAACGTGGAAAACTATTTATTGAGAAACGTGAAAAACTATTCCGAATCATGTTATTTCATAAGTAATATTTAGTCTCGCATAACTATTCATAAACTGTTTCTATTATATTTGTAGAAGAGCAGAAGTTATTTGTTAAGCTCAAAGCTACACAAAGGGCTATTTGTGCTGTGCTAACCATGGGTATCGAAACCCGGTTTGTAGCAGTTTAAGTCTGCAGACTCACCACCGTGTCATTGGAGGACAAGAATAGACATAGAAGTATTTGATGAGTGAGTAAAGTTAGGTAAATACTAGTATGTATATAACTAGGTAAGTACTAGTATGTATATAACTAGGTAAGTACTAGTACGTATATAACTAGGTAAGTACTAGTATGTATATAACTAGGTAAGTACTAGTATTATTTAACTAGGTAAGTACTAGTATGTATATAACTAGGTAAGTACTAGTATGTATATAACTAGGTAAGTACTAGTATGTATATAACTAGGTAAGTACTAGTATGTATATAACTAGGTAAGTACTAGTATGTATATAACTAGGTAAGTACTAGTATTATATAACTAGGTAAGTACTAATATGTTTATAACTAGGTAAGTACTAGTATGTATATAACTAGGTAAGTACTAGTATGTATATAACTGGGAAGTGTAACTATGGTAACAATATTCATATAAATAAAAATGTAACTATAGCTACAATATCTGCATGACAACTGGGAAGTGTAAGTATGGTAACAATATTTATATAAATAAAAATGTAGTTATTGTTATTTTGAAATAAGCACAAAGCAACACAATGAGCTATCTGTGCTCTGCCCACCACGGGTATCGAAACCCGGATTTTAGCGTGTAAGTCCACAGACATACCGCTGAGCCACTGGGGGGCAAATAAAAATGTAACTATAGCTACAATATCTGCATGACAACTGGGAAGTGTAACTATGGTAACAATATTTATATAAATAAAAATGTAACTATAGTAACTATATTTTCAGTATCACCTCTGTTAACAAAGGATTCTGCTAGGTGGCGCACATCTTGTTTTACTTCAAAGAGATGTGATGTTTTCATTCTATTTGGTTAATGGTAAGTGAAGTAATTCTCATATTGATAAAACTACACATATTAAACTTTGAAACCTGCCGAAATTCTTGAATATTTCTAATGCTCCAGTCAGGAAATCTGAAAGTTATTATATTATATTTATGTTTAACACAACTAACATATTCCACTCAGTCAGAAACCGACATCCTGGTACTTAAACCTTTATGATTTAGAAGAAATGTAGTTCAGACGTACTATTATGGTGAATATAGTATCGAACACTAAATAAAACAGTTGTAGTTCAGACGTACTATTGTGGTGAATATAGTATCGAACACTAAATAAAACAGTTGTAGTTCAGACGTACTATTGTGGTGAATATAGTATCGAACACTAAATAAAACAGTTGTAGTTCAGACGTACTATTGTGGTGAATACAGTGTCGAACACTAAATAAAACAGTTGTATTTCAGACGTACTATCGTGGTGAATATAGTGACGAACAATAAATGAAACAGTTGTAGTTCAGACGTACTATTGTTGTGAATACAGTGACGAACACTAAATAAAACAGTTGTAGTTCAGACGTACTATTGTGGTGAATATAGTGACGAACACTAAATAAAACAGTTGTAGTTCAGACGTACTATTGTGGTGAATACAGTGTCGAACACTAAATAAAACAGTTGTAGTTCAGACGTACTATTGTGGTGAATATAGTGACGAACACTAAATAAAACAGTTGTAGTTCAGACGTACTATTGTGGTGAATATAGTGACGAACACTAAATAAAACAGTTGTAGTTCAGACGTACTATTGTGGTGAATATAGTGACGAACACTAAATAAAACAGTTGTAGTTCAGACGTACTATTGTGGTGAATATAGTGACGAACACTAAATAAAACAGTTGTAGTTCAGACGTACTATTGTGGTGAATACAGTGTCGAACACTAAATAAAACAGTTGTAGTTCAGACGTACTATTGTGGTGAATACAGTGTCGAACACTAAATAAAACAGTTGTAGTTCAGACGTACTATTGTGGTGAATATAGTGACGAACACTAAATAAAACAGTTGTAGTTCAGACGTACTATTGTGGTGAATATAGTGACGAACACTAAATAAAACAGTTGTAGTTCAGACGTACTATTCTGGTGAATACAGTGTCGAACACTAAATAAAACAGTTGTAGTTCAAACGTACTATTATGGTGAATATAGTGTCGAACACTAAATAAAACAGTTGTAGTTCAGACGTACTATTATGGTGAATATAGTGTCGAACACTAAATAAAACAATTGTAGTTCAGACGTACTATTGTGGTGAATACAGTGTCGAACACTAAATAAAACAGTTGTAGTTCAGACGTACTATTGTGGTGAATATAGTGACGAACACTAAATAAAACAGTTGTAGTTCAGACGTACTATTGTGGTGAATATAGTGACGAACACTAAATAAAACAGTTGTAGTTCAGACGTACTATTGTGGTGAATATAGTGACGAACACTAAATAAAACAGTTGTAGTTCAGACGTACTATTCTGGTGAATATAGTGACGAACACTAAATAAAACAGTTGTAGTTCAGACGTACTATTGTGGTGAATACAGTGTCGAACACTAAATAAAACAGTTGTAGTTCAGACGTGCTATATTGTTGAATACAGTGTCGAACACTAAATAAAACAGTTGTAGTTCAGACGTACTATTGTGGTGAATATAGTGACGAACACTAAATAAAACAGTTGTAGTTCAGACGTACTATTGTGGTGAATATAGTGACGAACAATAAATGAAACAGTTGTAGTTCAGACGTACTATTGTGGTGAATATAGTGTCGAACACTAAATAAAACAGTTGTAGTTCAGACGTACTATTGTGGTGAATATAGTGACGAACACTAAATAAAACAGTTGTAGTTCAGACGTACTATTGTGGTGAATATAGTGACGAACACTAAATAAAACAGTTGTAGTTCAGACGTACTATTGTGGTGAATATAATGACGAACACTAAATAAAACAGTTGTAGTTCAGACGTACTATTGTGGTGAATATAGTGACGAACACTAAATAAAACAGTTGTAGTTCAGACGTACTATTCTGGTGAATACAGTGTCGAACACTAAATAAAACAGTTGTAGTTCAAACGTACTATTGTGGTGAATATAGTGTCGAACACTAAATAAAACAGTTGTAGTTCAAACGTACTATTGTGGTGAATACAGTGTCGAACACTAAATAAAACAGTTGTAGTTCAGACGTAGGATGACATATTATTTAGTTTTTAAGTTTTTTAAGGAGAAAATATATGTATAAATTTAAATTATAGGTTACAATTGAAACAACTGTTATATGTTATATTGTAAAATATGACCCAAAGATTCTTATAGAAACAACTTTTTACGGTGTCAATTTCGAGACTTGAGATACTTTATATTGTAAAATATGACTGAGAAATTCTAATAGAAACAACTGTTATATGTTATATTGTAAAATATGACCCAAATATTTTTATAGAAACAACTGTTTACACTGTGAATTTCAAGACTTGAGCTATTTTATATTGTAAAATATGACTGAGAAATTCTAATAGAAACAACTGTTATATGTTATATTGTAAAATATGACCCAAATATTCCAATAGAAACAACTGTTTGCACTCTTAATTCCGAGACTTGACAAATGTTATATTGTAAAATACATCCCAAAGATTCTAATAGAGACAACTGTTTACACTGTGAATTCCCAGACTTAAGCTATGTTATATTGTAAAATATGACCCAATACTGGATACAAGTTATCTAGGTTCATTGTAACAATATTGCAATAATATTACATCAACATTATAACAATATTACACCAGTATTATAATAACATTTACAACAATATTACACCAGTATTATAACAACATTTATAACAATATTACACCAGTATTATAATAACATTTACAACAATATTACACCAGTATTATAACAACATTTATAACAATATTACACCAGTATTATAACAACATTTATAACAATATCACACCTGTATTATAACAACATTTATAACAATATTACACCAGTATTATAACAACATTTATAACAATATTACACCAGTATTATAACAACATTTATAACAATATTACACCAGTATTACAACAACAATATTACAACCTGGTAGGTAAAGTGATTCATCCATTATTTATGTAAACCATTACAAAGTACGACCTCCTCCTGGTAGGTAAAGTGATTCATCCATTATTTGTGTAAACCACTACAAAGTACGACCTTCTCCTGGTAGGTAAAGTGATTCATCCATTATTTGTGTAAACCATTACAAAGTACGACCTCCTCCTGGTAGGTAAAGTGATTCATTAAATTATTTATGTAAACCATTACAAAGTACGACCTTCTCCTGGTAGGTAAAGTGATTCATCCATTATTTGTGTAAACCACTACAAAGTACGACCTCCTCCTGGTAGGTAAAGTGATTCATCCATTATTTATGTAAACCATTACAAAGTGCGACCTCCTCCTGGTAGGTAAAGTGATTCATCAATTATTTATGTAAACCACTACAAAGTACGACCTCCTCCTGGTAGGTAAAGTGATTCATCCATTATTTATGTAAACCATTTCAAAGTACGACCTCCTCCTGGTAGGTAAAGTGATTCATCCATTATTTGTGTAAACCATTACAAAGTGCGACCTCCTCCTGGTAGGTAAAGTGATTCATCAATTATTTATGTAAACCACTACAAAGTACGACCTCCTCCTGGTAGGTAAAGTGATTCATCCATTATTTATGTAAACCATTTCAAAGTACGACCTCCTCCTGGTAGGTAAAGTGATTCATCCATTATTTGTGTAAACCATTACAAAGTACGACCTCCTCCTGGTAGGTAAAGTGATTCATCCATTATTTGTGTAAACCACTACAAAGTACGACCTCCTCCTGGTAGGTAAAGTGATTCATCCATTATTTGTGTAAACCACTACAAAGTACGACCTCCTCCTGGTAGGTAAAGTGATTCATCCATTATTTATGTAAACCATTTCAAAGTACGACCTCCTCCTGGTAGGTAAAGTGATTCATCCATTATTTGTGTAAACCACTACAAAGTACGACCTCCTCCTGGTAGGTAAAGTGATTCATCCATTATTTATGTAAACCACTACAAAGTACGACCTCCTCCTGGTAGGTAAAGTGATTCATCCATTATTTGTGTAAACCATTACAAAGTACGACCTTCTCCTGGTAGGTAAAGTGATTCATCCATTATTTGTGTAAACCACTACAAAGTACGACCTCCTCCTGGTAGGTAAAGTGATTCATCCATTATTTGTGTAAACCACTACAAAGTACGACCTCCTCCTGGTAGGTAAAGTGATTCATCCGTTAGTGTCTTATTTCTGTTTCTTTTTGTCTTAGAAACAGAAACTAGGGTTAGGGGTTTGTTCTCTTGTAGGGTTGGTGGTTGGTTCTTTGTAGGGTTAGCAGTAGGTTCTCTTGTAGGGTTAATGGTTGGTTCTCTTGTACAGTTAGTGGTTGGTTCTCTTATAGAATATCAAAATCTTCATGTTTTTCGCTATTGTTTACGTGAGTACAGCGTTATGTGTACTGAAGAATATAGTTTTATAGACGAAGCTCTTACCTCACACACTACCTTGAATGAATCACGAAAGTCATATAGTTTTATAGACAAAGCTCTAATCTGACACACTACCTTGAATGAATCACGAAAGTCATATAGTTTTATAGACGAAGCGCTAACCTCACACACTACCCTGAATGAATCACGAAAGTCATATAGTTTTATAGACGAAGCTCTAACCTCACACACTACCTTGAATGAATCACGAAAGTCATATAGTTTTATAGACAAAGCTCTAATCTGACACACTACCTTGAATGAATCACGAAAGTCATATAGTTTTATAGACGAAGCTCTAACCTCACACACTACCTTGAATGAATCACGAAAGTCATATAGTTTTATAGACGAATCTCTAACCTTCCAACTTTCTGTTTGATAAATCCAGTCTATATTTTGATGAAGATTACTTACTAGATTTGACGGTCTGGTTTACATGTGTTAATAAAGTGAAACGGTCGGTCTGGTTTACATGTGTTAATAAAGTGAAACGGAGATCTGGTTTACATGTGTTAATAAAGTGATTATGGACGGTCTGATTTACATGTGTTAATAAAGTGAAACGGACGGTCTGGTTTACATGTGTTAATAAAGTGATTATGGACGGTCTGGTTTACATGTGTTAATAAAGTGAAATGGGGATCTGGTTTACATGTGTTAATAAAGTGAAACGGAGATCTGGTTTACATGTGTTAATAAAGTGGTTATGGACGGTCTGGTTTACATGTGTTAATAAAGTGAAACGGACGGTCTGGTATACATGTGTTAATAAAGTTATTATGGACGGTCTGGTTTACATGTGTTAATAAAGTGAAACGGACGGTCTGGTTTACATGTGTCAATAAAGTGAAACGGTCGGTCTGGTTTATAGGTGTTAATAAAGTGAAACGGAGATCTGGTTTCCATGTGTTAATAAAGTGATTATGGACGGTCTTGTTTACATGTGTAAATAAAGTGATTATGGACGGTCTGGTTTACATGTGTTAATAAAGTGAAACGGAGATCTGGTTTACATGTGTTAATAAAGTGATTATGAAACAGAAACTCGTAACAGATTTTGAAATATATTTTATTTAAAATATCGTTCTCTTTGGACAACAATGATTGATTCACAGATAGTTTATGTTTGCCTTATAGGTTTGAGTGATTGATTCACAGACAGTTTATGTATGCCTTATAGGTTTGAGTGATTGATTCACAGACAGTTTATGTATGCCTTATAGGTTTGAGTGATTGATTCACAGACAGTTTATGTATGCCTTATAGGTTTGAGTGATTGATTCACAGATAGTTTAAGTATGCCTTATAGGTTCGAGTGATTGATTCACAGATAGTTTAAGTATGCCTTATAGGTTTGAGTGATTGATTCACAGACAGTTTATGTATGCCTTATAGGTTTGAGTGATTGATTCACAGACAGTTTAAGTATGCCATATAGGTTTCAGTTCCCTGGTGTTTTGATTTATGATTCTATGTAATATCTTACATAGAACTGGCTTTATTAATTCATAATTATTTATAGAACTACTTTAAATTAACAAACGAGTAGCAAATAACGTCAAATAAAATAAACTCTTTGTTTTATGAAATCTCTAGAATGAACAATTGTTTTGACGTATATCAATATTTTAAGAGAGATTTTCAGTGCTTTAGAAACTAGATTCTAGTATAGTTACTGTACCAATATTTGTGTCGCTTCAAAAGCTGAATTCCATGTACTTTTTGTGCTTAGTACATCCAGGCACATTTTAATATTTCAAATAATTTCACCTGAAGCCGTTAGCTGGCACCACCTGCCGAACCCGAGCCTTCACGCTGTAATGACAGATAAACGCAATCTTCCCCCATTCATGTATTTTCTTACCAGACGACTCGATATTTCCTTCTTGGTCTCTATTGGCTCAAACAACCATCTCGTGTCGATCATGTCCCGTGATGAGAGGTTCTAACCTCCGTCAGTCCTGGCTCGGTGTCAGCTGGACCTCGTTGGTTGTAGAAGTCGACGATTCCTGAGAGAACACGATGTTGTCAGTGGACAACAGAGGCGCACGTGCTTTCCTTGTGAGGTGAAGAAAACGTAACGTTAATGTTACTTGCATCTCGTATTTATGTATTACCTATTTACTCTTGGAAACATATTGAAACTAAACAACCGAAACTAATTAGTTACACACGAACTAATCAAGTCGCTAAAATGTAATGTTTGAAATAATATAAAAATATGTGTAACACACTAAACAGGATTACAAACTAATACACACGTTAAACGTAATATAATAAGTAGATAGTGTACAAATAGTATTAAAAATATGTAATTCAACATTCAATGGTATTGAGTACCATTAGATACTTTCCATGCTGTAGTAAGAATTATACCGTAATGAAAATTACACAGTAATTATCGAGATAGAGGTAATTAAAATTAATTCGATATACTAGGTAACCAAAAGTATGTGGACATCTGACCATCACACCAATATGTGTTTGTTGAATATCTCATTCCAAAACCGTGGACATTAACATGGAGTTGGTCACCCCTTTGCTGTTATAACAGCCTTCACTCTTCTGGGAAAGCTTTTCATCAGATTTAGGAACATGGCTGTTGTGATTCGCTGCTATATTCAGCCACAAGAGCATCAGTGAGGTCGGGCGAGAAGGCCTGGCTCGCAGTCTACATTCTAGTTCATCCCAAAGGTGTTCGATAGAGTTGAGGTCAGGGCTCTGAGCTTAACAGCCAAATTATTCCATACCAACCTTGGCAAACCATGTCTTTATGGACTTAGCTTTGTGCACGAGACATTGTCCTGTTGAAACAAAAACGCCTTTCCCCAAACTGTTGCCACGAAATTGGAAGCACAAAATTATACAGAATGTCAATGTATGTTGTAGCATTAAAATTTCCCTTCACTGTAACTAAAGAGTCCAAATCATGAAAAAACAGCCCCTTACCATTATTCCTCCTCCACAAAACTTTACAGCTGGTACTATGCATTCAGGCAACTGCCAAACCCACATTCATCTGTCAGATTGCCGGATAGTGAAGCGTAATTCATCACTACAGAGAACGCGCTTCCACTGCTCCAGAGTCCACCACTCCAGCTGAAGCATAGCATTGCACGTGGTTATCTTAGGCTTGTGTGTGGTTGCTCAGTCATAGAAACCCATTTTATGAAGCTCATGACGAACAGTTATTGTGCTTACGTTGTTTCCAGAGGCAGATTGGAACTCGGTAATTTTATGCGCTTCAGCACTCGGCGGTCCCGTTTTGTGACCTTGTGTGGCCTACCGCTTCGTGGCTGAGCTGTTGTTGCTCCTAAACGTTTCTACTTCACAATAACAGCACTTACAGTTAACCGGGACAGTTTTAACAGGGCTTGTTGGAAAGTCACTGAGCTCTTCAGAAGTACAACCAATTCCACTGTCAATGTTTGTCTATAGACATTGCATGGCTGTACGCTTGATTTTATGCACTTCTTAGTAATGGGTGTGGCTGAAATAGACAAATCCACTATTTAGAAGAGGTTTCCACATACGTTTGTCCATGTAGTGTACTTTGGAAATATTATAGGAAAGTAAAAATTAGAAATAACTGATTTTTCTTATTATTGGTAGAAATATATAGCCAGGCGGTTAAGACACTCGACTCGAATCGCCATCATGCTCGCCCGTTTAGTCGTGGGGGCGATATAATGCGACGGCCAATCCCACTATTCATTGGTAAACGAGTTATCCAAGAGTTAGCAGTAGGTGATGATGACTAGCTGCCTTACCTCTGGTCTTACACTGTAAAATTAGGGACGGTTAGCCCAGATAACTCTTTGAGTGGTAGGTAGACAACACATATAAACAAACAGTTTCACTTTAACAACAGCTGAGATAAATGGTTGAATTGATAACCGCAATAGAAGTTAGTGTAAATTAGGGGCGGAGCAAGATTGTGATGTAACTTGAACTGTCATCCTATCAAGAACCTCGTTACTTAAATTAAAAAAAAAACAGGTTTAAACTGGCGAATATAGCTAATGTATCATATTGAATAGTAATAACAGCGAAACTCAAGATAGATAAGGGCGGGAAGACATTCTGACGTAATGGAAGTTATCATCCTATCAGCGATTCCATTTCATAAGCAAAAATTGGTCTCTGACGTCACACGAAATCATGACAATAAAACTACGGATGTTTTGCAACACTTTCTACAAATATTTAAAAATTATATTTCTAAAACAGCGAAATATATGTATATACAATGGAACCCCTCCAAAGCAGTCACCTTCTGGACTGATACAAGCTTGCCTGATGAGAGGGGTGGCCTGATTAGAGGGGTTCCGCTGTACATAATTGTGTGAACAAAGACTGTGATTGAATGACGAGTGTGAGGGGTAGCCGCTTCTACTCTATATAAATATACAGTCAAAAACTACTTTAGCATAACATGCACTTTCATGTCGTAATATAAGTTTCATGTTGTACAACAACTGATTTTTTTATCCTAATATAACTACTGAGTTTCATGTTGTAATATAACTACCGAGTTTTATGTTATAATGTAACAACTGAGTTTCACATTGTAATATAACTACCGAGTTTTATGTTATAATGTAACAACTGAGTTTCACATTGTAATATAACTACTGAGTTTCATGTAATGTAACTACTGAGTTTCATGTTGTAATGTAACAACTGAATTTCGTGTTATAATGTAACAACTGAGTTTTACATTGTAATGTAACTGAGTTTCATTTTGTAATATAACTACTGAACTTCATGTTGTAATATAACTACTGAATTTTACATTGTAATATAACTACTGAGTTTCATATTGTAATATAACTAGTGAGTTTTACATTGTAATGTAACTGAGTTTCATATTGTAATATAACTAATGAGTTTTACATTGTAATATAACTACCGAGTTTCATGTTGTAATACAACTACTGAGTTTTACATTGTAATATAACTACCGAGTTTCATGTTGTAATGTAACAACTGAATTTCATGTTATAATGTAACAAATGAGTTTCACATTGTAATATAACTACTGAGTTTCATGTTGTAATATAACTAATGAGTTTTACATTGTAATATAACTAATGAGTTCCATGTTGTAATACAACTACTGAGTTTTACATTGTAATATAACTACTGAGTTTCATCTTGTAGTAAAACTACTGAGTTTCATGTTGTAATATAACTTCTGTAAAAACTAAAATATTGTTAGTATATATCTACTTGTGTTTACACTGTTAAAATCTATTGTTTTTTCCCTCTCTTTAATGACAAAAGATTTGGTTTGAACCTTGTTATGGCATAATATATGCAGGAATGTTGATATCACATTATTATACAGTAGTGAAGAAAAGAACCGTAATATAAACATGAATTATCACACAAAAAACACAGCAATATATATATATATGTGTGTGTGACCAAATTACTTGTGGTGTAAAAAACAGCACTTCGTGCCCAATGATCAACTTTCTTGCAATATGTTGTTTAGCCTAAAATCCCAGGCGATGAAGAAACTTCATTCACCAGATACTGAAACTAACACGGGTAACGATTATTGTGTTATTTATAACTTTAAATCTTCACATAATTATATCGGTGATGACAGTTAACTTCAAAGTTAAATTGTAAAAATAATAATGTTTATGATCAGTTTTATGTTACATAACGAATCTGTTTACTATCAGTTTTATGTTACATTACTATTCTGTTTATGATCAGTTTTATGTTACATTACTATTCTGTTTATGATCAGTTTTATGTTACATTACTATTCTGTTTATGATCAGTTTTATGTTACATTACTATTCTGTTTATGATCAGTTTTATGTTACATTACTATTGTGTTTATGGTCAGTTTTATTTTACATTACTATTCTGTTTATGATCAGTTTTATTTTACATTACTATTCTGTTTATGGTCAATTTTATGTTACATTACTATTCTGTTTATGATCAGATTGTTTTGGAAACATGTCTCTGATATGTACCTGACTGTAATCAGTGTAGTGAGACATGTCTGTGATATGTACCTGACTGTAATCAGTGTAGTGAGACATGTCTGTGATATGTACCTGCCTGTAATTAGTGTAGTGAGACATGTCTGTGATATGTAGCTGACTGTAATCAGTGTAGTGAGACATGTCTGTGATATGTACCTGACTGTAATCAGTGTAGTGAGACATGTCTGTGATATGTACCTGACTGTAATCAGTGTAGTGAGATATGTCTGTGATATGTACCTGACTGTAATTAGTGTAGTGAGACATGTCTGTGATATGTACCTGACTGTAATAAGTGTAGTGAGACATGTCTGTGATATGTACCTGACTGTAATAAGTGTAGTGAGACATGTCTGTGATATGTGGCTGACTGTAATCAGTGTAGTGAGACATGTCTGTGATATGTAGCTGACTGTAATCAGTGTAGTGAGACATGTTTGTGATATGTACCTGACTGTAATAAGTGTAGTGAGACATGTCTGTGATATGTACCTGACTGTAATCAGTGTAGTGAGATATGTCTGTGATATGTACCTGACTGTAATAAGTGTAGTGAGACATGTCTGTGATATGTACCTGACTGTAATTAGTGTAGTGAGACATGTCTGTGATATGTACCTGACTGTAATAAGTGTAGTGAGACATGTCTGTGATATGTACCTGACTGTAATAAGTGTAGTGAGACATGTCTGTGATATGTGGCTGACTGTAATCAGTGTAGTGAGACATGTCTGTGATATGTAGCTGACTGTAATCAGTGTAGTGAGACATGTCTGTGATATGTAGCTGACTGTAATTAGTGTAGTGAGACATGTCTGTGATATGTACCTGCCTGTAATTAGTGTAGTGAGACATGTCTGTGATATGTACCTGACTGTAATAAGTGTAGTGAGACATGTCTGTGATATGTAGCTGACTGTAATCAGTGTAGTGAGACATGTCTGTGATATGTACCTGACTGTAATCAGTGTAGTGAGACATGTCTGTGATATGTACCTGACTGTAATCAGTGTAGTGAGATATGTCTGTGATATGTACCTGACTGTAATCAGTGTAGTGAGACATGTCTGTGATATGTACCTGCCTGTAATTAGTGTAGTGAGACATGTCTGTGATATGTACCTGACTGTAATAAGTGTAGTGAGACATGTCTGTGATATGTACCTGACTGTAATAAGTGTAGTGAGACATGTCTGTGATATGTGGCTGACTGTAATCAGTGTAGTGAGACATGTCTGTGATATGTAGCTGACTGTAATCAGTGTAGTGAGACATGTCTGTGATATGTACCTGCCTGTAATTAGTGTAGTGAGACATGTCTGTGATATGTACCTGACTGTAATAAGTGTAGTGAGACATGTCTGTGATATGTAGCTGACTGTAATCAGTGTAGTGAGACATGTCTGTGATATGTACCTGACTGTAATCAGTGTAGTGAGACATGTCTGTGATATGTACCTGACTGTAATCAGTGTAGTGAGATATGTCTGTGATATGTACCTGACTGTAATCAGTGTAGTGAGACATGTCTGTGATATGTACCTGCCTGTAATTAGTGTAGTGAGACATGTCTGTGATATGTACCTGACTGTAATAAGTGTAGTGAGACATGTCTGTGATATGTACCTGACTGTAATAAGTGTAGTGAGACATGTCTGTGATATGTAGCTGACTGTAATAAGTGTAGTGAGACATGTCTGTGATATGTACCTGACTGTAATAAGTGTAGTGAGACATGTCTGTGATATGTACTTGACTGTAATCAGTGTAGTGAGACATGTCTGTGATATGTACTTGACTGTAATCAGTGTAGTGAGATATGTTTATGTCCTGGATCAAACTATAATTAGTGTTATCAGTTTTTGGTATGTTTTTTCTTAAAGTCACGATGTTATGTTGTCACGCTTGTTTTATGTCACAGACAATCATGGACAAGTAGAAACTGTCAGTCATGGTCTAGCCACGTGTACTATGAACGGTCACGAATAGTCACATGAGTGTATGTCACAGACAATCATGGACAAGTAGAAACAGTCAGTCATGGTCTTGCCACGTGTACTATGGACGGTCACGGATAGTCACATGAGTGACAGCCCATTTCAAGTGCACATTTGACGTTTCACCATATAACTAAAGAGTTTAACCGTTTTCATAACTACAACTATATTTATTAAAGTGTCGGCCAGTAAGGACGGTTAACTCAATGGCACTGTTACAGTGCTAGGTGAGTGGACGGTTAGCCTAAGGGCACTCTTACAATGTTAGGTGAGTGAAGGACTTTACGTGACTTTTTTGTTTACGGTACAGACCACCTTTAAATACAGATTCCGGGTATCGGGTACATGTAGTCCTTGAAATACCCACACACACACCACGTGTAGTCCTTGAAAATACCCACACACACACCACACACCACACTGGATGTGTGGAATGTTTATAGACTTCATATGTAACACTTTATCTTCACCCGGCAAGGCATAAAAATCATAACATTGATCATAAAACCTTTAAGACAAACAAAGTTTGTTGTAACACTTGGTTTAAGTTCTACAGGTCCTATGAGTTTTATTGTCGACACTCTGATGTTTTTTTAACTTTAACTCTTCTGTTACACTGAGAACTCACGTTTCAGACAGATACTTAGAGGTTGGCTTGGACTTGCTAATCACGTGACTGAAGTCCATTCAATTTAAAACCTCTTAAAATCACCGTGACGCTCGCTACGCGAAATACAAACTTGCGTGTTTATTGTATTATCAGTTCGTTTTATGGTTGGTTAAGTGGCGTCGTGTTTGCACATGCGCAGCCAGCTGAGATGTCAAACATGGCGACTTTCTAACCCTTCACTCGTCCTTCATATCAGTAACAGTTTTGTTGAACACAGTTTTTGTTACATACTAAAATACATGAAAACCGTTTTCTGTAAGTAACTTTGAAATTAAAGGCAAAATTTTTATAAAGAGTCACATCTGAGTAAAAAGTGAACAACAAATAAATGTGGTTACTAAGGAGACAGCAACAATACTGAGACACAGTCTGATGAAGGACAGTTTATGTTAACCATTAAAGAAAACACGTGTGTAACATTCTAAAGCAATACGTTTGTTTGTTTGTTTGTTTTTTGGAATTTCGCACAAAGCTACTCGAGGGCTATCTGTGCTAGCCGTCCCTAATTTTGCAGTGTAAGACTAGAGGGAAGGCAGCTAGTCATCACCACCCACCGCCAACTCTTGGGCTACTCTTTTACCAACGAATAGTGGGATTGACCGTCACATTATACACCCCCACGGCTGGGAGGGCGAGCATATTTAGCGCGAGGCGGGCGCGAACCCGCGACCCTCGGATTACGAGTGCACGCCTTAACGCGCTCGGCCATGCCAGGCCAAAGCAATACATAAGTACATAATCTATGAAGAAATAACCAATCACCTGCAATATTTAATCTATGTACAAATAACCAATTATCCGTATTCTTCGATTTATGACTAAATAATCAATAATCTGTAATCCTTAATAAATGAGCGAATAAACAACCAATCATCTGTAATCTTTAATCTGTGTGCAAATAACCAGTCGCCTGTAAGCTTCGATCTATGACCAAATAATCAATTATCTGTAATATTTGATATATGAGCAAATATATAACCAATCACCTATGATCTTTAATCGGCAACTACTTGAATTCTATAGGTTGGTTCTTAAAACCCTTGTTTTAAATAACATAATGATGGCCACATTCATCATGATAAACGATATTTCGACAGAATCTCAGTCACCTTTGATAAGACAACAAAACTTTAAATTGGACGACAGAATTTTATATCAAAAAAACAAAAAGATAGATGAACGTGAACGATTTCGAAACGTGGAATCCATAACTTTTAGAAATAAATGTTACAAACCCGTTTTGTTGTTACACGTATCTTGAAGAGATACACAAGGCTTATCTGCGGTAGCCACCTCCAATTTAGCAGTGTAAGTCTGGAGAAAAGGCAGCTAGTCATCACTACCCACCGCCGACTTTTAAGCCACTCTTTCACCAACGAATAGTGGGATTGACCATCACATTATGACGGCTCAACAGCTGAAAGAGCGATCAAGTTTGGTGGAACAAGGGTTCGAACCTTCGCCAATCAGATTGCGAGTTGAGCGCCCTGGGCACCAAGACACGCCCTGTGTGAGTAAAAGTGGGTGGTTATAAATTAATATTTAGCAACAGAATAAGGTAAGTTATCCTCCACCCCGTTTTTCATCAGATCGCTCTTCTTTATTGAATTTCGCGCAAAGATAGACGAGGGTCATCTGCGCGAGCCGTCCATAATTTAGAACTAATACACTGGAGGGAACGTAGTTAAACTCGTACCATCCACTGCTAAGTCTTGGGCTACTCTAATCCAATAGCAAGATTGACCGTCACTTTAAAACGCCTCCTCGACTGCTAGAATGACCACGTTCAGTGATAGTTTAGAGCAGTGGATTGAGTCCCCTAAAAATACCGGGCTATGAATAATGTATTTTGTTTCCTATATTAACACTAACGACACTATTCCGACTTAAGATGAAAAAAAATTCTCAAATCTGTTCGAAAGTTGATAATTTATGTTCATGTTACTGTTATTTCAAGAACGTGTTAATACTAATAATAATTTACCAAATCCACAGACTTGTATGTTTGTGCATAAGAACGATCATAAATATGCTAGCGAAAGTGTTTCAGTTTTTATGAAACTCCATGCTCAAAATGTCAGATAAAAGCCGTTCAGTCCGGTGACGTCAGGATGTCAGTCAGTCGCCATGGAGACAGACGATAAACTAACTCTTGCATTTCCTTTCTTTAAGCGACGTTAGTGCCATCTAGTAGCGAGATTTGATATAAATGCTTGATCCGTACTGCTTCTTACCGTTGTCACGGTCCAAACAAGTATTTTCAAATAAACTTTTCCATGAATTAATACAGCTACGTGACGCTAAGAACATTTACTAAACGTGTAGTGGAAAATTAAAATATTAAATATTATGGAAAATAAAGATTGTAACTTTCCTCCTGAGAAGTGCCCCCACAGCGGACTTGTAACGCTAGAATCCAGGTTTCGATGCACGTGATGGACAGTTGTTGTTGTTGTTGTTTTTGAATTAAGCACAAAGCTACACAATGGGCTATCTGTGCTTTGCCCACCACGGGTATCGAAACCCGGATTTTAGCGTGTAAGTCCGCAGACATACCGCTGAGCCACTGGGGCTTTAGGCTTAAGTTCAAACAAAATTCAGAAAGTCAAAATTATACGTGAAGGTAAGGTTAAACAGATAGGTCCATAGACTGTGATACTCTGACCTAGGTCAGACGAACTGTCATCAAATAACCAATAATCTGTTGTTTTACACAAATATAAATTTTATTATGAAAACACAGAATGAAAAAGACTGTTATAACGTCAGATAATGTTTAGATAAAACGGTAATAACAAACAACAAGTATTATAATACGGTTTGAAAATACCAGTTCGCTAGGACTTATTGTCTTACATCACACATTTATAAGAATAACATTTGAATCAGATTACGTCATACATGATAAGTATCAGAATATGGATAAAATTATATAAGGATGTTTATCGTGCCTCTTTTATTAGTAAAGGGAAAAACTATTCAGTTTTAATATGATGAATTCCAGTCAAATATCAGACACATACAAAATAAAAGAAACAAAAACATGAATATATATATATATATATATAATGGTATTTCCTGGTTCGTAAGGAAAGTAGTCCCAGGGTCATACACGTGCCAGATCTTTGACGACAATGTACCCCTTCTCTCTTTGCTGGGTACGGAATGCTCCAACCCGCTCACTTTCACCGACAAAATAAGTCGCCCTCTGGCTACCAACTTCGCTTTTACGACCTTATTAGGCAAAGTGACGTGTACTCTGGCATTAGAAACATTTGGATAAATTACTTCAGTGTGGACGAAAGACAGAAGAATACCGTACAAACACAGGACGGTCCACGTGTGTGTGGTGTAATTTATAAAACTGGATACATTGTTGAAAGACTCCATATATCTCGTTTACTCTTCCAGAAACGAATAAGAATTATTAGGCTATAAAGATATAATTAGATTATAAGGATATAATTAAACTACAAAGATATAAGATAGTTTAGTAAATAAACATATCAGTTGTTTGTATAACACTATTCTCAGTAACTTATCAATTGTTTGTATAACACTATTCTCAGTAACTTATCAATTGTTTGTATAACACTATTCTCAGTAACATATCAGTTATTTGTATAACATTATTCTCAGTAACATATCAGTTGTTTGTATAACATTATTCTCAGTAACATATCAGTTGTTTGTATAACACTATTCTCAGTAACATATCAGTTATTTGTAGAACATTATTCTCAGTGACATTCTCAGTTTACACTATTTATTTCGGTAGTTTTCACACTATTTCGGTAGTCTTTACATTATCTATTTCGGTAGTCTTCACACTATTTTGGTAGCCTTCACACTATCTATTTCGGTAGTTTTCACACTATCTATTTCGGTAGTTTTCACACTATCTATTTCGGTAGTCTTTACACTATCTATTTCGGTCGTTTTCACACTATTTATTTTGGTAGTCTTCACACTATCTATTTTGGTAGCCTTCACACTATCTATTTTGGTAGCCTTTACATTATCTATTTCATAGCCCATTATGTAGATTTGTGTCAAATGGTAAACTAACAAATCACGTGCCAACCGATAATGTGATACACACACGCTGATTGCGTCGTTTGTCCGAACTGGTTAGACACGAAATTCTGCCCTAAGTTATCGTGTTGTGGAAAACTTGCTCTGTGTTTTTTTTTCCTCTTCACGATAGAAGGACTGTTAGAAATACTTTGAGGAATAGAATAAACTTTAATATGTTTGAAATGAAAATTTTGTTTCATGAGACACAGATGTTAAGCTTGACTGTAATACTTAGAACCTATTCCAATGTCTTGTTACCTTTCACCCTTTAATTCGAAACGTTGGCAACAAGCGAACATTTCAGTAACAAAGAACTGTAAATAATGCAGTTATACCTACTTCATATTCACATTATATAAAATATTGGTGATTATAAAAAGATCTAAGTTCACTAGAGGGCGACACCAAACATTGGAACAAACAGAAATATCACTATAAAATAATAATCAGTGACGTCGAGAAACCCACTTGTTGAGAATTTTATATGCAAAAACGGCTCGTTTGGGTTGAGAAAATATTCCAAATAGAAGAGCGAACAACGTTTCGACCTTCTTCGGTCATCGTCAGGTTGTTCGCTCTTCTATTTGGAATATTTTCTCAACCCAAACGAGCCGTTTTTGCATATAAAATACTGCCTTCTCCTCAAACAAGAAAATATATTATGATTTCTAACGTTGGTATTATAATGAATACAAATTCAAGATTACTCAATGAAAGATATTTATACTTTTTATGTAGGATATAAGTAGTTAATACCTTAATAACATCGAACTGAAGGATGTGTCTTGGAGCATGTATGAATATTTACATATTATTTACGTTCCACGTATGTATACGTCATTTTGAGAAACAGATTTCGCTACGTAACGATGGCCTCACATGCTTATCATCATATTTTTATCTCGCTATTGGCTATCTGATCTTGTAAGATATCCACAGCTTTTGAAGAAACTGTAAAAGTGAAATATTGAACTAATAGAAATGGATTTTGTGGTTAAAGGTCGTTTTTGTATTCGTACTAATAAACCGTATTGTTTGTTCTGAATTTCGCGCAAAGTTACATGAAGGCTGTCTTTCGCTAGCCATCCTTAATTTAGCAGTGTAAGACTAGAGGGAAGGCAACCACCGCTTACTGTTGGGCTACTGTTTCAACAACCATAGTTTCGTAACGACCAATGTTAATGTAACATAAATATGCACTACAAACACGAGTTTAACAGACAAGAAGCAAACAAGACACAATGTTATAAAAAATACGTTTATATCCACGTTTTTATTCTGTTAAATATCAGTAAGAAATCAATAACTGATACCAACTGTCAGTCTCATCAATTTGACTTTTCAAAACAACTTGTTTAAATAGTACAATTAACCGAGATAAGTACCACGTTCACTACCATTATTCTACTCAACGTGTTTAAATAGAACCACTGACTGAGTTAAGTACCACATTCACTACCATTATTCTACTCAACGTGTTTAAATAGTACCACTGACTGAGTTAAGTACCACGTTCACTACCATTATTCCACTCAACGTGTTTAAATAGTACCACTGACTGAGTTAAGTACCACGTTCACAGCCACATTTGAACTCAACGTGTTTAAATAGTACCACTGACTGAGTTAAGTACCACGTTCACTACCATTATTCTACCCAACGTGTTTAAATAGTACCACTGACTGAGTTAAGTACCACGTTCACAGCCACATTTGAACTCAACGTGTTTAAATAGTACCACTGACTGAGTTAAGTACCACGTTCACAGCCACATTTGAACTCAACGTGTTTAAATAGTACCACTGACTGAGTTAAGTACCACATTCACTACCACATTTCTACACAACTTGTTTAAATAGTACCATTAACTGTGTTTTATTAATTAAACCTCGCAGGACTCTATAAATTACGTTCTATTTCTTGAAAGTGTTGAGAAAGAAGTTAGAGCTCCATCTTGACAGTTACAAAATTATGAAAATATATGAAAGATTTTTTATACCAGAATCTATAACAAATATTACTGGTTTGAAATTATTCAGTTTGTTTTAAAACACCAGTTCTTAAAGACTTGAAACTATTTTAAAAGTTATATCAAGATGTTATTTGTTTAAACACTACGAAAGTCTTTTTATATTATATTTAATTTGTTCAGTTTATTTCAATCTCGTGTGAATAATAGAATACCTAGAATACACAAGTAAGACAACTGTGACCACACTGCACGCGTAACATGGCGCGATTTCTTTGTAGGAAAACGGCGAACTTGAAATACCATTTATGGCGTTAAAATATTGTTCCACTCAATCAACGTGTGTACAAAAGACACTTTTTGGCCACTAATTTATATGTTTGTTATATCTCAACTGACCTGACGTTTCCCCGGTATTAAATCCTAAATCTTATCTCTACTGGATATGGTATATATGTAGTGTTGTTGATGTATTTGAGTTTATCTGATAAAGACTCGTGATGTGTTGTCCATCCTTGAGTTTATCTGATAAGGACTGATGATGTGTTATTCATTCTTGAGTTTATCTGATAAGGACTGATGATGTGTTGTCCAACCTTGAGTTTATCTGATAAGGACTGATAATGTGTTATTCATTCTTGAGTTTATCTGATAAGGACTGATGATGTGTTATTCATCCTTGAGTTTATCTGATAAGGACTGATGATGTGTTGTCCAACCTTGAGTTTATCTGATAAGGACTGATGATGTGTTATTCATTCTTGAGTTTATCTGATAAGGACTGATGATGTGTTATTCATCCTTGAGTTTATCTGATAAGGACTGATGATGTGTTGTCCAACCTTGAGTTTATCTGATAAGGACTGAAGATGTGTTATTCATTCTTGAGTTTATCTGATAAGGACTAATGATGTTTATTGAATGTGGTCCGTCTCGGGTATATAAGTCAGGTTTCTATTTTTCATATAAACCAACAAAACTCATGGTTTAGAAGTTTCGTTCGTTTTTTTATAAATTTTTAGAGAGTATTTTAGTTGTTGACAGAATTATTTTGGAAAAATAGAAACACATAGAGAAATGTTTTGATATAAAACTGACACTTATGCTCTTAGATAGATTAAGATAAATTATGCCATATTAATAAGACATCAAAGTAGGTTGATTTCTCAAAATAAGAAGGTTCGACTTTATTTTTAGAAGAAAACACAAAATATGCGAGGAGGGTGTTCACGAAGCCATGTTTTATCCTTTGAATTGTTAGAGTAGAAGCGACGTGTTTGTCGGTAAGATGTTGGCAGACATCTTGAGAAGTGAAACTGGCAAGAAAAGCGCGTGCTTTTACGCGGTGTTGGAGGCAATCTCGATTCTTTACGTCATCGTAAAGAACGTGAACAGCCCCACGTTCTCCTTTTCCTCAGGAAACAGAGAGTAAAAAAAGTGGGAACACCAGGTGTGTTTGCGCAAACTCAGTGTGAGTATTTCCTGTGAGAGACAGCTACACCCTGTCGCATGATTGGGCCAGCCTCCTCTCCACGTGAGTGATGGTAGCGCCTCCCGCACGAAACTAGAATGTTCTGAACTGATTCTGATTGAATGCCGGTCAAGGAAAGTAACTAGACCGAAGACCGTACAGCGATGTATCTTGGTAGGGTCTAGACAACGTTGAAAAACACTTGTGTTCTGCTGTTTAACGGAAGTTACTATTTATTATCGGAACCCGTCTATGAACGCAGGATATCTCAGGACGGTTATGTCAATTGAAAGGATCGATCATGGCTTCAAACTACGAACTGCCATGTGGTAAATCCAGAACATAAACCCTTCATTTCACACTGCATATTATAAGTACAAATAAGTATTAAAAGACGGCATAGTTTAGTGACAGGGTAAAGTCCTGAGGACGGCAGTTGAATGCAAACTGGATGAATTTATTAGTCAGTTCCATTTTCTACCAATAGGGGCGCAATACTTACATATACTGCACACCAGTTGGGCTGAACGTAACCGTTCCGGAGTAGTTTGAGGAAACATTCAACTAATTTCCAGCCTTTGTCGAAATGTATGTCAATAAGCAAACCTATACTGACACATAAGTCGGGGCTTCTAAGTTGTAAGTTATTGTTCAAAAGATAGCATGCGATAAAGTCATCTTATTAACACATTTATGATGTCAGTAAGTCAAGCCTGCTTAAGAGGACTTGATGTAAAACAATAAGAAACCTATAACCTAAGCGATAGGTTTATTCGTAATGAAGAAAGGTCCACCTTACAGAAGATTTCACGCTGTAAGATTTAACACATACATTCATGTATGTAACCACATGAGTTAACACATATATTCATGTATGTAACCACATTAGTTAACACATATTTTCATATATATGTAACCACATGAGTTAACACATATATTCATGTATGTAACCACATTAGTTAACACATATTTTCATATATATGTAACCACATGAGTTAACACATATTCATGTATGTAACCACATGAGTTAACACATATATTCATGTATGTAACCACATGAGTTAACACATATATCTGTTGTTTAATCACATAATTTAACACATATTTGTTACCACCGACATCTGTCTGTTAAGATGACAATCGTTGTATAAAGTTCATTTTTACTAAGACACACTGTGAGAGATATTAACATATCTTTATTATTACAGTGATATATAACAACTAACCATCATTATTACGGTGATGTCTCACAACTGTCTATTTTGTTATTGTGATATGTAAAGCTATCTATATTGTTATAACAAGCGGGCCTTTTAGGACACTCTCTTCGCCTTTTTAAGTTAAGATAATTAGATGTATCTTATGAGCACACGTTTCGTGTTTGTGGCGTTTTTTACAATTTTCTGACAGCAAAAAAAAACACACGAAAAACCAGTGGCAGCTATTTACTTTTAAAGGAAGATGAACTGGGGGTGTGTTCAGGTATAGTTATAAAGCCCCCCCTCGCCCTGCTCACAGTAAAAATTTGATATGTGTATTGTAAGTTTGAATTAAATTCTCCTGGTTTTGTTTTCCATCAGATTATTGTGTAGATTGGCCGAGTGAAGAAAGTTTCAGAGAAAAGCAACAGATAAAGTCTAGTCGGTTAAAAACGGTGGAGAGAAGTCAGTTCAGACTTGAATTTAGAGAGAAGTCAGTCCAGACTTGAATTTAGAGAGAAGTCAGTCTAGACTTGAATTTAGAGAGGAGTCAGTCCATTCTTGAATTTAGAGAGGTGTCAGTCCAGACTTGAATTTAGAGAGGAGTCAGTCCAGACTTGAATTTAGAGAGGAGTCAGTCCAGAGTTATATTTAGAGAGGAGTCAGTCTAGACTTGAATTTAGAGAGGAGTCAGTCCATTCTTGAATTTAGAGAGGTGTCAATCCAGACTTGAAGGTAGAGAGAAGTCAGTCCAGACTTGAATTTAGAGAGAAGTCAGTCCAGACTTGAATTTAGAGAGAAGTCAGTCTAGACTTGAATTTAGAGAGGAGTCAGTCCATTCTTGAATTTAGAGAGGTGTCAGTCCAGACTTGAATTTAGAGAGGAGTCAGTCCAGACTTGAATTTAGAGAGGAGTCAGTCCAGAGTTATATTTAGAGAGGAGTCAGTCTAGACTTGAATTTAGAGAGGAGTCAGTCCAGACTTGAATTTAGAGAGGAGTCAATCCAGACTTAAAGGTAGAGAGAAGTCAGTCCAGACTTGAATTTAGAGAGGAGTCAATCCAGACGTGTATGTAGAGAGGAGTCAATCCAGACTTCAATTTAGAGAGGAGTCAGTCCAGAGTTATATTTAGAGAGGAGTCAGTCCAGAGTTATATATATTCCACCCAATATACTGAACGTCCTCTATTCATCTCTTCTTGCGATAAATGTAACCAAAGCTACACAATTAATCACACGTTGTTAAATGTGTGGAAAACCCCCAAGCACACGTGCCAGTCTTGGTTGGTTGAAACACGTTATTTCGTATTCCCAACTGGTTTATCTGTATCAAGTAAGAAGCTCTCAGCTTGGAGTTTTGTTTGACTTATTTTATTCACCATACAGCTTGTAGTCTGGTCAGATGGAGAGGTGTTATTATCTGTAGTTTTTGTAACAACTGTTCCTGTTACCTCTACACTGTAGTTGTTGTAACAACTGTTTCTGTTATCTCTACACTGTAGTTGTTGTAACAACTGTTTCTGTTATCTCTACACTGTAGTTGTTGTAACAACTGTTTCTGTTATCTCTACACTGTAGTTGTTATAACAACTGTTTCTGTTACCTTTACACTGTAGTTGTTGTAACAACTGTTTCTGTTACCTCTACAATGTTTTCAACTGTTTTAAATTTTATTTTTTTTAATCGTCAGTTAACGGTATGACTGAATGTTTACAACGCTAAAAACCGGATCTAGATACTTTTGGTGGGCAGAGCACGAATAGTCTATTGTGCAGCTTTGTGCTGAGTTACAAACGAACCTATTTTGTTGTAATATCGGTCGGTATAGAACTTTGTTTTTCTTGAAACATCTGATTCTATAACAGTGGTCTAACCACTACTGGTCTGTATGTGCTACTCTTGTTACAATAAATAAAGTTTTTGTAACATTATTCTCTTGTAGAGTTATTTTGTCCATTACTCAAATAACAGGTATTTCTGTTCAAACTTCATATGTTATTCTGTTAACAATAATCAATGTTATTGTTCAAATAACATTTAGTTATCCTACATTCAACAAGTCCTGTAAAATATACTGTCTTTTCTGAAATGCATGTTTTTGAAACAATAGTTTTTATTCCCCGTCAAGCCCTTTGTTTTAAATCAAACAATCCGTATACAAAGGAACATATGCTTTGTATAAATAACAAATTCAGAAAATGTTAGTTTGAAGGAGGTAACATATAACGTACGAAGTGTTTCTAGTTTCGTTAGGCTTAAGTTGAATGAATCTTCGTTATATCTCTGGTACCATTCCATTAAAGTAATCAGAGATTCTGTTTTAATCGTATTGTTTCTGTTTGAGAAAGGAACTTACAAAGGAAACAGAAAGCCGTGATATGTTAAGCGTGACATATCGCTTTGAGTTTTTCCAGAACCTTCGGTGCGCACGGAAAAGCTCCCCCTATCGATTTTTCAAAGAAAAATCTTGTCTGTTAACAAGATATAAACTACAATCAAAGGATGTTATTAACAATGACTTGTACCTAAACCTAGATGTTTATTTCGAACGTGTTTTCATGAGAGGAACAGGGAAACGGTCCAATGGTTATGAATTATATCCAAAAGTAACTAACTGTATATTCAAGTAATATACAAAACACCTACGGATACAAATAACCAAACTGTTCACTTGGTGAACTTTTCTCGACCCGTAAAACAGAGTTTTGTTCGATTTCCTCGTATTTCGCTGAAGTTCGTGCAGTACAAATAAACCTGGAACAATATAAAACAGTCCAGCTAGTTTTGTTGGAGTCTTACAAGAGTCCGTATAATTTTTTTTTTGTCTACAATAAATCGCTAACCCTAGTAACGTAAAGTATGCAAAGATTCCCTGTCTGACCAGTTAAATTAATAATAAACGACACGTTGATCGGTATTCTGTTCACGAGCTCATTTATGCACGAGTAATTCGCGATGGAATGGCACGTGAATCTTGTAAGAAATACCAATCACGTAGTTTAGCAGTAGGATCGAACACTAGGACTGCGTAACGACCGTGGAGGGACTGAGCCGGGTTTTCAGATATTTGTATGATTTTCTGGGAAACTAATAATGTTTTAAAGAAAGCGACGGTGCTATCTACCATCCAATATTGGAAGACTGTACTTCAAGATAATGTAATAAAGATCTAAGTGAAATCATAGGACATTCCAGTCTCCTTGGATTCCCTCTTCCTCATTGGATTAGCCCCGCTGTAACGAGCCAATAGCGTTACTTCTCAGGCACTTGAACAGTGGTAGGGCACTTCTTTCTAATTAAGTTACAGCTCATAAATTTAACTTCTTCACTCCGATGATTGAACACACATTATTCGCTTCCCATAAAAACCTATTTTCAGAGCTGAATGTTCAGTAAATATTGGGTTAATACGATTAGTTTCTCGGATAACTTCTGAAATTTTCAGCTTATAATTAGAGCGAAGAAAATAGAGCATTACTTTTTGTTATAAAATTCACAAACTATTAGAACAGTGTTTGTGAACGTAATACGTTTCGGACGTTTCATCCATTCTATGTCATAAAAGTGTTTCAGAAGTTTCGTCACTTTAGTCTTCTAGATGTGTGAATGTCACACAAACCACTTTTTATTCCCGTGTTTTAAACTTAAATGTTTTCATTTGAAATTTGTTTCTTATTTTAGAAATATTGTGGTCACGCGCAGTTCGTTGTAACACAAAATAATTCTGAGAACCGTATATTTTATTGTTGTTTTTGGTATTCTGAAGTAAATACAGGAAAAATGACGAATATTTGAAGCTCTTGGTTACTTCATCGCAAGTGGGTCAAAGCACGTGAGACACGTTCATCCAGTGCAAGTTTTTTTTACCTAACTTTACGTAGTCTCAAAATAATTCAAAATGTGTAAAATAAACACGTGTTATTCCGTCTTTATCTGCACTTAACATATATACCATACACGTGTTTATCAGCTCAGTTCTGTGTGACTGAAAGGCTAAGATATGTAACATACATATCTCGATTGATATGATATTTCTGTGTGACTGAAATCCTAACGCGTCTAAACACATATATCTGTCTTTCCACACGTGGTTCACATTTCCATGTGGCCAAACAGTGATGTATCACTTTAATTAACATAAGTATCCGTAGTTATAACAAAATAATATTTAAATATGTATTTGTTTTAAATGTATTGCTTGACGCTCGGTTTACTATCTCGACACTGCGTTATTTACGTCAAATAAAACACATCCCTACGTGTTTATCTGCCCTAAAACGCGTCTGAGACTCAGCGCTCTTTGCTCTTTTACAGTGAGTCACAGAGGGGCAGAGCTTTTGTCCGTGAAATCCGCAAGGCCAGGGCGGGGCGTCAGCAGCCATATTGGCAGAAGTCAAAGTGTAATGTAGAACAATGTAGGTAAGTGTAGTGACTTTTTTTTCTCTCGCGTTCTGTTTTTATTTTTCCACTGTACTAATTCCACGGAATTTACTCCCCACGGGCGTAGTTTGTCTTCGTATATGGAAGTTTAATCTTAAAGATGCTTCCAAAATGGCGCCTGTAAGAACTTCCCACTTGTGCCTCCAAGAAGAAAGCCGCTATTGGTTCTAATAAATTTCAGGCCTTCTCCGAGAGCGCTCGGGGCAGACTTAATAATCTCGCACCACAAGAATCAATAGAGTTTCTTGTCATAGAACTTAACGATTTCCCGCCAAGAAAACCCGAACTACAATTTCTTTTGGGTTTACTGACACAAAAAAGTTTGTTTAATTTCCCCAGAACGTGACTAGGAAGAGGTTTCAATTTTCAAGTGATATTTCATTCCCATTACTTGCAAGAGTTATGTTCAAAATTTAGCTGGTTGTGATACATATATATATATAATGAAATAATTTAAAACAATCTTTGTTTTATTGTCAATATCACAAGTGACCTTTAACCCCAACTCTTCATGTTTCATCAGTACTTAACTTATACCTTTAGAGTTGTAACTATAGTTCTGTATGTTTCGTCTGTATTTGACTGATACCATCAGAGTTGTAACTATAGTTCTGTATGTTTCGTCTGTATTTGACTGATACCATCAGAGTTGTAACTATAGTTCTGTATGTTTCGTCTGTATTTCACTGATACCATCATAGTTGTAACTATAGTTCTGTATGTTTCGTCTGTATTTCACTGATACCATCATAGTTGTAACTATAGTTCTGTATGTTTCGTCTGTATTTAACTGATACCATCATAGTTGTAACTATAGTTCTGTATGTTTCGTCTGTATTTAACTGATATCATCAGAGTTGTAACTATAGTTCTGTATGTTTCGTCTGTATTTGACTGATACCGTCAGAGTTGTAACTATAGTTCTGTATGTTTCGTCTGTATTTAACTGATACCATCAGAGTTGTAACTATAGTTCTGTATGTTTCGTCTGTATTTAACTGACACCATCAGAGTTGTAACTATAGTTCTGTGTGTTTCGTCTGTATTTAACTGATACCATCAGAGTTGTAACTATAGTTCTGTATTTTTCGTCTGTATTTAACTGACACCATCAGAGTTGTAACTATAGTTCTGTATGTTTCGTCTGTATTTAACTTATACCTTTAGAGTTGTAACTATAGTTCTGTATGTTTCGTCTGTATTTAACTGATACCATCAGAGTTGTAACTATAGTTCTGTATGTTTCGTCTGTATTTGACTGATACCATCAGAGTTGTAACTATAGTTCTGTATGTTTCGTCTGTATTTGACTGATACCATCATAGTTGTAACTATAGTTCTGTATGTTTCGTCTGTATTTAACTGATATCATCAGAGTTGTAACTATAGTTCTGTATGTTTCGTCTGTATTTAACTGATACCATCAGAGTTGTAACTATAGTTCTGTATGTTTCGTCTGTATTTGACTGATACCATCAGAGTTGTAACTATAGTTCTGTATGTTTCGTCTGTATTTAACTGATACCATCAGAGTTGTAACTATAGTTCTGTATGTTTTGTCTGTATTTAACTGATACCATCAGAGTTATAACTATAGTTCTGTATGTTTCGTCTGTATTTGACTGATACCATCAGAGTTGTAACTATAGTTCTGTATGTTTCGTCTGTATTTAACTGATACCATCAGAGTTGTAACTATAGTTCTGTATGTTTCGTCTGTATTTAACTGATATAATCAGAGTTGTAACTATAGTTCTGTATGTTTCGTCTGTATTTGACTGATACCGTCAGAGTTGTAACTATAGTTCTGTATGTTTCGTCTGTATTTAACTGATACCATCAGAGTTGTAACTATAGTTCTGTATGTTTCGTCTGTATTTGACTGATACCATCAGAGTTGTAACTATAGTTCTGTATGTTTTGTCTGTATTTAACTGATACCATCAGAGTTATAACTATAGTTCTGTATGTTTCGTCTGTATTTGACTGATACCATCAGAGTTGTAACTATAGTTCTGTATGTTTCGTCTGTATTTAACTGATACCATCAGAGTTGTAACTATAGTTCTGTATGTTTCGTCTGTATTTAACTGATATAATCAGAGTTGTAACTATAGTTCTGTATGTTTCGTCTGTATTTGACTGATACCGTCAGAGTTGTAACTATAGTTCTGTATGTTTCGTCTGTATTTCACTGATACCATCATAGTTGTAACTATAGTTCTGTATGTTTCGTCTGTATTTAACTGATACCATCAGAGTTGTAACTATAGTTCTGTATGTTTCGTCTGTATTTAACTGATACCATCAGAGTTGTAACTATAGTTCTGTATGTTTCGTCTGTATTTGACTCATACCATCAGAGTTGTAACTATAGTTCTGTATGTTTTGTCTGTATTTAACTGATACCATCAGAGTTGTAACTATAGTTCTGTATGTTTCGTCTGTATTTAACTGATACCATCAGAGTTGTAACTATAGTTCTGTATGTTTCGTCTGTATTTAACTGACACCATCCGAGTTGTAACTATAGTTCTGTGTGTTTCGTCTGTATTTAACTGACACCATCAAAGTTGTAACTATAGTTCTGTATGTTTCGTCTGTATTTAACTTACACCATCAGAGTTGTAATTACAACTATAAATATATCACAAGTGTAATTCTAGTTTCAATGTACACGAAAACACTTAAATTTTAATGCGTTTTATTAATTACATACCAGAGTCTAACATTACAATATCCATAAGATCGTATTGTAGAGACAACATTACAATATCCATAAGATCGTATTGTAGAGACAACATTACAATATCCATAAGATCGTATTGTAGAGACAACATTACAATATCCATAAGATCGTATTGTAGAGACAACATTACAATATCCATAAGATCTATAGTAGAGACAACATTACAATATCCATAAGATCTACAGTAGAGACAACATTACAACATCCATAAGATCTACAGTAGAGACAACATTACAATATCCATAAGATCTATAGTAGAGACAACATTACAATATTCATAAGATCTATAGTAGAGACAACATTACAATATCCATAAGATCTATAGTAGAGACAACATTACAACATCCATAAGATCTATAGTAGAGACAACATTACAATATCCATAAGATCTACAGTAGAGACAACATTACAACATCCATAAGATCTATAGTAGAGACAACATTACAATATTCATAAGATCTATAGTAGAGACAACATTACAATATTCATAAGATCTATAGTAGAGACAACATTACAATATCCATAAAATCTACAGTAGAGACAACATTACAATATCCATAAGATCTATAGTAGAGACAACATTACAACATCCATAAAATCTACAGTAGAGACAACATTACAATATTCATAAGATATATAGTAGAGACAACATTACAATATCCATAAAATCTACAGTAGAGACAACATTACAATATTCATAAGATATATAGTAGAGACAACATTACAATATCCATAAGATCTATAGTAGAGACAACATTGCAATATCCATAAAATCTACAGTAGAGACAACATTACAATATTCATAAGATATATAGTAGAGACAACATTACAACATCCATAAGATCTATAATAGAGATAACATTACAATATCCATAAGATTTACAGTAGAGACAACATTACAATATCCATAAGATCTATAGTAGAGACAACTGTAGGAAAGATAATAATAATATATAACAACAGAATATATTTTATTATTACCGAAACGAAACCAATACTGTTTATATGATAAATAAAACAAGAAATAAGGCACGCGGCTGACGACCTTGTAATCTTCCAAAAATCTCAACCACCAATAATGTATTTAAAAACAGTATATAATGTTTTACATATCAGAGTAAGTCAACAGATTTCCTACATATCAGAGTAAGTCAACAGTTTTCCTACATATCGGAGTAAGTTAACAGTTTTCCTACATATCGGAGTAAGTAAACAGTTTTCCTACATATCAGAGTAAGTCATCAGTTTTCCTACATATCAGAGTAAGCAAACATTCCAAAGACAGCGCTAGGCCTACTCAAAGAAATATTAACCAGAAATCTAAACATATATGGGTTGTCTTAGTAACAAGTATTTTACAAAGACCGGGCTTGAATCGGTGCTGTACGATGATGCTACGAGTAGCCACGAAACAGAGAACGTTGTGAGTGTACCCGGAATGTCTCGTGCTTCAAGGTGTGTACCAGTTCAGTGGATCGTTCAATTAATTATCAGTACGAAACGTTCAATGTCTGTGTGTATCGACTCTGTTTATAAATAATTATTGGTTGTGTAGCAAAGACAAATATTGGTTTTGTACTAGTACCAGTATCCTATGTATCATATGTAAAACAACACTTGTATTTTGTGTTACTACCTATACTATACTATCAGTCCGCTTATCAACACCTAAAGAGACAACATACTCTCCTATCAGTCCACTTATCAACACCTTAAGAGATAACATACTCTCCTATCAGTCCACTTATCAACACCTAAAGAGATAACATACTCTCCTATCAGTCCACTTATCAACACCTTAAGAGATAACATACTCTCCTATCAGTCCACTTATCAACACCTAAAGAGATAACATACTCTCCTATCAGTCCACTTATCAACACCTAAAGAGATAACATACTCTCCTATCAGTCCACTTATCAACACCTTAAGAGATAACATACTCTCCTATCAGTCCACTTATCAACATCTAAAGAGATAACATACTCTCCTATTAATCTTGGTATAAAGATATGAAATACTCTCCAATTACTTCAAAAGAATAGTAGTTTCTTTGTTAAAGTAAAGATATAACACTGACCGTAAGATATGTGTCTAAGATACATTAGGATATAGAATTTATGATTCGATCTGTTTCTAATGAATTTTAGTTTTTGTTGGTGAATTTTTAAATTTATACTTCATATTTTAGTGGTATATAGTCTGTTTATTGCCCTTCAAAAATACGTTTCAACGTATTTATTAATTAGAAAGTACGAATACACTGGGAAATTTCAGAGGTTTTACCAATAGTTTTACGATTTGCAACGAGTAGAAAATTTTTATTACATAAACGGAAATGTTTAGTTAGAGCAGAAAACTTGTTAGATCTGTGTTTTAGTTTTAAAAGTATTTCGTGTATTACATTATGTTTATGTACCACGTGGTTACATTTAACAATGTACATTATGTTTATATACAACTTGGTTACATTTAACAATGTACATTATGTTTATATACAACTTGGTTACATTCTACCAATTTTCACTATGTTTGTGTACCACTTGGTTACATTCTGACAACGAACATAATGTTATGTACTAGTTGTTTCTATTATAAACATATTGTTCTATGTATTACAGTAGAAACTATTGGTTCCTTGTTAAACATATTGTTCCATGTATTACGGTAGAAACTATTGGTTCCTTTTTAAAAATATTGTTCCACGTATTACGGTAGAAACTATTGGTTCCTTGTTAAACATAATGTTCCATGTATTACGGTAGAAACTATTGGTTCCTTTTTAAAAATATTGTTCCACGTATTACGGTAGAAACTATTGGTTCCTTGTTAAACATAATGTTCCATGTATTACGGTAGAAACTATTGGTTCCTTTTTAAAAATATTGTTCCATGTATTACGGTAGAAACTATTGGTTCCTTGTTAAACATATTGTTTCATGTATTACGGTAGAAACTATTGGTTCCTTTTTAAAAATATTGTTCCATGTATTACGGTAGAAACTATTGGTTCCTTTTTAAAAATATTGTTCCACGTATTACGGTAGAAACTATTGGTTCCTTGTTAAACATAATGTTCCATGTATTACGGTAGAAACTATTGGCTCCTTTTTAAAAATATTGTTCCATGTATTACGGTAGAAACTATTGGTTCCTTGTTAAACATATTGTTTCATGTATTACGGTAGAAACTATTGGTTCCTTGTTAAACATATTGTTCCACGTATTACGGTAGAAACTATTGGCTCCTTTTTAAAAATATTGTTCCACGTATTACGGTAGAAACTATTGGTTCCTTGTTAAACATAATGTTCCATGTATTACGGTAGAAACTATTGGTTCCTTTTTAAAAATATTGTTCCATGTATTACGGTAGAAACTATTGGTTCCTTGTTAAACATATTGTTTCATGTATTACGGTAGAAACTATTGGTTCCTTTTTAAAAATATTGTTCCATGTATTACGGTAGAAACTATTGGTTCCTTTTTAAAAATATTGTTCCACGTATTACGGTAGAAACTATTGGTTCCTTGTTAAACATAATGTTCCATGTATTACGGTAGAAACTATTGGTTCCTTTTTAAAAATATTGTTCCATGTATTACGGTAGAAACTATTGGTTCCTTGTTAAACATATTGTTTCATGTATTACGGTAGAAACTATTGGTTCCTTGTTAAACATATTGTTCCACGTATTACGGTAGAAACTATTGGTTCCTTGTTAACCATATTGTTTCATGTATTACAGTGGAAACTATTGGTTCCTTGTTAAACATATTGTTCTATGTATTACGGTAGAAACTATTGTTTCCTTGTTAAACATATGGTCAGTTAACATAAATATTGTTTATCTTTATCATATTTTGCGCCTTTTTTTCTACACATTTGCTAAACAAAACTTATTTTATGTAAAAAGATTATTCGTAGAAGTAAAACGTGTTGAAAACAACTTATTATTATAGTCAGAGTGGTGACTAACGTGGGAAAACTGACAGTAGAAAACTTAATTAACAACTGACATACCAGTGATATTCACACTTTGTTCTAGTATTGTTTCTGTGGGTCAACTGATATTCACACTTTGTTCTAGTCTTGTTTCTGTGTGTCAACTGATATTCACACTTTGTTCTAGTATTGTTTCTGTGGGTCAAATATTCACACTTTGTTCTAATATGTTTTTATGGATCAACTAATATTCACACTTTGTTCTAGTATTGATTCTATGGGTCAACTGATATTCACACTTTGTTCTAGTATTGTTTTTGTGGGTCAACTGATATTCACACTTTGTTCTAGTATTGTTTCTGTGGGTCAGCTGATATTCACACTTTGTTCTAGTATTGTTTCTGTGGGTCAAATAGTCACACTTTGTTCTAATATTGATTCTATGGGTCAACTGATATTCACACTTTGTTCAAGTATTGATTCTATGGGTCAACTGACATTCACACTTTGTTCCAGTATTGTTTCTGTGGGTCAACTGATATTCACACTTTGTTCTAGTATTGTTTCTATGGGTCAACTGATATTTACACTTTGTTCCAGTATTGTTTCTATGGGTCAACTGATATTCACACTTTGTTCTAGTATTGTTTCTGTGGATCAACTGATATTCACACTTTGTTCTAGTATTGTTTCTATGGGTCAACTGATATTCACACTTTGTTCCAGTATTGTTTCTATGGGTCAACTGATGTTCACTCAATGTTCTTGATACGTCTTAGTCACATTGTACAGAGTTGGAGTTAGATTTTTATATATTCTGTTATTCAGTCTTTAAAACAAAGGTCAGTTTCATTATCAATGTGAGGACAAACAAAGGTCAGTTTTATTGTCAACATCGGGACAGACAAAGGTCAATTTCTGTCCTGACATTAGAACATACAAATCTCACTTTTTCTCCAGATACTAGAGATAAAAGCCCAGTTTTTGCCCCAATATCGTCAAAGAAAAATGATTTTACTTTCTTAGTTCAAAGGCTGTTGGAAATTATTTCGTGTGTGTTGTACACTGTAGTTGAAAAACTGACGTTATTATTACTATATATGCTTATATATCTTACATCGTAAGAAAACCGCTCAAGCTACCAAGTCAGTTTAGAAGTTATTTCATTGATTTAAGGTTTCTTATAGAAAGAAACCAAAATTCTAAAACTTGAAGATTCGCATTTCTAGCAAGAGAAATGTTTCAAAAACTTATATAATGTTTTCAGTATTTGTTTCGAAACTTGCATGGTGTTGTTGATACATCATATGAATAAACTCCGGTGATAACCAGCTAGAATTGAATATTATGTTTGTTTTCATGTAGTCTTTATGAATTTAACTAAAAAATGGGTTTATTTTAATTATGCAGTCTAATAACAAATTGGAATGCAAGAGGAAATATTTACCATTTAAATTAGACGAGGCATTTCAAACCGGACTGTATGAGGCAAACATGGAGGCGAGTTGCTTGAAATGTTACGTCAAAATTTGACTGTATGGAGACAAGATGGCGGTTGGCTGTATTGTTATGAAGACAAGTGATGGTTGGCTGCACTATTACTGTTCTAGAGACAATATAGCGTTTGAATGCACTGTTACTGTTAAGAAGACAAGATGGCGGTTGGCTGTACTGTTACTGGTATGAAATTAAGATAGCGTTCGGCTGTATTTTATTGTCATGAAGATAAGATGTTGGTTGGCTGTACTCATACTGTTATAAAGACAAGATAGCAGATTGGTCCAACAAAGGCCAAAGATTTATTTTTCCTGGAAGGACATACATTATTATTCGACAAGGGTGGTCTAAACGTGTTTTTTTTTTCTTTCTCCCCACTGATAATAACTGTTTTTTCCACCAGGAGTTAGGAGTTCGGCACGATTTTTAATTTTAATGAATGTCTCCAAGGAGATCCACTCAGCGATTAGGACAGGTTACCAATCTATTCCGAGAAACCTTGTATATGGTTGGCGGCGTTGATATTACGGTGGTTACTTTGAATCTGAATGATGGCCCTGTATCCAATCCGAAGGAGGGGAGGTTCCAAACACCCTGCGGTCAAAATAAACTCTGTCTTGTAACAGGCGAAGTGAACGAAGTTTGCATTTGATGAAACGTTGTCTGGTATTCAAAGATTTCCTTTCAAAGCTCTCCCAGTGTGGCTTCTTTCTGGTTCATTAGAGCCCAGGAAATGGTTTTCAAGTTAACAGGTTTGTACCTTTGTTTCTTACTGATAGTTTAACACTTTTGCATAGAGGACTTGGTTTAACGGACAGTTCAGAAGTAAGTTAATAAGCATGTGCCTGAGATGTGGAATTAGATTAATACGATTGGAAATAAGAAACAGCACATAAAGATAGATTTTATTTCAGGTGCCGTATTGGTCAAAGCCGCTAGTACCTCAACCAATCATTTTATTCGTTTTTTTCAAATAATAGGATGAGTCATGTAATAATTCTGTAAACATGCAGAAACTACGTATTGAGTTAGTCAGTGAAACTTCGACAATTTAATATTACATATTTTCTAATAGACGTGCAACAATATAGACTAACAAGGTGAAATATCGCAGCGTCACGTGGTGGGAAAAATTTGTACTAATCCCTTTTGCAGCGCATTGGAGAAAACTGCTCACTTGAAAAACAGACTAAAGAAATAAACGAAAGTTTAGTGACTACAAAAGAGTATAGCTGAAACCTGATTTGTCCGGTTATTATAAACAAAATAGGAACTGTAATAGTAAAAACTACTAAAATCAGTTTTTATATTATACTAAGTAGCTTCACTTACACACATACACTATTTGAACACAAATTACAGTGTGTCACACTTGTGGGGCAGCGGTAAGTTTACAGGTTTACAGGGTTCGATTTCCTCCAGTGGAAAAAGTAGATAGTTGTGTTCCAAAACAAACTTGCATAACAATTTTGAAGTTTCATTTTATTCGCTTTAGAAAGATATTGTGCGCAAGCGCATATTTGTCCTAATAGTTTCGAACTCTTCAATTCATCTATTTGTTGTGGGATCTTTTTTAGAGCAGGGAAATACATTTGTAGAAACGGTTCGGTTTAGTCCGGGTAAGAAACACCAGATACGTAAACACAAAATTCTGTTTAAATTTGTTATTTAAATACATGGACATATTCCGTCCACAAGGTATAAATATTAGTCCAGCTCTATGTGCCACCAACATACATTATTCGAACCGTCATTAACCACCCGAAAATTGAATTGAAGTTAAATTGACTCTATCACACAAAATTAGGACTATTAGAAAATCTACTAAAAACTTTAGTTCCACAAGATATAACTCTAAACTTCGAGGCTCGATCCTCGTGGAAGATACAACGCAGGAAGCCCATTTTACTGTTTCGGTTTGTTCTCGTTTCTCATGATTTTAAAAGTAGAAAAACCGCGTGCAATCCGTACTTAATTTTTTTTTGTAACTTCAATAACAGGGTCAGAACCATAATAATTGTGCGGTGCTAAGCCTAAATTTATATATGAGCTTATTATGATATTTTGGGTCTGGATTGGTTTTCTTTTAAAATTATATTATTTTTATCATAAAAAATACAAACTTGCCTTTGATAGACGGTTTAAAAATAATATAAATTTTCTTTGATACTTTACGTGATTCGAGTGACGAACCAGTTCATCATGACAGAAATTACGTATGGAAGAAAAACGAGATGACAAACAACAAAGTAAAAATATATTTTGTGAAATAAAATTTGTCATAGCCGAAAAAAAAAAAACGAAAAATAAAAATAAAAAAAACAAGAGAGAAAATGAGGTAGTGAATAGTTTCAAGTTTTTTAATAGAAAATCAACAGAAGTTATAATAATAACTTATAGGAGAGAAGTAAAACACTGAAGTTATAATAATAACTTATAGGAGAGAAGTAAAACACTGAAGTTATAATAATAACTTATAGGAGAGAAGTAAAACACTGAAGTTATAATAATAACTTATAGGAGAGAAGTAAAACATTGAAGTTATAGTAACTTATAGGAGAAAAGTAAAACACTAAAGTTATAATACTAACTTATAGGAGAGAAGTAAAACACAGAAGTTATAATAATAACTTATAGGAGAGAAGTAAAACACTGAAGTTATAATAATAACTTATAGGAGAGAAGTAAAACACTGAAGTTATAATAACTTATAGGAGAGAAGTAAAACACTGAAGTTATAATACTAACTTATAGGAGAGAAGTAAAACACTGAAGTTATAATAATAACTTATAGGAGAGAAGTAAAACACTGAAGTTATAATAATAACTTATAGGAGAGAAGTAAAACACTGAAGTTATAATACTAACTTATAGGAGAGAAGTAAAACACTGAAGTTATAATACTAACTTATAGGAGAGAAGTAAAACACTGAAGTTATAATAACTTATAGGAGAAAAGTAAAACACTGAAGTTGTAATACTAACTTATAGGAGAGAAGTAAAACACTGAAGTTATAATAATAACTTATAGGAGAGAAGTAAAACACTGAAGTTATAATAACTTGTAGGGGAGAAGTAAAACACTGAAGTTATAATACTAACTTATAGGAGAGAAGTAAAACACTGAAGTTATAATAATAACTTATAGAAGAGAAGTAAAACACTGAAGGTATAATAACATATTGGAGAGAAGTAAAACACTGAAGTTATAATAAATAAAATCCGACAATGTTATCATAACTCACTTACAAGAATAACACGTTTCATTTATTATGAATTATTAGCGTTGCTGAAACACAGTTGTTAACACTTTCCTAACACATACATAAAGTTCTGTTATACGTGTTGTTTGTAGGACGTATAAACTTATATTGTATAACATTACGTTTTCTAATAAAGCTTCCAAACCATAGAACAGTGGTACTCTCGCCTTCTTAAGGCTGCTGAAGGTGGAATACATTGTTAGTAAGAACATTAGAGAGAAATTAAGTTGTTTTGCTTTATTTTAGAATTTCCTGCAAAGCTACTCGAGATCTATCTGCGCTAGCCGTCCCTAATTTAGCAATGTAACCAACGAATAGTAGGATTAATTGTTACATTATAACACCTCCACGGCTGAAAGGGCGAGCATGTTTGGTGCGACGGGGATTCGAATCCGCTATATTCAAATTACGAATCGAGCGCCGTAACCACCTGACCATGCCGGACCTAAAGTGCAGTTAGAAACAAACATTAAAGTTGGCAGTTTTTAGCAAGTTTCTATTTCTACCTATTAGAAATGACTGGAAAGACAGTTGCTGCCAATGAACAAAGTTAAGGGTATTAGAATAGAGAAATAGGTTTAGGTTTAAAACTCTGAAAGTGAACAAAACCACGTTGTTGTGTCCACTTCAATTTCAGCGTCGCAAGTCCGTAAACGTATCGTCGTTGTCTTTCCGACGAACACATAATGTGCAGTTGTTGTTGTTGTTTTGAATTAAGCACAAAGCTACACAATGGGCTATCTGTGCTCTGCCCACCACGGGTATCGAAACCCGGATTTTAGCGTGTAAGTCCGCAGACATACCGCTGAGCCACTGGGGGGCCATAATGTGCAGAGTAGAAATCCAGATGTTATAAGTTTGAATGCTGAAATACATAGCTGTAAGTTTTGTTGAAAAATTGGAGCTGTGAGACAGATTGTCGTGTGTTTCTCTCAATAACCAAAGGTAACACATGTTGGTATCCTTGTTATCAGTACTGTGGCTGAAATAGATGAACTGTATGGCCATCTAGCGGAAGGTCTGCTAAACACCGAGTTTCGATACCCTTGATGGGCAGAGCATTGCCTAGTTTTGTGCTTAATTCTAAACAGACAAACAAAAGGAACTGAGTGTATTTTCGTTAAATGCTTCTGAGCTTTCGAACGTTATCCATTATAACAGTAAAATGGTTAATATACTTTGATGAAATTCAGCGTTAATATGAAACATGTTTACATCAGTTCAAGTTCTATTTCCTTGTACTGGTGGCTCAGTGATATATCTGAGGGATTATAACGCTAAGAATCGGCGTTCGATACTCCCTATTGGCGCAGCACAGATAGCCCGTTATATAGTTTTGTGATTGATAAACAAAACTTTAAATTCTAGTGCATTAAAAAACAACTACCGAAGTCTATCGTGTTTCCTTAATTCACGGATCTGTTCGATTTTACTGCTATAAACGAACCAGTTAAAGATGTTATCTTGGTTACAATACAACAATAACAAAAACCTTCAAGTTACGTCATGTACTATCGTAATAAAGTGGTAAAATTATCTGAGATTTGGGTTTAAAAATACACCCAGGTTTGATGTTCTGTTATGTTTAATATAATAGTCGTAGGACATCATGACATCTGTTTCAAACTCTGGCCATATTTAATATTCTGTTGTGTTTAATATAATAGTCGTAGGACATCACGGTGCCTTTCTCAAACAATGAAGTTATTCTTAACTCCACTGTTTCAAAACTACGCTTATTCATAAAACATAAAATGTTTATAACTGTTTTTAACACACGAATTTTTGCTAAGGAAATTGGTAAGATTTTAAAAAGTAGACAATAAAAAGAAGTCACGATTGTTACGGCAAATGTTGTGTAACAGGAAACTGTTAAAACAAAGGAGGTTTTTATAACATTTCGCATTATTATCACATGTTAGTAAACACAACCCAAGGTACCGTATAAGGTCTTCAGGTCATCACATAACAGGTTCATGAAACGACATGATGGTATCTCTTACCATCCAGCTCGGGTCAGACAAACAGCGTCGTTGGCCAAAGTTTCTACTGATTTGTGACCGATCTTGGCTACTCTCCAAACGGATATGTTCTGAGTGAAGCGTCGTTTGTTGGTTTGTAAATGATCTTCGATTTCACTTCTTAGAACGAAAGCCATAACAGACCCGCTGACGTGGTAACAGAGTTTGAGAACTGAACAAAACCGAAGTCATATCTGGGCCATCAAAGTAAGTCGATTAAGCCAGTGAAGATCTAAATATGGCGGAATAACTTTATATGTTATTTACTGATGACGAAACTTATGGAACACGACTGTGTACATCACCTTATAGACACAACTGTGTACGTCACCTTATAGACACAACTGTGTACATCACCTTATAAACACAACAGTGTACGTCACCTTACAAACACAACTGTGTACGTCACCTTACAAACACAACTGTGTACGTCACCTTATAAACACAACTGTGTACGTCACCTTACAAACACAACTGTGTACGTCACCTTATAAACACAACTTTGAAATGGCATAAAAGATCGTATAATTCATATTCACAAAAGCATGTTTTGATTTTCAAAATTATTGTACTCTTTGTTATACATGATCTATACATGTACTCTAATTGTGTTATACATGATCTATACATGTACTATAATTGTGTTATACATGATCTATACATGTATTATAATTGTGTTATACATGATCTATACATGTACTCTAATTGTGTTATACATGATCTATACATGTACTCTAATTGTGTTATACATGATCTATACATGTACTATAATTGTGTTAGACATGATCTATACATGTATTATAATTGTGTTATACATGATCTATACATGTACTCTAATTGTGTTATACATGATCTATACATGTACTCTAATTGTGTTAGACATGATCTATACATGTACTCTAATTGTGTTATACATGATCTATACATGTACTCTAATTGTGTTATACATGATCTATACATGTACTCTAATTGTGTTAGACATGATCTATACATGTACTCTAATTGTGTTATACATGATCTATACATGTACTCTAATTGTGTTATACGTGATTCACACATTCGTTAAACGGGCCGTAAAATAAAACTTATTTGAGTTCTACGTTATTCTTACATGTTTATAAACGGAACATTCATGAATCCTGAGAAGCCACTGCACAGTTGTTTAAACTAACATCGTGGTACACCAATGACCACACACTTGTCTTCTAAACTAATATCGTGGTACGCCAGTGACCACACACTTGTTTAAACTAACATCGTGGTACACCAGTGACCACACACTTATTTAAACTAACACCGTGGTACATTAGCCACTACACACTTATTTAAACTAACATCGTGATACACCCACTACTACACACTTGTTTAAACTTGTTTTTCGGACTTCTCAAACTAAAGAAGAGACGTTTGTTCACATGACAAAATTTTGATTAGTTTGGTTTCAGTTTTTCCATTTAGACCATGAACAAATCTGTTGTTCATTCTAGACCGTCACTTAGATCATGAATATTCACATATCAATAGATCAACCCCACGCAATCTATATATAAGTACATCAATTACACTTAATGACGCCTAGACTCTTGTTTTCCAATCATATTTTGTTTTTTATATTACGTTGCTGTGGTATATATTTATACTACAAGTATAAACCTTCCGTTAGGACTTTCTTAACAAACATATTTTCTTGTGGGGCAGTAATAAATAAAATAATATTCGATTCCAGCAAAATTACACCCTCTGGTGTTAGGATAACGAAGTAGTTTTAGAGTAAGAAGCAGGTTTGAAAGTTTGACAAATTCCACTATTTAAAGGGCATTAATTAACCAGTTGGGTTTAACGACACTTTCGACCATAATCCTAATAAAATGTCACTAGGCTCTGTCAACTTGGAATATTTAAGGTATTCTTAACTCCACCTAACAGTAACCTCTTTATCAAAAGTGATGATAGTAATAAGTAATACATATACATATATATATGCATGTAATAAACATTCCAACCACCAAAGGTATGGAAGTCACTGTTATTAAGTTTCTAAATAGTGATTTGTGTTATACATGATCTATACATGTACTCTAATTGTGTTTTATATGATCTTTAACTTCGAGAGTTAATTTGCTTGTTGTTAATCGTAAATCTAGTCTGCCAGTCTTCGGGATCGAACCCGAATTGTAGAGGTATAAGGCCTCAAGCTTTCGAAGGCAGGGACAGCTACAAGAGACGAAGCTAAAACTGTTTAATGCTATATAGTTTCGTGCCTACAAACAAACTATGTTTAAGACAACATACAACCTACGTCTGTAAAGAAATTATTTCAAAAGGCGCTAGGCCTATTTTTGTAAACTTATGTAGTTAAAAATGGTGATTGTGAGGAACTTATGACACCAGACAAAAAGAACAGATTGAACTAAGTAAAACGCATTTGATGAAGTCATTTTTCTTTTGATTACGTGTAGCTTGCTTAATTGTTTCTAACAACCAGTTAAGCCTGAAATTACGTGTACATACCCGATTGAATTCGATTACTTTACTTTTGAAGTCAAGCTAAAAGACCGACGGCTGAAGTGAAGTTCAGAGAGGTACTTTTTTCAATTAAGTTTACTCACGTGCTTAGGGTAATCAGTTCAGGTTTTGACAAAAGCCAGAGAGATAATTAGGGTTAAAACAAACCCTGGAAAAATATTGTCGTTCCTGGTGTTCGTTCTCTTAATTAGGAAGTTACTTTTACAGTTGAAAATGAGGTTATACGAACTATAAATTTAGAGTAGCTTCTTGTCTGTGCAAAAAACAAAACTGGATGTTTTGTCTTTGAAAACAAATTACATAACAAAAAAATGGATTTTTCATTATTTACCCTACAAAGACCACATGGAAAAAGCTAGAAAACGATTTCAAGATTCAGTGGAATTGTTTGGAATAAAAAGTTAAATTAACTCGTGTCACTGATGTTTTCAAATTGTCGTTTTCTCTTTAAAGTTTTGTTCAAATAACTAGTATTGAAGTTTTTGTTTCAATGTTTATTTTCACTTCGATAAAAATGTTTTGTAAGCATTCAATGGAAATCTTTTCCATTTCAAATTAGAAAGCAAAAATAAGATTTAAAAAATATTTTAGAGGGCGCTTTGAAATTACCGCTAAAACAATCACATTTTTATTTCTTTCAAGGAATGAAATTTTTGTAATAGAAGATCAAACAAATTGATTTAAATCGGCCAACTTTAGAAAAAATCTAGAAACCAATTTGTTTTGTTACTTTTCACATTCAGAACTATCTAGAGACCGATTAGTTTTTGTTACTTTACACATTCAGAACTATCTAGAAACCGATTAGTTTTGTTACTTTACACATTCAGAACTATCTAGAGACCGATTAGTTTGGTTACTTTACACATTCAGAACTATCTAGAAACCGATTAGTTTTGTTACTTTTCACATTCAGAACTATCTATAGACTGATTAGTTTTGTTACTTTACACATTCAGAACTATCTAGAGACCGATTAGTTTTGTTACTTTTCACATTCAGAACTATCTAGAGACCGATTAGTTTTGTTACTTTTCACATTCAGAACTATCTAGAGACCGATTTGTTTTGTTATTTTTCACATTCAAAACTATCTAGAGACCGATTAGTTTTGTTACTTTACACATTCAAAACTATCTAGAGACTGATTAGTTTTGTTACTTTTCACATTCAGAACTATCTAGAGACCGATTAGTTTTGTTACTTTTCACATTCAGAACTATCTAGAGACCGATTTGTTTTGTTATTTTTCACATTCAAAACTATCTAGAGACCGATTAGTTTTGTTACTTTACACATTCAAAACTATCTAGAGACTGATTAGTTTTGTTACTTTACACATTCAGAACTATCTAGAGACCGATTAGTTTTGTTACTTTACACATTCAAAACTATCTAGAGACCGATTAGTTTTGTTACTTTACACATTCAAAACTATCTAGAGACTGATTAGTTTTGTTACTTTACACATTCAGAACTATCTAGAGACCGATTAGTTTTGTTACTTTACACATTCAGAACTATCTAGAGACTGATTAGTTTTGTTACTTTACACATTCAGAACTATCTAGAGACTGATTAGTTTTGTTACTTTTCACATTCAGAACTATCTAGAGACTGATTAGTTTTGTTACTTTACACATTCAGAACTATCTAGAGACTGATTAGTTTTGTTACTTTTCACTTACTGGTTTCAATACTACATACGGCTGTGAGATATTTACAGCTTTATTAATCATGAAAGTTTTTACTTCAATGTACAAAATGTAGGAGAATTTCGATACTGAGTTATTAATGTTTTTCCAACTTATCCTCATAGGCTTAAGAACAAAACAGAAACATAAGTTTGAGATAAACTATAGCTACAAAAGAACAGTGTGCAACCAATTAATAATAGACAGAAAACGTAAGAATTAAACCTGAAAAAGTATAATAATAGACAGAAAACGAAAATATTAAACTTAATAAATAACGGTCTTGGTTTTTCATAGATGTTCTCATAAATGAAACTAAAGTAATTTGTAATTTAAAGTAATTTTCCTTTCTTATAATTCAACACATGTTGTAAAATGATTCGCTTTTGTACAAAATGTATTAAACATTGAAGGAGAGAAATCACAGTTCTGTTTCTCCATTTCGAATGGCACGTGGCATTAGTTCCATCATGGTTGGTTGATTTCCAAAGAGGCACGCGTCACGTTATTCACGAACTGATACCGCAGAAAAACAACAACAAAAAACAGACAACTTGAATTAGTCTCCTACATTTACTGCGACTTCGCTAAGCGTAACACAAGCCGAAACGTCCTTAAAAGTTGTTAACTTTAGATATTGTACGTCATGTAATTTACGCTGGTAACTCGTAATACCTGTGTTTCCATGACGACAAGAAAATGAACCTAGGACTAAAATAACAAGCCGTTTCGCCTTTACAAATTTCAATAAAACCAGGCAGCGACTTGTTCTATAAATATTCGGACATCATCAAAACTTTTCTATAACAGAAAAACAAAGCCAATGTGTTAGTGATAGTTATCACATATTTTATGTGTACTTATTAAAATTTTGCTAATAAATATGTTTCAAACTTTAAAATGGTTCCTTCAACCAATGTATAAACATTTATATAAATTACCAACAAAACGCGAGTCAGACGAAGACTTGATGCTAAACTCGTCTCTAGTTAATGTGTTTTCTGTTCTGTCTCGTAACGGACACAACAAAGATAGTCTATGGTGTTTATCTGCACATAAATATATCAATTGATTTTTAACTTCCATGCCTAATTAGAAGAAAAGTAGAGATATGTTATTTATTGGATATAGTAGTAACGTTCCTTCAAAATTATAGTTTATACATTAAGTAGTAATGTTTTTATAAAAGCTGTAGTTTACTAGATACAGTAGTAATGTTTTTATAAAAGCTGTAATTTACTAGATACAGTGATAATGTTTTTATAAAAGCTGTAGTTTACTAGATACAGTTGTAATGTTTTTATAAAAGCTGTAGTTTACTAGATATAACGATAATGTTTTTATAAAAGCTGTAGTTTATTAGATACAGTGATAATGTTTTTATAAAAGCTGTAGTTCACTGGATACAATAGTAATGTTTTTATAAAAACTGTAGTGTACTAGATACAATAGTAATGTTTTTATAAAAGCTGTAGTTTACTAGATACAGTGATAATGTTTTTATAAAAGCTGTAGTTTACTAGATACAGTGATAATGTTTTTATAAAAGCTGTAGTTTACTAGATACAGTGATAATGTTTTTATATGAGCTGTAGTTCACTAGATACAGTGATAATGTTTTTATAAAAACTGTAGTTTACTGGATACAGTGATAATGTTTTTATAAAAACTGTAGTTTACTAGATATAGTGATAATGTTTTTATAAAAACTGTAGTTTACTAGATACGGTAGTAATGTTTTTATAAAAGCTGTAGTTTACTAGATACAGTGGTAATGTTTTTATAAAAGCTGTAGTTTACTAGATACAGTGGTAATGTTTTTATAAAAGCTGTAGTTTACTAGATACAGTGGTAATGTTTTTATAAAAGCTGTAGTTTACTAGATACAGTGATAATGTTTTTATAAAAGCTGTAGTTTACTAGATACAGTGATAATGTTTTTATAAAAGCTGTAATTTACTAGATACAGTGATAATGTTTTTATAAAAGCTGTAGTTTACTAGATACAGTTGTAATGTTTTTATAAAAGCTGTAGTTTACTACATACAGTAGTAATGTTTTTATAAAAGCTGTAGTTTACTAGATACAGTTGTAATGTTTTTATAAAAGCTGTAGTTTACTAGATATAACGATAATGTTTTTATAAAAGCTGTAGTTTATTAGATACAGTGATAATGTTTTTATAAAAGCTGTAGTTCACTGGATACAGTGATAATGTTTTTATAAAAGCTGTAGTTTACTAGATACAGTAGTAATGTTTTTATAAAAACTGTAGTTTACTAGATACAGTTGTAATGTTTTTATAAAAGCTGTAGTTTACTGGAGACAGTTGTAATGTTTTTATAAAAACTGTAGTGTACTAGATACGGTAGTAATGTTTTTATAAAAGCTGTAGCTTACTAGATACAATAGTAATGTTTTTATAAAAGCTGTAGTTTACTAGATACAGTGATAATGTTTTTATATGAGCTGTAGTTCACTAGATACAGTGATAATGTTTTTATAAAAACTGTAGTTTACTGGATACAGTGATAATGTTTTTATAAAAACTGTAGTTTACTAGATACAGTGATAATGTTTTTATAAAAACTGTAGTTTACTAGATACGGTAGTAACGTTTTTATAAAAGCTGTAGTTTACTAGATACAGTGATAATGTGTTTATAAAAGCTGTAGTTTACTAGATACAGTGATAATGTTTTTATAAAAGCTGTAGTTTACTAGATACAGTAGTAATGTTTTTTTATAAAAACTGTAGTTTACTAGATACAGTGGTAATGTTTTTATAAAAACTGTAGTTTACTAGATACAGTGATAATGTTTTTATAAAAACTGTAGTTTACTAGATACAGTGATAATGTTTTTATAAAAACTGTAGTTTACTAGATACGGTAGTAACGTTTTTATAAAAGCTGTAGTTTACTAGATACAGTGATAATGTGTTTATAAAAGCTGTAGTTTACTAGATACAGTGATAATGTTTTTATAAAAGCTGTAGTTTACTAGATACAGTAGTAATGTTTTTTTATAAAAACTGTAGTTTACTAGATACAGTGGTAATGTTTTTATAAAAACTGTAGTTTACTAGATACAGTGATAATGTTTCTATAAAAACTGTAGTTTACTAGATCGGTAGTAACGTTTTTATAAAAGCTGTAGTTTACTAGATACAGTGGTAATGTTTTTATAAAAGCTGTAGTTTACTAGATACAGTGGTAATGTTTTTATAAAAACTGTAGTTTACTAGATACAGTTGTAATGTTTTTATAAAAGCTGTAGTTTACTGGAGACAGTTGTAATGTTTTTATAAAAGCTGTAGTCTACTAGATACGGTAGTAATGTTTTTATAAAAGCTGTAGTTTACTGGAGACAGTTGTAATGTTTTTTTTATAAAAACTGTAGTTTACTAGATACAGTGATAATGTTTTTATAAAAGCTGTAGTTTACTGCATACAGAGATAATGTTTTTATAAAAGCTGTAGTTTACTAGATACAGTAGTAATGTTTTTATAAAAACTGTAATTCACTAGATACGGCAGTAATGTTTTTATAAAACTGCAGTTTACTAGATATAGTGATAATGTTTTTATAAAAACTGTAGTTTACTAGATACAGGGATAATGTTTTTATAAAAACTGTAGTTTACTAGATACGGTAGTAACGTTTTTATAAAAGCTGTAGTTTACTAGATACAGTGATAATGTGTTTATAAAAGCTGTAGTTTACTAGATACGGTAGTAATGTTTTTATAAAAGCTGTAGTTTACTGGAGACAGTTGTAATGTTTTTTTTATAAAAACTGTAGTTTACTAGATACAGTGATAATGTTTTTATAAAAGCTGTAGTTTACTGCATACAGAGATAATGTTTTTATAAAAGCTGTAGTTTACTAGATACAGTAGTAATGTTTTTATAAAAACTGTAATTCACTAGATACGGCAGTAATGTTTTTATAAAACTGCAGTTTACTAGATATAGTGATAATGTTTTTATAAAAACTGTAGTTTACTAGATACAGTGATAATGTGTTTATAAAAGCTGTAGTTTACTAGATACAGTGATAATGTTTTTATAAAAGCTGTAGTTTACTAGATACAGTTGTAATGTTTTTATAAAAACTGTAGCTTACTAGATACAGTAGTAATGTTTTTATAAAAACTGTAGTTTACTGGAGACAGTTGTAATGTTTTTATAAAAGCTGTAGTCTACTAGATACGGTAGTAATGTTTTTATAAAAGCTGTAGTTTACTGGAGACAGTTGTAATGTATTTATAAAAGCTGTAGTTTACTATATACAGTAGTAATGTTTTTATAAAAGCTGTAGTTTACTAGATACGGTAGTAATGTTTTTATAAAAGCTGTAGTTTACTAGATACAGTTGTAATGTTTTTATAAAAGCTGTAGTTTACTGGAGACAGTTGTAATGTTTTTATAAAAGCTGTAGTTTACTAGATACAGTAGTAATGTTTTTATAAAAGCTGTAGTTTACTAGATACAGTTGTAATGTTTTTATAAAAGCTGTAGTTTACTGGATACATTGATAATGTTTTTATAAAAGCTGTAGTTTACTAGATACAGAGATAATGTTTTTTATAAAAGGTGTAGTTTACTAGATGCAGTTGTAATGTTTTTATAAAAACTGTAGTTTACTAGATACAGTAGTAATGTTTTTATAAAAACTGTAGTTTACTAGATACAGTTGTAATGTTTTTATAAAAGCTGTAGTTTACTGGAGACAGTTGTAATGTTTTTATAAAAGCTGTAGTTTACTAGATACAGTAGTAATGTTTTTATAAAAGCTGTAGTTTACTAGATACAGTTGTAATGTTTTTATAAAAGCTGTAGTTTACTGGATACAGTTGTAATGTTTTTATAAAAGCTGTAGTTTACTAGATACAGTAGTAATGTTTTTATAAAAGCTGTAGTTTACTGGAGACAGTTGTGATGTATTTAAGGGAAGTGTTTGATGGTGTTATGTTGAATATTTACAGATAACAATCCAGTTTTACAGTACACTGATTACATGCGCTATACATCCTTACTAGAGCACTATATATCTGGCTTAACACGTTATAATATTTGTATTCCACCAGATTAAACTACACTAACTGGGAATGAACTTTCATAAACTCAATTTTTAGTGATCGTCACGTTTTACAAACCGTAAAATGATCTAAAATGCAAGTAAAAGGGTTTTAGAAAAGTTTAATATTTTAAAGAGAAACGTTACAAAATTCAAGTGTTAAAACACCAATGATACAGTTTCTACGCCTTGTAAAACCCACTGTTTTCTTTAAAAACACCTTGAAAATCCCCACGCGTTTTCCAAGACAAAACAATGGTTTAAGGCAAGAGGTCAGCTAAGGGTCTACTTAAAACGGCCTTTCATTACTTACCATTTACAAGTATTTCAAATAGCATGAAACATCCAATTTAACGAACATTGTCGATATACAGTGAAGAATATGATGTATTTGACTGTGTTAACTCAGTAGGATGAATAAATGTCAAGGTTACATCAAGGTGTTGGTCACTGAGTCAAAATATTTGTTTTTAGGACTGTCTTTCTAAAATTAGGGTTTTCCACTGTGAAGCGTCTCACAAGACGTGAAATACCGTCTTAATTTCGTTCCTTTTGACTTATTTTAATCATTTATATTCTTGGTGTAAGTACAAGTCACTAGGTGGCTACAGATATTAGCGAAAAGCACACTGAATTGTTTTTATTTGTGTTAAGCTTTAAGAAAATCATGTTTTGTAATGTTCATATTTGTATTTCTAGTTCTTATTAGATTCAGCTACAGAATGTCTTCAGGTTGAATGTAATAGTGATGTACGTGTAAGTTAATGTTTTATTAGTTTACATAAAAACTTCTAGCAAAAAAAGAGAAAAAACTCGATGCACGTGCTTAGCCGTTAAAACAATTAGAAGTCCTAAAAGTATTATAGTACCCGTGAAACAGAAAATACGACGCATGTACTCGACCGTTCAAATGCGTCTGTTCCCCGCTAGTACAGAGGTATGTCTACGGATTTACAACGCTAAAATCATGGGTTCGCTTCCCCTCGGTCAGCTCGGCAGATTGCCCACTGTGGCTTTGCTGTAAGAAAACACACGCAAATATAACTAAAACTATCTTGTGAAAGGAATTTTGACTTTTGATAGCGAGGTACAACGATGGCCATTAATTAGGCTGAATGAAATAGTCCAATTCTAATATGATAGTTATAGAAGTGACAGTTACACTGTGTGTTATATTTTTATATAATCATGTAGCTGCGAGTTTCATGGGCTAAATGTAACTATACAAAGATTAATCATACAGCTGCGAGTTTTATGGGCTAAATGTAACTATACAAAGATTAATTATACAGCTGCGAGTTTCATGGCCTAAATGTAACTGTACAAAGATTAATCATACAGCTGCGAGTTTCATGGGCTAAATGTAACTATACAAAGATTAATTATACAGCTGCGAGTTTCATGGCCTAAATGTAACTATACAAAGATTAATCATGTAGCTGCGAGTTTCATGGGCTAAATGTAACTATACAAAGATTAATCATACAGCTGCGAGTTTCATGGGCTAAATGTAACTATACAAAGATTAATTATACAGCTGCGAGTTTCATGGCCTAAATGTAACTATACAAAGATTAATCATACAGCTGCGAGTTTCATGGGCTAAATGTAACCATACAAAGATTAATCATACAGCTGCGAGTTTCATGGGCTAAATGTAACTATACAAAGATTAATCATACAGCTGCGAGTTTCATGGGCTAAATGTAACTGTACAAAGATTAATCATACAGCTGCGAGTTTCATGGGCTAAATGTAACTGTACAAAGATATACTCACCATGGCGACCTCTTAGTTCAAGTCAAGATAGAAACTTGTAAACTCGACTTGTTAAATCACTATAATTGGGTTATCAGAGTCAGTGTTCAGGCTCGCAACAGAAAACACGTTCGGTATAGATTCCTATCTTGAGTAAGACCCGCGTGTTTATAAACCTGTAACACATTTTATTACTGTTCGAAATATTCACATTTAAAATAATAAAGGTTACTGAGTTAACTATTCGCGAAGGCAGCGTTTTAGTTGTAGGGAACAGTTGTCTGTTAAAACGTTCGTCGGTTTTTACTAACAAATTTAAGTAATACAGTGCGTGTAGCCCAGTGGTATACGAACTTTGTATAATTTTACTGTATTTATTGTCCGGTGTTTGTTTGTGAAGACTTTCTGACGTCCTTTACCGAACATCTACCGGCAGAATGGACCACACTGGACTCGGGAACCCGAGTCCTCTACACCGTTAACTAAGAAGCTATGATGATCGTAGTTGAATCAAACTTCTTCAAACATATCATCTGGACATACAGTGGTTGGAACAGTCTGAGCAATCTATACACACAATATCGTCACGTATTTACATGTGGTCCGTTTGTTTATTAGACGTTAAAAATCTACAATATGTGCTCGAAAACATCTTGTCATTAACTAAAGTAAGTTTTATAAGACAGACGTTCGCTCTAAAACTACCTTGAATAAAACCTCTCAAGTTGATCAAAGGGAACAATCGATATATCTGACAATAGTTATATGTGGATAAAGTTAAGCTGATATGGAAACTCTTGGAAGTCACCAATAAGCAGTGATAAAATTAATTTCAGTTGGTTATTTAAGTTGAAAAACATCTTTCTCTTCAGATTGGTCAAACAGCATAAGATATTACGAGTATCATATATACGTGTAAGTCTTTCATGACGTCACGGCGGATTTAAAAAAACAAAAACAATCTTCAGTGATGTCGAGAAAACCCACTTGTAGAGAAATATATATGTAAAAACAATCTTCAGTTGAGTCAAAACGCATTCATTCAGACTAGATTTTGTTAGACAACTATAAATAATTAAAATATGTGTTGTGCCCTTAACAGATCGTCAGTAACACTTCATAACCAGGAAAATACATTTAATCTAAGCTACAAAGTTGTTGCTCGCCCTTTCAACCGTAAGGACGTTATCATGTGGCAGTCAATCCCACTATTCGTTAGTAAAAGAGTAGCCCAAGAGTTGGTGGTGGGTGGTGATGACCACCTGCCTTCCCTCTAGTTTTACACTGCTAAATTTGGGACGGCTAGTGTAGGTAGCCCTCTGGTGGCTTTGTGTGAAATTCAAAACAAACAAACTATCAAGTTTCTTTAAAACCTTGACTAAAACACAAAATAAACTATTCATATTTTAAACTTTATTGGAATGGAAACTAGTGTGCCAACTTTTTAAAAACTTTACGAGAATGGAAACTAGTGTGTCAACTTTTTAAAACTTTACTGGAATGTAAACTAGTGTGCCAACTTTTTTAAAACTTTACTGGAATGTAAACTAGTGTGTCAACTTTTTAAAACTTTACTGGAATGTAAACTAGCGTGCCAACTTTTTTAAAACTTTACTGGAATGTAAACTAGTGTGTCAACTTTTTTAAAACTTTACTGGAATGGAAACTAGTGTGTCAACTTTTTAAAACTTTACTGGAATGTAAACTAGCGTGCCAACTTTTTAAAACTTTACTGGAATGTAAACTAGTGTGTCAACTTTTTAAAACTTTACTGGAATTTAAACTAGTGTGTCAACTTTTTAAAACTTTGCTGGAATAAAATCAAAATTATTAACGCTTTAAAGTTTACTGGTATTAATTTTTTTTTAATCTAAAGGTTTGTTATGTTACCTAACGTGCACATGTGTTGTATGTTATAAGTAGGACCTTTGTGTTTGTCCAGTAAAACCAGGTCTTGAACTGTCGAGTCTGTGTCGAAATCAACCATTGTTGTGACAGAAATAAACTTTTATAAAATCCGACTAATCAGTCAGTCAGCTTAACTTGAGCGAGGGCAGAGAAAGAGGGGATTGGTCTTTGTATTTGTGGTGCATGCTGGGATATTTCTACGTGAATAATTCTAGAATACAGTAGCTAGTTGAACTGACGTAAGTGAAACGCCCGCTCAAACGTTTCTAACGCAATGTGTACATTTATGTATATAGATAAATAGATACATGACTTTAAGTGTTATTTTAAAGGGTTTCTTATTATCTTTACACAGGTAATGAGAAAGCAGGAAACGTGAAACACACCTAGAGGTAAATAGTAGCATTTATTATTATCATTTGTTATTATCATTTCTTACATAATTTATTATTATCATTTCTTACATGATTTATTATTATCATTTCTTACATAATTTCAGTTTCATATTCTTAACTCTGTTTTCAAGCAGGGTTTTTGTAAAAGCCAAACCACACATAACCTGATAACACTTAATGTTTAGTGTATATGCTTTGAGTGCCTGTGTAAAATGTAACCTTGATAACACATGCTATTTAGTGTTGAATTTCCTGGAGGATACATCACACAAGATTACCACGTGTTAACTATGTTATGCATTGTGTTAACTACGTGTGCATTGTAACATAAATGTGTATTAATGGATCATGTAGGTGGATACGTGATGAATAACATAAGTACTTGTGCTCGTAATTAACACAACAGTGTGTATATATAATGGATTACACCTGTCTACATGTGTATAAAGAAAACTAAACATGTGTTAATGACATGTTTTTGTTGGTTTCACAGTCTTTGTATCGCTTTGTTTCGTGGTTTCAAGCTATGTTTAATTGTTTCATGTTATGATTAGTAGTTTCAAGCTATGGTCAGTGGTTTCACATTTGAACAGTTTTTCCCAATTTCTGCTGGAAAACTTTTTGAATAGAAACAATCATATAATTTTCTCATTTCTGTAGGTTCTTACTCAGTAAAACTCATTTGAATATCTTGTTTCAGTCTCTGTTACCTGAAAGTAAAGTTTACTTCAAGTAAAAGTTATTTTTGAATATAGCATACATCTTTAACACATGAGGATGTTTACTGAATTTAGTATAAATCTGTTTATGACTTGCTAAAGTCAGGTCTTCAATAACTGAGAATGTTTACTGAATGTAATATAGATCTGTTTATGACTTGCTAAAGTCAGGTCTTCAATAACTGAGAATGTTTACTGAATGTAATATAGATCTGTTTATGACTTGCTAAAGTCAGGTCTTCAATAACTGAGAATGTTTACTGAATGTAATATAGATCTGTTTATGACTTGCTAAAGTCAGGTCTTCAATAACTGAGAATGTTTACTGAATGTAATATAGATCTGTTTATGACTTGCTAAAATCAGGTCTTCAATAACTGAGAATGTTTACTGAATGTAATATAGATCTGTTTATGACTTACTAAAGTCAGGTCTTTAATAACTGATAATGTTTACTAAATGTAATATAGATCTGTTTATGATTTACTAAAGTCAGGTCTTCAATAACTAAGAATGTTTACTGAATGTAATTTTGATCTGTTTATGACTTACTAAAGTCAGGTCTTCAATATCTGAGGATGTTTGTAATGAATATAATCTAAGTAATGTAACGAAAATTGACTTATAGACTTATGTAGGAGACTTTTATGTTCAAATACGTAGAATTAGCGATAAGAGACTATTTCGACCAATGTAACGAAAATATACTTTTTTAGGAGACGTTTCAGTTTAAATACATAAAAACAGACAGAAAAACATTAGCCCAGTGTAGAAAGATAAAACAGATATCTGTTTAATTCACTTTAGAAATATATTATATTACAGACAGCAGTTATGACTTAATTAAATCTTCTGGATGAGTCTTCTAATATATCTCAATATAAGCACAAACATAACTGTTTCGAAGTACAAACATAACTGTTTCTAAGTACAAACATAACTGTTTTTCAGAATAACATTTTACGGAGTCCACTGACTCATTTTTGTTGTTTGTTGTACGTTCACACATATCAAAATACATTCAGGACGAAACTGTTTTATCCTATTGTGGAATCTTTCAAAGAGGTCAAAGTTAATATCTCCAGTTGATTTACAGATCAAATCTCTTTTTTTCTTTTTTATCTCAAGCAGTTAAACCTGCGACTTCTCAGCCAATAGAGACGTGCCATTTTAAATCAACATAAGAATCTCAGATATTAGTTATTTAAAGCCGTTTTTATGTGGTTAGGGTCCGCTGGTACGAACTGGACCTTGTCAAACGAACGATAAGAAAACATATTTCCCAGTTTCAAACTTGTGGTAAAATCTTTTTGGCAGCAGAAGTAAAAAAAAAAAAAACTCTTCTAGAATTAATTAAAATAAAGAAACGTTTTATCTCAGCTAATGTTTCACTAGAGCCAGTAGCCTAATAATGTAAGTTTAATTTTTTTGTATTACGTAGAAAGTAATGTCGCTTTTATTTTTACCCTTATTGTGTAAGTTTCCGCTTTAAACTTGCTTATAATGTTACATCAAAATGTCTACTTGAAACCTTTTGTACATTTTCAACCAGAGTCATCAGTTATACGTAAAAGCTAAACGAGAACTCGAGCATAGTGAACGTTCTAAACGTGAAGGCAACTGACACCATAAAATACGAACAGTATTTAGTTCGTGTTCACTTCTTTGTTGTTGTTTTGTTTTTTACTGGTCAAAATGGTTTCAAATATGGCGCAAGAAGATTGGTGTTCTAGCTAATGTTTTTATTTATTCGTTGGTTCTCATTGGCTGGTTTAAAGCGCTCTGCGGGTGTTTCGCACACGTCCTGCAGATGGCCGAGGGTAGCACCGATTGTGAGGCGGTTCTTTTGTTCGTGTCCCGCCACCCGAAGTCCTCGTATTTTCAAATTCAAATTAGTCTCAGAGTTATGCAAGGATAACTTTTTTTCTAGAGAAAAATTTTTACAGCAAAATCTTCAACTGTTATTTCGTGTCTTAGTAATTAATGTATTGTTACACAATTTTATAGCGGAATTTTAAATTTATGTAAAATATAGTTTCCTAATATTGCGTCGAGATGGCGCTTTAATGCACATCCGCCATGTTCCTTTGCACACAATTGTTAATATTCGTAAAGAATAATCGATCTGTTGTATTTAATTATATTTTTATAGTTGTACACACCTCAGTGACTGTTTGTGTATTGTATTGTATCTTTTGTATAAATTATTCCCTGTGAATAGTGTCGTATAATTAGGTTAATAACAGGTTCCTGAATGGAGTACAGTGACTTCAGTATTCCTACTGTCTGCTTATGAATATTAAATATTTTTATGGAGAAATATGAGGGTATATTTATATCCTCATCTGTTCGATTCTTTATCCAGGAAAAATGACGTAATAATTTACAAGGTATTATCTTCTCTTAAAGTTTGTTTTCTTAAAACGTAAAGTTTATTACAAGATTGCTTCCACTTTATAAATAATGTCTACGGTAACTTATGGAAATAATTTATTTAATCCTCCATTTTATGTCTAGTCTCATGACATTAGAACAATTGGATGTTTCTAAAGTTGCAGTTAAACGCTAAAACTCAGGGTATGATCCCTACAGTGGTCACATGACAAACATCTTATTGTGTAGCTTCGAGTTAAACAACAGTAAATATTTAAAGTGAACAGTCTAAGCTTTCTCCCTCTGGTGACGATTTTAACTTTGATCTTTTCACTTACAATTGAATGATTGTAATTTCACGATTGGATAATGGAGTATTTTACTAGCTATAAACTAAACAGTTTCACCCTTTTCCAAAATTCAGCTTTGTTGTTGCATGTTTGTAGTTAAACACATCTGTGTTCTATTGTTGTTGTTGTTTTGAATTAAGCACAAAGCTATACAATGGGTTATCTGTGCTCTGCCCACCACGGGTATCGAAACCCGAGTTTTAGCGGTAGAAGCTGCAGACGTACCGCTGAGCCACTAGGGGGCTCTGTGTTCTGCCCATCACGGGTATCGAAACCCGGGTTTTAGCGGTAGAAGTTGCAGACATGCCCCTCTGTCATTTTATACTGGTATTGACTGACTTATTAGAAATTTGTTTTACTAATTAAGTACAAGTAATATAATTATATTATCAACATAGAAACGTTAGCGTATACATTCATAATGGTTTAGTTTTAGAAATAAATGTTAAGTATGTTCCTACACGTGATGTCAGTTTTGAGGTAACAAAACCGTGAAATATATGATTAAAAACAGTTTAGTATAAATTACACTAGACGAGATTACAGATGTTATTTTCGGTATATTTTTTTTCATTACTTCATTAAAAATGTAGACATAATATAAATCTATTTTTGTCTGCTTCGCATTTTGTCAAGGAAGCCTTTACGTACCAGAAAACCGTAATCTGAGCCAGATGTGTCAGCCATGTAGGGTGACTATAGATGTTATTAGGCCTATCTATCTCACTGTTGTGTCACTTATATCTTCTGAAAACATGGCCGTCTTGTACAAAGACCATATTATAACCGTAACACACGTTTTAGTGAAACTGACAGATTAAAACCCTAGATCCAAAGTAAAATCAGTGAACACAATCAGTTAATAAAACCACTGATTTATTCTTGATATCAAATAAACAAGAAAGTTTATCAAGTGAGTGAAAACAATATTTATATCTGAACAGCCATTTCCAGCTCTGGAACTCATAACTGTGGGAATTACGTTAACTTGGAATTTCATCTTTAAAATCTGTGTGGTTTGTTAAGAAGGGGGAACAGGTGGCGTAATTTCTTTCATAACGAAACGAGAAACAAAATAACACCAAAAACGATATCTCTGTTATATAGACGTTCTTTAGTAAGAAGGCAGCCAACAATATCTCTGTTATATAGACGATCAACTGTTTATTTAGTAAGAAGGCAGCCAACAATATCTTTTTTGCATGAATGAGTTGATTAGTTATACAGTTTGTAACTGATAACAGTGAATTTGGTATGATGGATATGATTAGTTATACAGTTTGTAACTGATAACAGTGTATTTGGTATGATGGATATGATTAGTTGTACAGTTTGTTACTGATAACAGTGTATTTGGTATGATGGATATGATTAGTTGTACAAGTAAAATAAACATGATCTCTGTAGGAAGTCAGGAAATGTGTAGTAACATATCAACATAATGTGTAGTAACATTAATAGAATGTATCGTAACATATCAACATAATGTGTAGTAACATTAATAGAATGTATCGTAACATATCAACATAATGTGTAGTAACATATCAACAGTATGTGTAATTACATATCAACAGAATGTGTAGTAACATGTTAGCAGAATGTTCAGTAACATATCAACATAATGTGTAGTTACATATCCACAGAATGTGTAGTAACATATAAACATAATGTGTTGTAATGAATATTTACAGAAACTTGACTTTATTGTTACTCGTCTAGTAAGACAGAACCATTTTTTCATTTGGTCATTCCGGCGGCTGGTAACAGGTGCGTAACAGTAGTAGGTAATATATAAATGTAACTCATCATTTGGTTGGAGGAACATAGCATTGATGGCCCAATCAGCTGAGAAGAAACATTTTTTCTGAGGGCGTGTTAAATGAAAACATAGTCAGACACTAGAGGGCGCTTTTGAATAAATGGACCAATCACGGTAGTAAGTATGAAGGACAGAGCGTGTCGGCCATTTTGGTAACGAAATCTGTCAGATTATAGATTGTACTGTTGTGTAAGCTGGACTATTATCTGCACTAACGTTTCACACTGTGTGATATTGTTAAATAAAGTTTCACACTGTGTGATATTGTTAAGATGATATAATATTTTAAGACCGAACTTACTACTTTTGTCCCAAGACATTTATTTCTGTTGTATTGTTGTTCCTGGTAACTTAATATAGATAATTTAATATTTACGAAACTGTGAGATAAAAATAAAATTACTTTCGACACACACTTTGAGTCGAGACAAATCCTTCTTCGGTTTAGGAATGTGGTTCAAACAGTTTCGCTTTGACTACGAGCTAACTTGTTAACAATAATCTAGAACAATACATATAACCACAGTGGATGTATTATTACATGTGGTATTATGTTCCAACGTACTAAACACTGGATACACTGAATTTATTATTTGTTGAACAACTGGTGCTGTTGTACTCTGATATATGGAACATTGGGTATATAGAAGTTAATATAATGGACTTTTAAGTTTTACATAACTTGTATAGTTGTAACGATCAAATTTAATTGGCTATTTAAGTTTTTACCTAACTTGTATAGTTATAACGATCAAAGTTAATTGGCTATTTAAGTTTTTACCTAACTTGTATAGTTATAACGATCAAATTTAATTGGCTATTTAAGTTTTACCTAACTTGTATAGTTATAACGATCAAATTTAATTGGCTATTTAAGCCTTTATTAAACGTGTATAAAAGAAGTGAATAGTTTTACGAGGTCGTTAAAACCACCTTAAAACGCACATATTTCAAGAGCTTAATGTTTGAAGGAAAGAAAATCGAGCTGACTTGTTAAAACAGATTTTAACTAAACATGAACAAAACAAAACACAACAACAGAGGGAGACTTGTGCATACATATCGTTTTAACAGTGAACACCCGGTATGAAAATTAAAACTGGTTTCATAAAATCCTCGAGTCGAAGAACGGTAGATAGACACGTGAGCTTCCCATAACCTCACGTGTTTATTTTCAATAATTTTATTGTAGTTTCTATCTTAGAGCCGTTTCACGTGAAATTTAATATTCGGACACTTTTTCTACACTTCTACATTTACTTAAGACAAAAGATAGAATCAACATAGTGTGAATACAAATCATGTTTCAGTATTTGTATTTGTGTATTTTATATGTATTGTATCTATGTTATATTGGAGTTACTTTAAAATTGGCCCTAAAGTAATGCGTAATATATAAGTTGTGGTAAAATGAGCCCTATATTAATACGTTATATTTAAGTTGTGTTAAAATTCGCCCTATATTAATACGTTGTATGTAAGTTGTGTTAAATTTCCCCCTATATTAATACGTTATATGTTAGTTGTGTTAAAATTTGCCCCATATTAATAAATGAGCCCGATATTAATACGCTATATGTTAGTTGTGTTAAAATTTGCCCTATATTAATAAATTGCGTGTAAGTCTGATAAAATTAATTTTTTGTTAATACGTGATATTGTAGTAATTTTATAATTGGCCCTATAATAGGAAAAAAATATAAATGTGATATCCATTAAAACTGAGGCGTAATTATACTTACTATTTTTTTTAACGTATTCCTCCGCTAAGAATGTCTGTCTTAGGCACTAGCGACACCTGGAATCCTTACCGCTCCTTCTAAAGCCGCGAACTCTTGCTCAGTAGACAAAAGATCAGTGAAGAGTAGCCATTTGTTTATTATTATAAGTAGACGAACTGGTATCTTTGTAACAATACATTACATGAACTGGTATCTTAGTAACGATACTTTACATGTACTGGTATCATAGTAACAATACATTACATGAACTGGTATCATAGTAACGATACATTACATGAACTGGTATCATAGTAACGATACACTACATGAACTGGTATCGTAGTAACAATACATTACATGAACTGGTATCGTAGTAACGATACTTTACATGTACTGGTATCATAGTAACGATGCATTACATGAACTGGTATCTTAGTAACGATACATTACATGAACTGGTATCTTAGTAACGATGCATTACATGAACCGGTATCATAGTAACGAAACATTACATGTACTGGTATCATAGTAACGATACATTACATGAACTGGTATCATAGTAACGATGCATTACATGAACCGGTATCATAGTAACGATACATTACATGAACTGGTATTTTAGTAACGATACATTACATGAACTGGTTTCTTAGTGACGATATATTATATGAATTGGTATCTTAGTAACGAAACATTAGACGAATTGGTATCTTTAACAATATTAAAACGAAGGAACAATGGTGAATGTTATTGATTTGAGTACAATATTTTCTTTCAAGAATATTTATAAAACCAATTAAAACACAAACAATGCTGGTTTATCTTACTTCAGTAGACAGGTGATTATTTGAACTAATCTGGAATATCTATTGATATCTCTCAGATGTTCTTTGATTGGTTAAAGATACCAGTTCGTGTAATGTATCAAATGCTCCAAGGTTCGAGTCGCAATATATCACGGAAGACACTCCATTCTTTCGCCTGTACGGGATGTTATAATGATGACAATCTCTGGTTAACAGTAACTATAGGCTTCTTACTTCGCTGTTCATCGTATGTGTCTTTCAGGTTGAAAATTCCAAACACAAAGAACATTCTCCTTATCAAAGCTCGGCCCAGCCTGACCAGGCGGTTAAAGCACTCATCTCGTAATTGGCGGGTCGCAGCTTCGAATTCTCGTCGCATGCACGCTCTTTCAGCCGTGGTTACGCTGTAACGTTACGATCAATCCTACTATTCGTTGGTAAAAGAGTAACCCAAGAGTTGGTACTAGCTTCCTTCCCTCTAGTCTCACACTGCTCAGTTAGGGACGGCTAGCGCAGACAGCCCTCGAGTAGCTTTGCGCGAAATTCAAAACAAACAGACACTAAAGAGAGCTTTATTTGCTTTACGTTTGATCTCAACTGCTTGTGAGCTTCAAGCTTGAAATAATAAATGAATATTTCCTGAGAGAATATTTTAAAATATTCGTATTTGAAAAGTATATTAATTACAGACAGACAGGTCGGAATGTTCAGAATAATAAAACAACTCAATATTTAAATTCATAAGTTTAAAACTTCTTTTAATAGATTCCTCTTCTCGAGGTTAGGGACAAAAAATCCAAATTAAATCTCACTTGATTTACTTTTTAAAACTATATTAATTTTAGTAAGTAAGATCTATCTTTTAAAAATATATTAATTTTAGTAAGTAAGGTCTACCTTTTAAAAATATATTAATTTTAGTAAGTAAGATCTACCTTTTAAAAATATATTAATTTTAGTAAGTAAGATCTACCTTTTAAAAATATATTAATTCTAGTAAGTAAAATCTACCTTTTAAAAATATATTAATTCTAGTAGCTAAGATCTACTTTTTAAAAAATATATTAATTCTAGTAAGTAAGATCTACCTTTCAAAAATATATTACGTTCCAGCAATTTTATTAATTTACAAATGAAATTCATTAGCTCAAAGAATTCGTGTAGAAATTTTCACTAGTTCCAGAAAGTAACACTGGGTGGAAGAAAATCAGTTGATGTCAGTTTAAATCAAACTTTTACGACTTAGGTTTATTACTTCTACTATGAAGTAGAGTCTGACTGAAAATAAATTCTTGTTAATTGAGTGGAAATAACGCGATGTCAGTGGAGTTTTTAAACTGATTCTTTCTACTTGTAAAATTATTTATGTTGTTACGATTCTGAACGAATTGAAAAAATAATTTTTATAAGCAACTCTCTTTCTAATTAAATGATATAAAACAAACCGAGCATCATGGCACGGATTTCATCTTGTAAATTAAAACTGACTGTTTATCGGGCGTCCTTTGACTCACACTCTAATAATAAAAACAGATTGTGGTAAGAATATCCAATTAAAAAAAAACGACACATTACAAAGAGATATTCTACTGTCTTTGTAATATAGCTCAGAACGTTGTGTATTTTACACGACGGATGTTAAGCTGGAGAAATGTTGTGTATTTTACAAATACACGACGGATGTTAACTTGGAGAAACGTTGTGTATTTTACAAATACACGACGGATGTTAACCTGGAGAAATGTTGTGTATTTTACAAATACACGACGGATGTTAACCTGGAGAAACCTTGTGTATTTTACAAATACACGACGAATGTTAACTTGGAGAAACGTTGTATATTTTACAAATACACGACGGATGTTAACCTGGAGAAACGTTGTGTTTTAAATGCTTTTTACTCTCAGCAAACGGAAACATAATGACTTCTACGTTGTCAATTCGTATTTTCTCGAGTTATCAAATCATATATTTGATAACTGTATTCGAATCTTAAGATATGTGATTCGATTATCCGTGGCAGAAGGTGTTTTGTATTGGAAGTAAAAAGAAGGTAAATCCATATATGGAAAAATAATATAAAATAGTTTCATCTTTGTCGTAAGAGTTCATAAACTCGATTGTTTTACAAGAATGACTTTTAAAATGCGTGTATTTGTAGCTTGACTTTCTTTCACGAACTGTACAACTATTTCGTCACTCCATTGTGGGGTGGTGTATCTGATGAAAAACAATAATTCACTTTTTTATGGGTGTAACTCTTGCACGAGGGTTAATCGTGTTTCGTCGATTGTTTTGTGTTTTTTTTAAAAAGTGATTTGTTCAGGCCAATAAATTGTGGGATCAAAATGATTATTTGTGTAGGTTATATCTTCGGTAATCTGTCTTAGCAAATTAATTTTGACCTACGCCATATTACATATGTAAAACTATATTTTTTACACCTAGAACTTTCACGTGCTTCTAAAGAGTGCAGTTATCTACCGTAATGTGATTAATTATGTGTTTTACATTTGTGTTAAACTGTAATAAAGTTTCTTCATAAAGTAAAAGTATGTCGAATGTGATGTAGCCCCCTGTCCTCATAAAGTTTCAGATATGTAAGTTTAATATTTATTACATCACTTTTACGACACATAAAATCCGTCATTCACAGATGTTATCACTGTATTTACTGTGTAACAACAATCACTGAGTCATTCAGTGCACGAAGTGGAATTAAACTGTGGATTTTATCAAGTAAGCTTACGACTTATACAATAGTATTTCTGTTTCCAGACATTAAATTAAGTAATTAATCTTTCATATGTTACATCATTACCTTAATGTTTGAGTGATATAATTATTGTTGCCAGACTTTCAAACTCTTCAAACATTACTTTATTGTTTAAATGTTACAATTATTGTTGCCAGACTTTCAAACTCTTCAAACATTACTTTATTGTTTAAATGTTATAATTATTGTTACCAGTATTTCACACTCTTCAAACGTTTAGGGTTTCAAATAATATATTGTTGTTAAGATCATTTACACATTTTGTTTTTGTTAAAAATGTTTGATTTTCATATTATTCTTAAGTTGTTTGATCTTTCACACTTTACATTGTTGTTTTGACCGTTCACACTTTACATTGTTGTTTTGACCGTTCACACTTTACATTGTTGTTAAGGTGTTTGACTGTTAACACGTTACATTATTGTTAAGGTGTTTGACTGTTAACAGGTTACATTATTGTTAAGGTGTTTGACTGTTAACACGTTACATTGTTGTTAAGGTGTCTGACCGTTCACACTTTACATTGTTGTTAAGGTGTTTGACTGTTAACACGTTACAGTATCGTTAAGGTGTTTGACCGTTGAAACGTTACATTATTGTTTAGGTGTTTGACTGTTAACACGTTACATTATTGTTTAGGTGTTTGACTGTCAACGCGTTACATTATTGTTCAGGTGTTTGGCCGTTCACACTTTACATTGTTGTTCAGGTGTTTGACCGTTAACACGTTACATTATTGTTTAGGTGTTTGACTGTTAACACGTTACATTATTGTTTAGGTGTTTGACTGTCAACGCGTTACATTATTGTTCAGGTATTTGGCCGTTCACACTTTACATTGTTGTTCAGGTGTTTGACCGTTAACACGTTACATTATTGTTTAGGTGTTTGACTGTTAACACGTTACATTATTGTTCAGGTGTTTGGCCGTTCACACTTTACATCGTTGTTCAGGTGTTTGACCGTTAACACGTTACATTATTGTTTAGGTGTTTGACTGTTAACACGTTACATTATTGTTTAGGTGTTTGACTGTCAACGCGTTACATTATTGTTCAGGTATTTGGCCGTTCACACTTTACATTGTTGTTCAGGTGTTTGACCGTTAACACGTTACATTATTGTTTAGGTGTTTGACTGTTAACACGTTACATTATTGTTCAGGTGTTTGGCCGTTCACACTTTACATCGTTGTTCAGGTGTTTGACCGTTAACACGTTACATTATTCACAACTCTACCTTATTTACATCGAATAGTTAAGAAAATAAACTATGTTGTGATCTCAGTAAATCTATTCAAGTAAAACAAGGCGACTGAGAACAATAATCTTAATGGTTATGTTGATGTAACGTCTTATGAAAAGTGTTTCTAATGTAACCGGAATGTCTTATTACGAGTGTTTCTGATGTCACCGGGATGTCTTATTATCAGTGTTTCTAATGTCATCGAAATGCCTTATTATGAGTGTTTCTAATGTAACCGGAATGTCTTATTACGAGTGTTTCTGATGTCACCGGGATGTCTTATTATCAGTGTTTCTAATGTAACCGGAATGTCTTATTATGAGTGTTTCTAATGACACCGGAATGTCTTATTATGAGTGTTTCTAATGTAATCGGAACGTCGTGTTGTATTTTCAACAGTACACAGTGCTTTATCACTGTACATGACGTATTTCAAAGTCATGCATACTGTTATTTTGTTTCAACATTATCTATTTAAAGGACGTTCTATTAAATGACATCTAAAAACAACAATTTAAAATCATTTTAGATGAAAAAGTTTTTAGAGACCTGAAAAATGTATTAATTTAAAAGATTTGTTCTACATTCAACCTTTAGATGGCGCTCTTTTCCGCTCTGATATGTATAAGAAAACGTATGTATTTACGGTTCCATGCAAATATTTCAGAAGACACCGCCTTCAGCTGTCAGGGTCGTGTTTTCTAAACTAGTTGTGCATTAACACTTTCACCGTCAGAATATACGACCCAGGGTGCCTCAGGGCAACCCGTTCAGAAAGATGGATAACCCTTAAACATAGCAATTTGAACGACATTATTGAGTGAGTTATCCTGGCCTTACTTAACAACTCAGACTGACTCTTACTTCAAATGAGATAATTTTTCCCAACAAAATTATCATAATTACTGGCTTTTCCTTTTGAATCTATAGCATCAAACTACGTGCTGGATTACTGTATAATTAGAAGTAATTTCAAGCAAAACTTAATGCGTTAATTTTGATTTAAAAAGCACACAATTTCTGAAGATTGTCCACTGGAATTATACTCAGTGAAATCTACGGAAAATAATTACGTTTTTATTTCTTGTTCCTCTAAACTTATCGGTAATAACGATTGCAGTTTATATAAATTGTTAGTTCTTATCTGGAAAGTCATTCCGACAAATATTTATATTCATTCAGCGAGACCGACACAAGAAAGTGATTTACGGATGTAGCTATAGTTACTAAAACAACCACCAGGATCTCCTTTGAGGATGTATAATATAAATATTATATATGTTAATTAGTGTTTTGCTGTACATGCCTTAACCCTATTTTACGTTTGCAGCTTGTTAATTCGTGAAAGCAACAGCGAAAGACAGACAAAAAAAAATTGGATTTGAAAATATTGACCACGAATCAAAACTTTGGTCGACAGAAAATTACAACAAAAACAAAAAACTGTATTTTAGTGAAATGTGCTGGACACGACAGTTTGTTCTGTTGAACACGTGTATGTAACTCACGTTCACAATATAATTGTGAAGTCGTATTAACTGAGAAACAGCAATATATCTCTCTGTTACGATATAACAATTGTAATCAAACCACACATATTCCCTAACGGATTAGTTCACAGTAAGCTTAAAGAAACTATAGTTTCTTCTGTGGCTACAAAGTGGTACTAATTTCAGACTATTCAACAAACTGTAGATTTATATCTGACTATAAAATGGTACTAATATCAGACTATTCAACAAACTGTAGATTCATATCTGACTATAAAATGGTACTAATATCAGACTATTCAACAAACTGTAGATTCATATCTGACTATAAAATGGTGCTAATATCAGACTACATAACGAACTGTAGATTCATATCTGACTATAAAATGGTACTAATTTCAGAGTACTTAACAAACTGTAGATTCATATCTGACTATAAAATGGTACTAATTTCAGAGTACTTAAACTGTAGATTCATATCTGACTATAAAATGGTACTACTATCAGACTACATAACGAACTGTAGATTCATATCTGACTATAAAATGGTACTAATTTCAGACTATTCAACAAACTGTAGATTTATATCTGACTATAAAATGGTACTAATATCAGACTATTCAACAAACTGTAGATTCATATCTGACTATAAAATGGTGCTAATATCAGACTACATAACGAACTGTAGATTCATATCTGACTATAAAATGGTACTAATTTCAGAGTACTTAACAAACTGTAGATTCATATCTGACTATAAAATGGTACTAATATCAGACTACATAACGAACTGTAGATTCATATCTGACTATAAAATGGTACTAATATCAGACTATTCAACAAACTGTAGATTCATATCTGACTATAAAATGGTGCTAATATCAGACTACATAACGAACTGTAGATTCATATCTGACTATAAAATGGTACTAATTTCAGAGTACTTAACAAACTGTAGATTCATATCTGACTATAAAATGGTACTAATTTCAGACTACATAACGAACTATAGATTCATATCTGACTATAAAATGGTACTAATTTCAGACTATTCAACAAACTGTAGATTTATATCTGACTATAAAATGGTACTAATATCAGACTATTCAACAAACTGTAGATTCATATCTGACTATAAAATGGTACTAATATCAGACTACATAACGAACTGTAGATTCATATCTGACTATAAAATGGTACTACTATCAGACTATTCAACAAACTGTAGATTCATATCTGACTATAAAATAGTGCTAATATCAGACTACATAACGAACTGTAGATTCATATCTGAGTATAAAATGGTACTAATTTCAGAGTACTTAACAAACTGTAGATTCATATCTGACTATAAAATGGTACTAATTTCAGAGTACTTAACAAACTGTAGATTCATATCTGACTATAAAATGGTACTAATATCAGACTATTCAACAAACTGTAGATTCATATCTGACTATAAAATGGTACTAATATCAGACTATTCAACAAACTGTAGATTCATATCTGACTATAAAATGGTACTAATTTCAGACTACATAACGAACTATAGATTCATATCTGACTATAAAATGGTACTAATTTCAGACTATTCAACAAACTGTAGATTTATATCTGACTATAAAATGGTACTAATATCAGACTATTCAACAAACTGTAGATTCATATCTGACTATAAAATGGTACTAATATCAGACTACATAACGAACTGTAGATTCATATCTGACTATAAAATGGTACTAATATCAGACTATTCAACAAACTGTAGATTCATATCTGACTATAAAATAGTGCTAATATCAGACTACATAACGAACTGTAGATTCATATCTGAGTATAAAATGGTACTAATTTCAGAGTACTTAACAAACTGTAGATTCATATCTGACTATAAAATGGTACTAATTTCAGAGTACTTAACAAACTGTAGATTCATATCTGACTATAAAATGGTACTAATATCAGACTATTCAACAAACTGTAGATTCATATCTGACTATAAAATGGTACTAATATCAGACTATTCAACAAACTGTAGATTCATATCTGACTATAAAATGGTACTAATTTCAGACTATTCAACGAACTGTAGATTCATATCTGACTATAAAATGGTACAAATTTCAGACTACATAACAAACTGTAGATTCATATCTGACTATAAAATGGTACTACTATCAGACTACATAACAAACTGTAGATTCATATCTGACAATAAAATGGAACTACTATCAGACTACATAACGAACTGTAGATTCATATCTGACTATAAAATGGTACTACTATCAGACTACATAATGAACTGTAGATTCATATCTAAATATAAAATGGTACTAATTTCAGACTACATAACGAACTGTAGATTCATATCTGACTATAAAATGGTACTAATATCAGACTACATAACGAACTGCAGATTCATATCTGACTACAAAATTGTAGTAATGTAAAACTGTTTAATAAGAAATAAATCTATCACTGATTCTATAACGGTATTAGAATGCAGCTGTTTAATAAACATCAGATTATTATGTAATTCTAAGTTGGTACTCAGATAAAATCACTTTATAAAGTTCGGGTTAAACTTCCAATAACACAACCGAGAAGTTGATGGAACTAACCAGGTGTCCTATAGAGTTTGTAAGCCAAAGATAGTTTTACGAAACATTAAAAAGAAACACATTTGGTGAGAAGCTTTAATAATAGTGTATTGTGTTTGTCACTAAAATTCTCTGTCAATCAAGATAAACAGTGTTTTTAAAGAGTTGAGATGTAATATCCTCACTGACACTTCACTCGATATCACGTTTTGTAATCTTGTTTTCAGTAACTTTCTGGAATAATTGTTTTATCACTTTATATAAATGTATGACCATGTGCAAGTTTAGAGGCTGATAACCAAATGTTGACTGGATTCAACATCCGGTTTTATATTACATTATAGAAAAACTAAACTAATACACTAAATGTCCAAGCAGCTTAATAAGTCTTTGCCAGTTTACGAATCAGGGAAATAAAACATGTAATAAGAGTTTATGTGTTATCATTTTCTACCACCTTTGTCTGTTTCATCAACCATCTGGTAAATCATTGTCAGTCGTGTAATCACCAACAATTAGGTAAACCAGATAAATATCAAATAAACCTTATCTATTCCATTAACCCGCCAGAATCAGACAGATAAACATAACAGAAACTTAATCTGTTTACTGGTAACTCAATATTAGGTAGATAAACTTCAAACAAACTATATCTGTTTCACGAACTATCCGGTAAAACAGTATTAAAGAGATAAAATCCAAATAAATGTTATTGGTTACACCAACTTTCTGGTAAACAAGACAGATAAACACCAAAACTTATTTGTTAAAGAATATGTCTGGTAAACCAGTATCGGACAGATAAACCCCAAACCTTATTTGTTAAAGGATATGTCTGGTAAACCAGTATCAGACAGATAAACCCCAAACCTTATTTGTTAAAGGATATTTCTGGTAAACCAGTATCAGACAGATAAACCCCAAACCTTATTTGTTAAAGGATATTTCTGGTAAACCAGTATCAGACAGATAAACCCCAAACCTTATTTGTTAAAGAATATGTCTGGTAAACCAGTATCAGACAGATAAATCCCAAACCTTATTTGTTAAAGGATATTTCTGTAAACCAGTATCAGACAGATAAACCCCAAACCTTATTTGTTAAAGGATATTTCTGGTAAACCAATATCAGACAGATAAACCCCAAACCTTATTCGTTAAAGAATATGTATGGTAAACCAGTATCAGACAGATAAACCCCAAAACTTATTTGTTAAAGGATATTTCTGGTAAGCCAGTATCAGACAGATAAACCCCAAACCTTATTTGTCAAAGGATATGTCTGGTAAACCAGTATCAAATAGATTAACCCCAAACCTTATTTCTTAAAGAATATGTCTGGTAAACCAGTATCAGACAGATAAACCCCAAACTCATTTGTTAAAGGATATGCCTGGTAAACCAGTATCAAATAGATTAACCCCAAACCTTATTTGTTAAAGAATATGTCTGGTAAACCAGTATCAGACAGATAAACCCCAAAACTTATTTGTTAAAGGATATGCCTGGTAAACCAGTATCAGAAAGATAAACCTCAAACCTTATTTGTTAAAGGATATGTCTGGTAAACCAGTATTAGACAGATAAACTCCAAACCTTATTTGTTAAAGGATATGTCTGGTAAACCAGTATCAGACAGATAAACTCCAAATCTTATTTGTTAAAGGATATTTTTGGTAAACCAGTATCAAACAGATAAACCTTAAACCTTATTTGTTAAAGGATATGGCAGGTAAACCAGTATCAAACAGATAAACCCCAAACTTATTTGTTAAAGGATATGCCTGGTAAACCAGTATCAAATAGATTAACCCCAAACCTTATTTCTTAAAGAATATGTCTGGTAAACCAGTATCAGACAGATAAACCCCAAACCTTATTTGTTAAAGGATATGTCTGGTAAACCAGTATCAGACAGATAAACCCCAAACCTTATTTGTTAAAGGATATGGCTGGTAAACCAGTATCAGACAGATAAACCCCAAACATTATTTGTTAAAGGATATGCCTGGTAAACCAGTATTAGACAGATAAACCCCAAACTTTATTTGTTAAAGGATATGCCTGGTAAACCAGTATCAGACAGATGAACCCCAAACCTTATTTGTTAAAGGATATTTCTGGTAAACCAGTATCAGACAGATAAACCCCAAACCTTATTTGTTAAAGGATATGTCTGGTAAACCAGTATCAGACAGATAAACCCCAAACCTTATTTGTTAAAAGATATGTCTGGTAAACCAGTATCAGACAGATAAACCCCAAACCTTATTTATTAAAGGATATGTCTGGTAGACCAGTATCAGACAGATAAACCCCAAACCTTATTTGTTAAAGGATATGGCTGGTAAACCAGTATCAGACAGATAAACCCCAAACATTATTTGTTAAAGAATATTTCTGGTAAACCAGTATTAGACAGATAAACCCCAAACTTTATTTGTTAAAGGATATTTCTGGTAAACCAGTATCAGACAGATAAACCCCAAACTCATTTGTTAAAGGATATGCCTGGTAAACCAGTATCAGACAGATAAACCCCAAACCTTATTTGTTAAAGGATATTTCTGGTAAACCAGTATCAGACAGATAAACCCCAAACCTTATTTGTTAAAGGATATTTCTGGTAAACCAGTATCAGACAGATAAACCCCAAACCTTATTTGTTAAAGAATATGTCTGGTAAACCAGTATCAGACAGATAAATCCCAAACCTTATTTGTTAAAGGATATTTCTGTAAACCAGTATCAGACAGATAAACCCCAAACCTTATTTGTTAAAGGATATTTCTGGTAAACCAATATCAGACAGATAAACCCCAAACCTTATTCGTTAAAGAATATGTATGGTAAACCAGTATCAGACAGATAAACCCCAAAACTTATTTGTTAAAGGATATTTCTGGTAAGCCAGTATCAGACAGATAAACCCCAAACCTTATTTGTCAAAGGATATGTCTGGTAAACCAGTATCAAATAGATTAACCCCAAACCTTATTTCTTAAAGAATATGTCTGGTAAACCAGTATCAGACAGATAAACCCCAAACTCATTTGTTAAAGGATATGCCTGGTAAACCAGTATCAAATAGATTAACCCCAAACCTTATTTGTTAAAGAATATGTCTGGTAAACCAGTATCAGACAGATAAACCCCAAAACTTATTTGTTAAAGGATATGCCTGGTAAACCAGTATCAGAAAGATAAACCTCAAACCTTATTTGTTAAAGGATATGTCTGGTAAACCAGTATTAGACAGATAAACTCCAAACCTTATTTGTTAAAGAATATGTCTGGTAAACCAGTATCGGACAGATAAACCCCAAACCTTATTTGTTAAAGGATATTTCTGGTAAACCAGTATCAGACAGATAAACCCCAAACCTTATTTGTTAAAGGATATTTCTGGTAAACCAGTATCAGACAGATAAACCCCAAACCTTATTTGTTAAAGAATATGTCTGGTAAACCAGTATCAGACAGATAAATCCCAAACCTTATTTGTTAAAGGATATTTCTGTAAACCAGTATCAGACAGATAAACCCCAAACCTTATTTGTTAAAGGATATTTCTGGTAAACCAATATCAGACAGATAAACCCCAAACCTTATTCGTTAAAGAATATGTATGGTAAACCAGTATCAGACAGATAAACCCCAAAACTTATTTGTTAAAGGATATTTCTGGTAAGCCAGTATCAGACAGATAAACCCCAAACCTTATTTGTCAAAGGATATGTCTGGTAAACCAGTATCAAATAGATTAACCCCAAACCTTATTTCTTAAAGAATATGTCTGGTAAACCAGTATCAGACAGATAAACCCCAAACTCATTTGTTAAAGGATATGCCTGGTAAACCAGTATCAAATAGATTAACCCCAAACCTTATTTGTTAAAGAATATGTCTGGTAAACCAGTATCAGACAGATAAACCCCAAAACTTATTTGTTAAAGGATATGCCTGGTAAACCAGTATCAGAAAGATAAACCTCAAACCTTATTTGTTAAAGAATATGTCTGGTAAACCAGTATCAGACAGATAAACCCCAAACCTTATTTGTTAAAGGATATGTCTGGTAAACCAGTATCAGACAGATAAACCCCAAACCTTATTTGTTAAAGGATATGGCTGGTAAACCAGTATCAGACAGATAAACCCCAAACATTATTTGTTAAAGGATATGCCTGGTAAACCAGTATTAGACAGATAAACCCCAAACTTTATTTGTTAAAGGATATGCCTGGTAAACCAGTATCAGACAGATGAACCCCAAACCTTATTTGTTAAAGGATATTTTTGGTAAACCAGTATCAGACAGATAAACCCCAAACCTTATTTGTTAAAGGATATGTCTGGTAAACCAGTATCAGACAGATAAACCCCAAACCTTATTTGTTAAAAGATATGTCTGGTAAACCAGTATCAGACAGATAAACCCCAAACCTTATTTATTAAAGGATATGTCTGGTAGACCAGTATCAGACAGATAAACCCCAAACCTTATTTGTTAAAGGATATGGCTGGTAAACCAGTATCAGACAGATAAACCCCAAACATTATTTGTTAAAGAATATTTCTGGTAAACCAGTATTAGACAGATAAACCCCAAACTTTATTTGTTAAAGGATATTTCTGGTAAACCAGTATCAGACAGATAAACCCCAAACTCATTTGTTAAAGGATATGCCTGGTAAACCAGTATCAAATAGATTAACCCCAAACCTTATTCGTTAAAGAATATGTATGGTAAACCAGTATCAGACAGATAAACCCCAAAACTTATTTGTTAAAGGATATGCCTGGTAAACCAGTATCAGAAAGATAAACCCCAAACCTTATTTGTTAAAGGATATGTCTGGTAAACCAGTATCAGACAGATAAACCCCAAACCTTATTTGTTAAAGGATATTTCTGGTAAGCCAGTATCAGACAGATAAACCCCAAAACTTATTTGTTAAAGGATATTTCTGGCAAATCAGTATCAGAAAAATAAACCCCAAACCTTATTTGTTAAAGGATATGCCTGGTACACCAGTATCAGACAGATAAACCCCAAACCTTATTTGTTAAAGGATATGTCTGGTAATCCAGTATCAAATAGATTAACCCCAAACCTTATTTCTTAAAGAATATGTCTGGTAAACCAGTATCAGACAGATAAACCCCAAAACTTATTTGTTAAAGGATATGCCTGGTAAACCAGTATCAGAAAGATAAACCCCAAACCTTATTTGTTATAGGATATGTCTGGTAAACCAGTATTAGACAGATAAACTCCAAACCTTATTTGTTAAAGGATATTTTTGGGAAACCAGTATCAAACAGATCAACCCCAAACCTTATTTGTTAAAGGATATGGCAGGTAAACCAGTATCAGACAGATAAACCTCAAACCTTATTTGTTAAAGGATATTTCTGGTAAGCCAGTATCAGACAGATAAACCCCAAACCATATTTGTTAAAGGATATGTCTGGTAATCCAGTATCAAATAGATTAACCCCAAACCTTATTTCTTAAAGAATATGTCTGGTAAACCAGTATTAGACAGATAAACTCCAAACCTTATTTGTTAAAGGATATTTTTGGGAAACCAGTATCAAACAGATCAACCCCAAACCTTATTTGTTAAAGGATATGGCAGGTAAACCAGTATCAGACAGATGAACCCCAAACCTTATTTGTTAAAGGATATGTCTGGTAAACCAGTATCAGACAGATAAACTCCAAACTTATTTGTTAAAGGATATTTCTGGTAAACCAGTATTAGACAGATAAACCCCAAATCTTATTTGTTAAAGGATATTTCTGGTAAACCAGTATCAGACAGATAAACCCCAAACCTTATTTGTTTTAGGATATTTCTGGTAAACCAGTATCAGACAGATAAACACCAAACTTTATTTGTTAAAGGATATTTCTGGTAAACCAGTATTAGACAGATAAACTCCAAACCTTATTTGTTAAAGGATATGTCTGGTAAACCAGTATCAGACAGATAAACTCCAAATCTTATTTGTTAAAGGATATTTTTGGTAAACCAGTATCAAACAGATAAACCCCAAACTTTATTTGTTAAAGGATATGTCTGGTAAACCAGTATCAGACAGATAAACTCCAAATCTTATTTGTTAAAGGATATTTTTGGTAAACCAGTATCAAACAGATAAACCCCAAACCTTATTTGTTAAAGGATATGTCTGGTAAACCAGTATTAGACAGATAAACCCTAAACGTTATCTGTTAAAAAATATGTCTGGTAAACCAGTATCAGACAGATAAAACCCAAACCTTATTTGTTAAAGAATATGTCTGGTAAACCAGTATCAGACAGATAAACTCCAAACCTTATTTGTTAAAGGATATTTCTGGTAAATCAGTATCAAACAGATAAACCTTAAACCTTACTTGTTGAAGGATATGTCTGGTAAACCAGTATCAGACAGATAAACCCCAAACTTTATTCGTTAAAGAATATGTCTGGTAAACCAGTATCAGAGAGATAAACCCCAAACCTTATTTGTTAAAGGATATTTTTGGTAAACCAGTATAAGAGAGATAAACCCCAAACCTTATTTGTTAAAGGATATTTTTGGTAAACCAGTATAAGAGAGATATATCCAGAAAAACCTTAGCCGTTCCATTTGTTTTAATTCAGCTGATTGGACAACTTAAAAGTTTTAAAAGGTCTCGTTCTATCCAATGTGGAAAGGTGTGCTTGTTTTCTTTGTTAAATCAGTGTGTTGAACGTTTATCATATCAACTCATTTGATGTTATGTGCTGTTATTTTAGTGAAAGTAGGGAGTGTGACACACTGTGAATGTCTATGTCATGTGATATATCCATGTGATTTAATAAAAATAAGGACTTTAGCTTCTATAACTCGTGTGAGTTAGTGTCAGAGCGCCATCTTGTGTTAGACAATTTCTTTAGGTAATCAAACAATGCTTTGGTGTATCCCGAGGGAACGCTTAGAGTTTAAAAGTTGATAGGACCTCTGTCGGTTTCGTACTTGTGTTTATCAATTATTTTGACACTCGAAGTTTTTTTTTTCTTTTTGTGTTGTCCGCCATTGAATAAAAACAAAAGCGAACAAACATTACAGACACCCTGGTTAATAACACAAGTTGGACTGATACTGTTTATAAGTTAGATGTGAGTGCACACCTTAGAGGTCACAACAGTGTTTACGAAAAGAACTTTTTAAACGCAGACCGCGTTCTTTTTTACTTATACACGAAACTACTGGGAGTCAAGGTTCACTGGATGACTTATAACTTTCGTAAATATTGTAAGTCTAGGTTGAACACATGACTAAGAACGTTTGTGATTCCATAAGTCAAGTTTATTAGATTTAAGTTCTGACACTGATTAAATATATTAACGAAGTTTTAATATTTTACATGATAGATAGTGAGGTTAAGAAATACAAATGATGTGACAATAGCTGGCTTGAGAAGAACTTTGTTTGGATTAAGTTGAAGTGAATGACAAATCGACTGTTTCTTTAATCTGTAGAATTATGTATTAGGACCAAGAACGGTAACATCAGATAGAATTATACAGTAGAATGAAGAATGGCTTGATTAGATAGTATTATATAATAACATTAAGAAAGGTAAGATTAGGTAGAATTATATAATAACATTAAGAAAGGTAAGATTAGGTAGGATTATATAATAACATTAAGAAAGGTAAGATTAGGTAGGATTATATAATAACATTAAGAAAGGTAAGATTAGATAGAATTATATAATAAAATTAAGAAAGGTAAGATTAGGTAGAATTATATAATAACATTAAGAAAGGTAAGATTAGGTAGGATTACATAATAACATTAAGAAAGGTAAGATTAGGTAGAATTATAAAATAACATTAAGAAAGGTAAGATTAGGTAGAATTATATAATAACATTAAGAAAGGTAAGATTAGGTAGGATTACATAATAACATTAAGAAAGGTAAGATTAGATAGTATTATATTACATATTCAAGAAAGGTAAGATTAGGTAGAATTATATAATTGTATCAAGAAAGGTAACATTAGGTAGAATTATATAGTAAAATCAACAACGTTAATTCGAAGTAGGGACGTTAAGTTGAATTATATGATAAGATAATAAATGACAAAATGTTGTAGAATTATATACTAAGATCGAGAATGTTAACATCAGTAGCATTATATGATAGTGTCCAGATGAAACAAGATGAAAAACGGAAATATTCGTAAAATCATATAATAGTCACAATAATGGTAATATTATACAGAATCATATAATAGTCACAATAATGGTAATATTAGACAGAATCATGTAATAGACCCAATAATGGTAATATCAGACAAAATCGTATAATAGTCTCAATAATGGTAATATTAGAAAGAATCATATAATAGGCTCAAAAATGGTAATATTAGACAGAATCATGTAATAGACCCAATAATGGCAATATCAGACAAAATCATATAATAGTCTCAATAATGGTAATATTAGAAAGAATCATATAATAGGCTCAAAAATGGTAATATTAGACAGAATCATATAATAGACCCAATAATGGTAATATTAGATAGAATCATATAACAGACTCAATAATGGTAATATTAAATAGAATCTTATAACAGACTCAATAATGGTAATATTAGACAGAATCATATAATAGACTCAATAAAGGTAATATTACATAGAATCATACAATAGGCTCAAAAATGGTAATGTTAGACAAAATCATATAATAAACTCAATAATATTTATATTAGACAGAATCATATAATAGGCTTATTTATGGTATTATTACACAGAATCATATAATAAAATTAATAATGGTATATCAGACAGAATCATACAACGAACTCGATAATGAATATATTAGACAGAATAATATAATAAACTCAATAATAATAATATTTGACAGAATAATATAATAGACTCATTAACAGTAATATTAGACAGAATCATATAACAGACTCAATAATGGTTATATTAGAGAGAATCATATAACAGACTCAATAATGGTTATATTAGAGAGAATCATATAAATACTTATCATGGTAATATTATACAGAATCATATAATATGCTCATTTATGGTAATATTACACAGAATCATATATTAAAATCAGTAATGATGTATTACACAGAATAATATAAAGTCAATAATGGGTATATTAAAGAGAATCATATAAAAGACTCAATAATGGTTATATTAGAGAGAATCATATAAATACTTATAACGATAATATCAGACAGGATCATATAATATGCTCATTTATGGTAATATTACACAGAATCATATAATAAAATCAGTAATGGTATGTTACACAGAATCATATTATAAAGTGAATAATGGTTATATTAAAGAGAATCATATAATAGAATCAATAATGGTGATATAAGACAGAATCATATAATAGGCTAAATAATGGTAATATTAAATAAAATCATATAAAAGGCTCAATAATGTTAATATTAGAAGGAATCATATATCAGGCCAAATAAAGGTAATATTAGACAGAATCATATAAAAGGCTACTTAAAGTATTATTAAACAAAATCTTACAATAGGATTAACAATGGTAATATTAGACAGAATCATATAATAAGCTCGATAATGGTAATATTAAAGAGAATTATATAATATACTTAATAATGGTAATATTAGACAGAATAACATAATAAACTCAATAATAATAATAATATTAGACAAAATAATATTTTAACTCAATAATTGTGATATTCGAAACGGTTTTATAAAGACTTAATAATGATAATAATTGACAGAATTATATAATAGACTCATTAATGGTTGTATTAAAGAGAATCATATATCAGGCCAAATAATGGTGATGTTAGACAAGATAATATAATAAACTCAATAACTGATATATGAGACAGAATCGTATAAAAGGCTAATTAAAGTAATACCAGACAGAATCATATAACATGCACAGTAATGGTAATGTTAGGTATATTTATAAATAGAATCAAGTGTTTTAAGATTTGGTAGAATTACATAATAACTTCAAGAACGGTAAGATTAAGTAGAATTATATAATAGAATGAAGAATGGTAAGAGTTATAACACACAGACTGATATGTGCCGTAAAGATTATGACCCAGTGTTTGATGTTTGTAGTGAGTTATGACACAGTTTTTTATTTAGTAAAAGGTATAACATCGAGTTGTAAGTAGGCAGAAAAATACATGACATAGAGTTTAATATGAGTGGTAAAAGATATTATAAATGTTTATGTATGCAGTAAAAGATATGTCACAGAGTTTTATGCACACAGTATGATATATGACACAGAGGTTGGTGTATGTTGTAAAATATGTAACACAGAGTTTGAAGTTTGCAGTGAAAGGTGTAACACAAACTTTGATATGTGTGGTTAGAGTTATCCACACAAAATTATGACACAAATTTAAATTATGCGGTAAAGGATATAATACAATGGTTGATATATGCAGTGAATGATATAACACAGCGTTTGGTTTGTGTAATAAGAGATATAACGCAGAGTTCATATGTGCAGTAAAAGATATAACACACAGTTTGGTGTATGTAGTAAAACATATAACACAGATTTAGATATATGCAGTAAAAAGTATAATACAGAGTTTGATATATGCACTAAACGATATAACACAAATTTAGATATATGCAGTAAAAGATATGACACATAGTTTGACATTTGCAGTAAAAGATATAACATAGAGTTTGATGTATGCATTAAATGATATAACACAGAGGTTGATGTTTGCAGCGACAGATATAACACAGAATTTTGCGTATGCAGTAAAGGATATAACACTGTTTTTGCTGCATGTAGTAAAATATAAGACACAGTGTTTGACATATACAGTAAAAGATATGACATATGTGTTTTTCATGCAGTAAAAGATATTACACTGATTTTGTTGTATGTAGTAAAATATATGACACAGAGTTTGATATATGCAGTAAAAGATATAACACAGAGTTTGATATGCACAGTAAAAGATATAACACAGAGTTTGATATGCACAGTAAAAGATATAACACAGAGTCTGGTGTGCACAGTAAAAGATATAACACAGAGTTTGATATGTGCAGAAAAAGGTATAACACAGAGTTTGATGTGCACAGTAAAAGATATAACACAGAGTTTGATATGTGCAGAAAAAGGTATAACACAGAGTTTGATGTGCACAGTAAAAGATATAACACAGAGTTTGATGTGCACAGTAAAAGATATAACACAGAGTTTGATGCATCTAGTAAAACATGTGATACTGATTCTGTCTGATGTTAAGCACATAATGGGTTTTCTGTGCTTTGCTTACAACAGATATTGAAACTTATGTTTTAACGTTATCCTCACTAAACTTTGTTACGAGTCATCGAGAGGTGTAATTTTTGAAGTTCTTTATAATTTAAGAGTTGAGATGTTTTAAACGAAATTACTTAAGTGAACTATTTATTATTTAAACAATTTTAGATGGATTAAAATTATTAGTGCCAGTGATTGGTAACATTATAATTTACAGAGAATAAAACCCATGAAATTCAATATGCATTAACAACAACAATAAGGATGAGTGATGTATATGTACACAGCTTTAATAGGTTTCAGTTTTGGTTGTTTAGATATATATCTGGTATTTCACGTGTTCAGTTTAGACATCTGGCAGCTCCTAGGTTTCAGTTTTGATTATCATATATACACCTGATATTCGATACATCTGATATAAACATGTTGTGGTTTTATTTGTTTCAGTTTTGGTTCTGCATATTTCGGTACACTAGAATTCCACTTGCCTTAATATTCGATTTTTTTTCTTAAGTTTTAGTTTCGGTTATTGTATAGGTAATACACTTGTATACTCACTATTGTATACATTAAATGCCTATAGATGTAGTATTCTAAATGTTGTAATTTTCAGATTTGTTTATTATATAAATATGTCTTCCTAATTGCACGCGTTTAAAATATAGTCGATTTCGTAGGTTTCTGTTTTGGTTTATATTTGTGTATGTGTAACCGGATTCCGCAGTTCAGTTCGAACATTTTGAGTTTTTGTTATTTTAGGCTGTCAACTATTAAAACGTCGAAATTTACTGGTATCCGTTCTTTATTACTTGGTGTTTGAGACCAACGATGAAAGTGCGGAGCGTTGGTTTGATACTACTCCGTGGAGTCGTTCACACGACGCTCTGACGTAGACAGTTCTAAATCCTTCCACGTGGGCCAACACGGTGGAGACCCAACAGACAAACTGTGAACTTACGACGAAATAAAACCTTGTTTCAAATTACCTAACAGTCTTACAGCTTGTTTTATTGACTCATTTGCAAACACTCGAAACCTCGTCATTTCTCCTGAAACTCAAATACGTCTGATCGTCGTCGTCAGGTGGAGCTTCGAACTTCGCACGAGCTTTTAAACATAGCTTTAGTCAGATGTTAACTTTATCTGGATGCAGTTTTGCAGACATTGTGTGTCTAATTATTACTGCGTGTTCAGAAACATTACACAGTCTTTATCTCTCTCTCTTAAGGTCTTTCCAAGAATCTGGCTATTGTCTTTTGTTTTACGCTTCAATAAGTAACAACCTAGCGTCGTATTAAAGTGACTCCTTCTAAAGAAACGAGTGTTTTCAAACCTTCAATTTTAGTTTAATATCTCTAAGTACGACTTCTCAGTACACCTCTCATCGTCTGGGGCCGCAGCAGCTGTCGGTGTTAGCGGCAAGTATTTCTTAAAAAAAAAAAATTACTGACTGCCATCATGATTTATTAACGTGACAAGTGTGCGAAAAATAATAACTCGAATGCGTTTCCCAATAACAGTGATCAAACCCAGACGTGTTGTCGGGTCCAATGGCGGTGGGATACACAAGAAAGGAGTTCGCTGCCGCAAAAGAAGCACGCTGATTGGCCAGTTGTTCCTTTCCGGGAAGTCCTAGATATGTGAATACTATGGTCGAATTTAATCCAACACGTTTACTTGGTAAAAAAATAGAAATTCAAAATCTGATGTCGAAAGGAGCGAGGGTGGTGGTCAGACATGATGAACTCTTACTTTGATCAGACTGGCTTTTATAATAGTCAGGCTACGCCGGAACAATCGTATCGTTTTCCGCAAGGACTCCTTGTTCCGCCGTACCCGCAACCTAGCTCCGCCGCCAGGGCACCACACGACTCCGGCTTCGTCGACACGACTGTGTCTTCCACATCGTGTAAACTGTACACAGCAGTAAGTCCAGACCCAACGACGGCTTTCAAACCCGAGTGTCTCGTGAAGGAACAGAACGGGTTCAACATGGCTGTGAAAGACATGTCCATCTGGCAAGGGGGAGCACTGACCGGCGTCCGAGCTGCAGTAATGAGCAACGACGCTGTACGTCCTTTCCCGGGAGATGGCGGGGCTTCTCCACGTGCATCAGATGCGTGGACAGCTTGCTACCAAAACACCAGTGCCATGTCTCAAGCTTTCTACCCTTGGATGGCCATGGCAGGTTGGTGACTTTCATTTGAACAACGTAAAGTCAGTTAAGAAACACGTAACTGACCTAAGATTTATATATCGTGATTCTAAACCACTCAGAAACGTTGTATTTGTTAAGAACCGAGACAGCTTATCATATAAAGAGAGACAGATTGTCTGGAGTGAATGACAAAGGTAGACCAAAAATTATTTTGTCCTATTATATGCTACTTAGGGTCTTCAATGAAGTGGGAGCATTAATGTTTGTTTATTAAAGTTTCACATTACAAAACACTCAAAACTCTTCATTAGAGGCACTGTAGATAAACCAGCTTCTGTCTCGGATCTGAAACGCGTGCAGCCCCAGAATGTCTGCTTTGCTCCTTAGCGCATTATACTGAAAGCCAGCACACAGAACGCTACAGTACAGATTAAACAAGCGATAAATCAGAAATAACTCTGTAGGAGAGTGTCAGGAGACAATCCTCTCCTTGTTAAGACTATTTTACAATACATTAAGGTCGTTCTTAATACGACTGTTTTGAATAAATTCAATCTCATTACAACAGTACGCATTGTTTAAAGTAGTAATTCAACAAGAAGCAATATGTCTGTTTATCTGTTTATGTGTTAAGTCGATAGTTTGTTATCTGATAGGCTTTGTTAGTCCAATAACAACACAGTATTAAATACAGCTAATCTAAATTATCTGATAGGCTTTGTTAGTCCAATAACAACACAGTATTAAATACAGCTAATCTAAATTATCTGATAGGCTTTGTTAGTCCAATAACAACACAATATTAAATACAGCTAATCTAAATTATCTGATAGGCTTTGTTAGTCCAATAACAACACAGTAATAAATACAGCTAATCTAAATTATCTGATAGGCTTTGTTAGTCCAATAACAACACAGTATTAAATACAGCTAATCTAAATTATCTGACAGTTTTTGTTAGTCCAATAACAACACAGTATTAAATACAGCTAATCTAAAGTATCTGACAGTTTTTGTTAGTCCAATAACAACACAGTATTAAATACAGCTAATCTAAATTATCTGACAGTTTTTATTAGTCCAATAACAACACAGTATTAAATACAGCTAATCTAAATTATCTGATAGGCTTTGTTAGTCCAATAACAACACAGTATTAAATACAGCTAATCTAAATTATCTGATAGGCTTTGTTAGTCCAATAACAACACAGTATTAAATACAGCTAATCTAAATTATCTGATAGGCTTTGTTAGTCCAATAACAACACAGTATTAAATACAGCTAATCTAAATTATTTGACAGTTTTTGTTAGTCCAATAACAACACAGTATTAAATACAGCTAATCTAAATTATCTGACAGTTTTTGTTAGTCCAATAACAACACAGTATCAAATACAGCTAATCTAAATTATCTGACAGTTTTTGTTAGTTTAATAACAACACAGTATTAAATACAGCTAATCTAAATTATCTGATAGGCTTTGTTAGTCCAATAACAACACAGTATTAAATACAGCTAATCTAAATTATCTGATAGGCTTTGTTAGTCCAATAACAAACAACACAGTATTAAATACAGCTAATCTAAATTATCTGATAGGCTTTGTTAGTCCAATAACAACACAGTATTAAATACAGCTAATCTAAATTATCTGATAGGCTTTGTTAGTCCAATAACAACACAGTATTAAATACAGCTAATCTAAATTATCTGATAGGCTTTGTTAGTCCAATAACAACACAGTATTAAATACAGCTAATCTAAATTATCTGACAGTTTTTGTTAGTCCAATAACAACACAGTATTAAATACAGCTAATCTAAATTATTTGACAGTTTTTGTTAGTCCAATAACAACACAGTATTAAACACAGCTAATCTAAATTATCTGACAGTTTTTGTTAGTTTAATAACAACACAGTATTAAATACAGCTAATCTAAATTATCTAACAGTTTTTGTTAGTTTAATAACAAAACAGTATTAAATACAGCTAATCTAAATTATCTGACAGTTTTTGTTAGTTTAATAACAACACAGTATTAAACACAGCTAATCTAAATTATCTGACAGTTTTTGTTAGTTTAATAACAACACAGTATTAAATACAGCTAATCTAAATTATCTGACAGTTTTTGTTAGTTTAATAACAACACAGTATTAAACACAGCTAATTTAAATTATCTGACAGTTTTTGTTAGTTTAATAACAACACAGTATCAAATACAGCTAATCTAAATTATCTGACAGTTTTTGTTAGTTTAATAACAACACAGTATTAAATACAGCTAATCTAAATTATCTGACAGTTTTTGTTAGTTTAATAACAACACAGTATCAAATACAGCTAATCTAAATTATCTGACAGTTTTTGTTAGTTTAATAACAACACAGTGTGAGAAATGTGAGTTAAGGTAATTCTGGTCTGAAGGAGTTTTTAATTTCTTGAAATAGATTTATTTATCTTGTAACTCTTGAGAAATTGACTTTAAAAGTTTGTGACAGAATGTGTTGTTGTTAACAAATATAATACTATAATGTTCAATACGTTGTTTAAACATAACTGGAACAGAGTGTAAGTTTTTAAATCAATTTCTTTGTTCAGAAGTACACTAAGAATACTTTAAGAACACTAGAAACAAATAATTGAAATATTCTGTGACTGAAGTTGAACATAACATAAAAATAACTCTTACTGGCAGATTAGTTTTTAGTTAATATCGGTATATGTATATATATTTATAAGCTAATAACTGTATCGATTCTTAATCGAATCTGTTGTTTTGAAGAATGTATGAGTCGTGAACCCTAAAATAACCGAACTGCGACGTTTATGGGTCATGGAAAACAAAATAGGCTTGGTTCAAAAAGTGACATCATACACTGTTCTTTAGATTTTAAAGCCAACACCAGCTGTCACCATGACAACAACCAATCCTGGAGTAGCAGGAGGGTAGGGTGGGGAGAATAAATTACGCACCCACTTACGGGTATTCACCCCGAATAGCTTCACGACAGCAGTTCAAGAGAGAGAAAAGATCCAACTGACGTCTATGGCTGTAAGAAGTTTCTATTAAAAGACACAACGTTTTGTTCGGAGTCACTGTTTTAAAAATTCATCACTGGAACTTATGATAATAACTAAAAATAAAACTTTACCCTGTGTGAAAAATTATTGGTTTCTATCAGTTACCAGGGTATTGTTTATATATTTCTAACTATAATTTATGAAAACAACAACATGTTACCAGCTCGTCAGTTACCAGGGTATTGTTTATATATTTCTAACTATAATTTATGAAAACAACAACATGTTACCAGCTCGTCAGTTACCAGTGTGTTGTTTATATATTTCTAGCAATAACTTATGAAAACAACAACATGTTACCAGCTCGTCAGTTACCAGTGTATTGTTTATATATTTCTAGCTATAACTTATGAAAACAACAACATGTTACCAGCTCGTCAGTTACCAGTGTGTTGTTTATATATTTCTAGCTATAACTTATGAAAACAACAACATGTTACCAGCTCGTCAGTTACCAGTGTATTGTTTATATATTTCTAGCTATAACTTATGAAAACAATAACATGTTACCAGCTCGTCAGTTACCAGTGTGTTGTTTATATATTTCTAGCTATAACTTATGAAAACAACAACATGTAACCAGCTCGTTACTTTTACAAACAAGCATCTTCCATTGGAACAAGGCCCTGGCATGGCCAGGTGGGTAAGGCACTCGACTCGTAATCCGACTCGCGGGTTTGAATCCCCGTCACAAAAACATGTTTTCCCTTTTATAATATAAAATAGGGTGTTATAATATAACGGTCAATTCCACTATTCGTTGGTAAAAGAGTAGCCCAAGAGTCGGCGGTGGGTGGTGATGAATAACTGCCTTCCCTCGAGTCTTACACACTGCTAAATTAAGAATGGTGAGCGCAGATAGCCTTGCGCGAAATTCAAAACAAACCATTGGTACACATTTGTGCTTCATAGAAGACAAATATGCCCGATTGGAAAACATAAGTCAAACAGTAAATTCTAGGACAAATGGTTGAAAAACATGTGCAAGAAAGTTGTTGACTGGAAAATATGAGTAAGAAATCGGATTACAGGAGTTGTTGATTGGAAAACATGAATTAGACATTAGATTATAGGAGTTGTTGATTGGAAAACATGAGTCAGAAATTAGATTACAGGAGTTGTTGATTGGAAAACATGAATTAGACATCAGATTACAGGAGTTGTTGATTGGAAAACATGAATTAGACATTAGATTATAGGAGTTGTTGATCGGAAAACATGAATTAGACATTAGAATATACGAGTTGTTGATTGGAAAACATGAGTCAGAAATTAGATTACAGGAGTTGTTGATTGGAAAACATGAGTCAGAAATTAGATTACAGGAGTTGTTGATTGGAAAACATGAATTAGACATTAGATTATAGGAGTTGTTGATTGGAAAACATGAATTAGACATTAGATTATAGGAGTTGTTGATTGGAAAACATGAATTAGACGTTAGAATATACGAGTTGTTGATTGGAAAACATGAGTCAGAAATTAGATTACAGGAGTTGTTGATTGGAAAACATGAGTCAGAAACTGGACTGTGTGAGTCAGGAGTAAGACTCCGGGATTTAATCATAAATTATCTTGGATGAATATTTATAATGACATAATATGGTGAGTTATCCTCATATCTGTAGAAGGCCTGATTTTATTTATAATTGTTTTAAAGTTAGCCTGACCTGTGTTAGCTAATGACTTAATATACCTGACGGCTTCATAGAGTGATGGGTATGTCTGATAATTCACATGGGTCCCCAAGTTACTTGGTATATCTGTTACTCTTAACACGACTTGGCTATTGTGTAGTGTAGTAGTCAGGTTACTCCCCAGATCTGATGTTCCAAGTCATTTCCCGTCTTCGTTCGTGAGCAGTGCGGTAACCAAGGTCATCTACCACCTACCTTCTCGCTTATGATTGTGTTGCTATGGAAACACTTGCTCTCCCTGGAGAGACGGAGTTCATTCTTTGTATGTGATTTGACGAGAAGAAATACAATCTTCGTTCACAAACATGATGAGTGGGTTAAAATATTTTTATAAAAGGTAGGAAAGCTAGTTGGATATTTATTTTGAACTTTTAAAATAAAAACATTCAGTATCCTGCAGAAAAGTTATTCTCATATATGAACCAAGTAATAGAATACCCATCTGAAGTTAACCATGAACTGATCAGTGGATGGATATCCATCTGAAGTTAACCATGAACTGATCAGTGGATGGATATCCATCTGAAGTTAACCATGGACTGTTCAGTAGATGGATATCCATCTGAAATTAACCATGAACTGATCAGTGGATGGATATCCATCTGAAGTTAACCATAAACCGTTCAGTGGATGGATATCCATCTGAAGTTAACCATGGACTGTTCAGTAGATGGATATCCATCTGAAATTAACCATGAACTGATCAGTGGATGGATATCCATCTGAAGTTAACCATAAACCGTTCAGTGGATGGATATTCATCTGAAGTTAACCATGGACTGTTCAGTAGATGGATATCCATCTGAAATTAACCATGAACTGATCAGTGGATGGATATCCATCTGAAATTAACCATGAACTGTTCAGTGGATGGATATCCATCTGAAGTTAACCATGGACTGTTCAGTAGATGGATATTCATCTGAAATTAACCATGAACTGATCAGTGGATGGATATCCATCTGAAGTTAACCATGAACTGATCAGTGGATGGATATCCATCTGAACTTAACCATGAACTGATCAGTGGATGAATATTCATCTTAAATTAACCATGAACTAAACAATGGATAAATATTCATCTTAAGTTAACCATGAACTGCTCAGTGGATGGATATCCATCTGAAGTTAATCATGAACTGATGGTCAGTAGATGGATATCCATCTGAAGTTAATCATGAACTAGTGGTCAGTAGATGGATATCCATCTGAAGTTAATCATGAACTTATGGTCAGTGGATGGATGTTGACCTAATGTGAAGCCGAAATTAATGATTAGTTGTTGTAAATGTACTTTACAAATTATTTCACATTTGCGCATTCATTGAAGTGTTTAACAATTTGTTTAATTGTCCGTGAATATTTAACACCAGCTACAAGGACCCTAAACACAGTTTGTGAGTCATGCTTCAGTGTGGGTATTCTATGTAAACAATTTCTTTACAAAACATTGTGGTATAAAGCGCAAATATATATGTAATATACAGTATACGTGTCATGTACATTGTACATGTAGCACATACATGTAATATTTATACGACGATTGTGAGAATACCAAGGATTGAAACTTACAGTATGAATTATAATATAGTATGAACCTTTTTTGTTAGTGGACATAATTTTAATTATAATGTAACATATTATGCCACATGTTACAAGAGTGTCAGTTACAAACTTATATATCATTCAAAGTCTTCTTAAAATCCTTATGTGACGTGTAATCCATATCAACATGGACCTGTTACTAGTAAAACACGTGTCACACAGCCACTATCAACACAAACCTGCTACTAGTAAAACACGTGTTTCACAGCCACTATCAACACAAACCTGTTACTAGTAAAACACGTGTTTCACAGCCACTATCAACACAAACCTGCTACTAGTAAAACACGTGTTTCACAGCCACTATCAACACAAACCTGTTACTAGTAAAACACGTGTTTCACAGCCACTATCAACACAAACCTGTTACTAGTAAAACACGTGTTTCACAGCCACTATCAACACAAACCTGTTACTAGTAAAACACGTGTTACACAGCCACTATCAACACAAACCTGCTACTAGTAAAACACGTGTTTCACAGCCACTATCAACACAAACCTGCTACTAGTAAAAAACGTGTTTCACAGCCACTATCAACACAAACCTGTTACTAGTAAAACACGTGTTACACAGCCACTATCAACACAAACCTGCTATTAGTAAAACACGTGTTTCACAGCCACTATCAACACAAACCTGCTACTAGTAAAAATGTGTTCCACAGCCACGATCAACACAAACCTGCTATTAGTAAAACACGTGTTCCACAGCCACGATCAACACAAACCTGCTACCAGTAAAACACGTGTTTCACAGCCACTATCAACATAGACCTGTTACTAGTAAAACACGTGTTTCACAGCCACTATCAACACAAACCTGTTACTAGTAAAACACGTGTTTCACAGCCACTATCAACACAAACCTGTTACTAGTAAAACACGTGTTTCACAGCCACTATCAACACAAACCTGCTACTAGTAAAACACGTGTTTCAAAGCCACTATCAACACAAACCTGCTACTAGTAAAACACGTGTTTCACAGCCACTATCAACACAAACCTGCTACTAGTAAAACACGTGTTTCACAGCCACTATCAACACAAACCTGCTACTAGTAAAACACGTGTTTCACAGCCACTATCAACACAAACCTGCTACTAGTAAAACACGTGTTTCACAGCCACTATCAACATAGACCTGTTACTAGTAAAACAGTAAAACACGTGTTTCACAGCCACTATCAACATAGACCTGTTACTAGTAAAACACGTGTTTCACAGCCACTATCAACACAAACCTCTTACTAGTAAAACACGTGTTTCACAGCCACTATCAACATAGACCTGTTACTAGTAAAACACGTGTTTCACAGCCACTATCAACACAAACCTGCTACTAGTAAAACACGTGTTTCACAGCCACTATCAACACAAACCTGCTACTAGTAAAACACGTGTTTCAAAGCCACTATCAACACAAACCTGTTACTAGTAAAACACGTGTTTCACAGCCACTATCAACACAAACCTGCTACTAGTAAAACACCTGTTTCACAGCCACTATCAACACAAACCTCTTACTAGTAAAACACGTGTTTCACAGCCACGATCAACACAAACCTGCTACTAGTAAAACACGTGTTTCACAGCCACTATCAACACAAACCTGCTACTAGTAAAACACGTGTTTCACAGCCACTATCAACACAAACCTGTTACTAGTAAAACACGTGTTTCACAGCCACTATCAACATAGACCTGTTACTAGTAAAACACGTGTTTCACAGCCACTATCAACACAAACCTGTTACTAGTAAAACACGTGTTTCACAGCCACTATCAACACAAACCTGTTACTAGTAAAACACGTGTTTCACAGCCACTATCAACATAGACCTGTTACTAGTAAAACACGTGTTTCACAGCCACTATCAACACAAACCTGTTACTAGTAAAACACGTGTTTCACAGCCACTATCAACACAAACCTGTTACTAGTAAAACACGTGTTTCACAGCCACTATCAACACAAACATGTTATTAATAAAACACGTGTTCCACACTTACTCTCAACACAAACATGTTATTAGTAAAACACGTGTTCTACACTTGCTATCAACACAAACCTGTTATTAGTAAAACACGTGTTTCACACTTGCTTTCAACACAAACCTGTTATTAATAAAACACGTGTTTCACACTTGCTATCAACACAAACCTGTTATTAATAAAACACGTGTTAATGTGAACCACTGAGCTATTACTGATGGCACACACCCTGGAGTTCCTTAGAGAAACATAATTTTATTCACAAAGTATTCAGTTGAAGTTTCTATGTGTTTATTAACATAATTTCGTACACAAAGTTGAAGTTTCTATGTGTTTATTACCCTACGTTATTGATGTATATAGTTTAGGATCACTTGATAATGAGATATAAATTTGTAAACCTCTCCATCTTCATACACGTCACAATAAATGTTGATGAAGGTGGTTGTTTCCACGTAACAACTGTAGTTATCTTACCCACCATTAATGTTTTGAGAACATTCACTCAGGTTGCACCTTTGTTTGGCCGTAAATCAAACCAGTTATGAAGGAACCTATCAGAAAGTCTATTATATGATGAAACAATGTTTCATTTTTATCGAGGACAAAGAACTAAAATACTGCTTTAAACCAAATGTCGGACGAAACAGTTGAAGCTAGGTAACTGTGGTTATAACCATATAATGTTTTACATTACACAAATTGCTCGTGTTTTTGGCTTCGGGACCATTGACACTTCAGAGAACTACACGATCTAAACAGAAAACTGCCATGTGCATTACAACTTCACTCAACTGAAGGTCACGTGCAAGTTAAATTTCCAAGCGGTTTTTTTTATTTTTTTTCTGAAAGTGATGAGACACGTGTCACCTTTAAAAAACCCGATAAGAACTAAAACCTTAAAGAAGTTGGAAAAGTATCCATGTTTTACAATCTCTAGTTGTAGCTATGTTGTACTTGTAACCACCAACGGTTTGTTTTATAACTTTGAACATTGTAGAACCTTAAAATGTTCTGACTATAAGTACACCGAACATTGTACAACCTCAAAATGTTCTGACAGTAAGCACACTGAACATTGTACAACCTCTAAATATTCTGACTGTAAGCACACTGAACATTGTACAACCTCAAAATGTTCTGACTGTAAGCACACTGAACATTGTACAACCTCAAAATGTTCTGACTGTAAGTACACCGAACATTGTACAACCTCAAAATGTTCTGACTGTAAGCACACTGAACATTGTACAACCTCTAAATATTCTGACTGTAAGCACACTGAACATTGTACAACCTCAAAATGTTCTGACTGTAAGCACACTGAACATTGTACAACCTCAAAATGTTCTGACTGTAAGTACACTGAACATTGTACAACCTCTAAATATTCTGACTGTAAGTACACCGAACATTGTACAACCTCAAAATGTTCTGACTGTAAGCACACTGAACATTGTACAACCTCTAAATATTCTGACTGTAAGCACACTGAACATTGTACAACCTCAAAATGTTCTGACTGTAAGCACACTGAACATTGTACAACCTCAAAATGTTCTGACTGTAAGTACACTGAACATTGTACAACCTCTAAATATTCTGACTGTAAGTACACCGAACATTGTACAACCTCAAAATGTTCTGACTGTAAGCACACTGAACATTGTACAACCTCTAAATATTCTGACTGTAAGCACACTGAACATTGTACAACCTCAAAATGTTCTGACTGTAAGTACACCGAACATTGTACATCCACAAAATATTCTGACTGTCAGTACACCGAACATTGTACAACCTCAAAATGTTCTGACTGTAAGTACACCGAACATTGTACATCCACAAGTTACTTTGATGTTTAACTTCTTACATCTTGAAGTGTAAACAGAATAAGAACAAAATGCGGGTATGGAGTTTTTAGCCTCCATTCGGGGACTACTACTGTTAAACTAACAAATACGATATATGAAAGTACGAGACAACAGTTGTGAGAAACTTTAATAAGTGCTTCTGAAATCACTCGAATGTTTACTTACATCTACGGCTGAGTGAACGTACTGTTATTTGAAGATATAGTTTATCATAATAACTGCATTGTGAGACTACTAACAGATATAGTTCTAATAACTAAGTTGTTAAGTTCTAGTAATTATATTGTTAGCGTAGTTGTAACCATAGTTACCGTTTTGTGTTGTAAGTATTGTATTGTTAGAAAAACAACAAATGCTGGCTAAATATAATGTGTGTTAAGTGTACAATACTGAGTTGTGTACAGTACGATATTATGTGTATACATGATCAACTGATGAGTGTACGTTATTCACCATATTAGGCACAGAACAACTGAGAAGGATGGGTCTTTACTTGGTCAAAAATGTCTTATCTACTTACGTTTTAGACGAATAGCTACGAGAAATAAATATTGCACATGTGAACCGCGTAAAACTTTAACAATGTAACACCGTATTGTTACAATACACGTGCATATTAGCTCACATCTGTTTGAGTGAATTTTCAGCTGTAAACATGAGACTGAATATATTGGTTAAGACTAAGTTAACATAAGATAAGACTGAGATAAGATGAGTTCTGTGTCACAATCATGTTAACTTGCATGCGCTCTGGAAGTTAATGATGTCACGTCACGCATCACGTGCTCTCTGATTTAAATTCAAATATATATCGTTTTCTGTTTCTTCATTTATGTCCTGCATTAATCCAGCTATTAAAATAATATTGCTTATCTTATCTCTATCTCATGCTATTTACCAGTAAAGGACAGATAAATATGAGAAGGTTGTTTTTAGGTTTAGGTTAAGCAACGTTACAACAGTTGACTCATACACGTTCTGATAAACATAGCCACGTGCCTACCATGATTTTACTACTGTACATAAACACAACGTTACAACTCGTGAACATGATGATCTAACAACGTTACAACTCGTGAACATGATGATCTAACAATGTTACAACTACTGAACATGATGATCTAATAATATTACACCTCGTGAACATGATGATCTAACAACGTTACAACTAGTGAACATGATGATCTAACAACGTTACAACTAGTGAACATGATGATCTAACAACGTTACAACTAGTGAACATGATGATCTAACAACGTTACAACTAGTGAACATGATGATCTAACAACGTTACAACTAGTGAACATGATGATCTAACAACGTTACAACTAGTGAACATGATGATCTAACAACGTTACAACTAGTGAACATGATGATCTAACAACGTTACAACTAGTGAACATGATGATCTAACAACGTTACAACTAGTGAACATGATGATCTAACAACGTTACAACTAGTGAACATGATGATCTAACAACGTTACAACTAGTGAACATGATGATCTAACAACGTTACAACTAGTGAACATGATGATCTAACAACGTTACAACTAGTGAACATGATGATCTAACAACGTTACAACTAGTGAACATGATGATCTAACAATGTTACAACTAGTGAACATGATGATCTAACAACGTTACAACTACTGAACATGATGATCTAACAACGTTACAACTACTGAACATGATGATCTAACAACGTTACAACTAGTGAACATGATGATCTAACAACGTTACAACTAGTGAACATGATGATCTAACAACGTTACAACTTGTGAACATGATGATCTAACAATGTTACAACTAGTGAACATGGTGATCTAACAATGTTACAACTAGTGAACATGATGATCTAACAACGTTACAACTAGTGAACATGATGATCTAACAATGTTACAACTAGTGAACATGATAATCTAACAACGTTACAACTAGTGAACATGATGATCTAACAATGTTACAAGTAGTGAACATGATGATCTAACAACGTTACAACTAGTGAACATGATGATCTAACAATGTTACAACTAGTGAACATGATGATCTAACAACGTTACAACTAGTGAACATGATGATCTAACAATGTTACAACTAGTGAACATGATGATCTAACAACGTTACAACTAGTGAACATGATGATCTAACAATGTTACAACTAGTGAACATGATGATCTAACGTTACAACTACTGAACATGATGATCTAACAACGTTACAACTACTGAACATGATGATCTAACAACGTTAAAACTAGTGAACATGATGATCTAACAATGTTACAACTAGTGAACATGATAATCTAACAACGTTACAACTAGTGAACATGATGATCTAACAATGTTACAATTAGTGAACATGATGATCTAACAATGTTACAACTAGTGAACATGATGATCTAACAACGTTACAACTAGTGAACATGATGATCTAACAACGTTACAACTAGTGAACATGATGATCTAACAACGTTACAACTAGTGAACATGATGATCTAACAATGTTACAACTAGTGAACATGATGATCTAACGTTACAACTAGTGAACATGATGATCTAACAACGTTACAACTAGTGAACATGATGATCTAACAACGTTAAAACTAGTGAACATGATGATCTAACAATGTTACAACTAGTGAACATGATAATCTAACAACGTTACAACTAGTGAACATGATGATCTAACAATGTTACAATTAGTGAACATGATGATCTAACAACGTTACAACTAGTGAACATGATGATCTAACAATGTTACAACTCGTTTATTTCACTACAAGTTAACAGTTGCACTGTTACACTTCAAAAGAGAGGTTTGTTTATCACGTGTACGACCATCATCAAAGATTTACTTAAGCGTTGTAACAGTTTGAAACAAACCTATTTTAATATCCCGTTGAAACTAAACTAGAAATTACAGTTTCGGTGTTCTTTATTAATACACTTTCTCCCGTTGTAACCTCTTGTTTCTTGAGGATGGAAATAGAAAGATTCAAAGGCTTTATAATAACAAAAACAAAACACAACAGTTTGTTGCGAATGTTTGTGACGTAAGAGACTTCGCACGGTCTATGTATTATATAATCACATTTTCCCTGCAGCCAGCTGTCTATATCTGATACTTAATACAGTTTTGTTTTGACTGGCAAAAACATTCCTGACTGTTTCTTTAACTCGTGTTAAACTAAAATGGCAGTTCTTGCATAACGTTATGCTTTATCAGTCTGCAGTCGTTTCAGTAGTCGTCTTGGTCGTCGTCTGAGACCAGCTCTTCCCACGAGTGTTAACTGTCTGTGTTACGCTTCTCAAATATTCGCTTACGAATTAATTGGCGAATGGAAAGATATAATGTTCTCAATACAGATATTGTAACCTTTGCAAGCTTTCATATATGGACGATCAGGGTCAGCAGTTTGAAACAACATTTAAATATGATTTGTCCGACGTCCTACATTCACTATGAGAGTTCTCACCATAGGTATAAAAAACACAAACATTACGTTAATTGTTTGTGCATCGAAACACGTCCTGTTGGTGATAAGGTAGCCCTGAACAATTAACGATAATTGGTTTTAAAATAATTGTCACTCAGTTTTGGCTAAACGGAACGAAATCAGAAAATAATAACTCCTAGTTTCCAAGGGTCAAACTTAAACAAAACTACCTAATAATAGCTAAGGTAATTCCGCCCAGCCTAGTTAATTTTTTTTATTTACCGTAAGGTCGTGAACTTAATTTACAAGAAGAATGTGCCGTAACTGTGTGATATAATATCACGAATGTACAAGCTTGTTACTTATTTAATGAGAAACACGAAAACGGTGTTTAGATAAACAACGATACATCTTACATGCGTCTGGACATAAGTTAACTTGACACGAAACTTAGAAAAAGAAACGGGCTTCACGCCTTCTGTCTAAGACCAGAGATGAACATGTCAGACGCCATTTTGATCCAAATCGGACATCCGACAGGAAGGAGGCGTTCCATGCCCTCCTTCGAATTTAAATATGAATTTTTCTTTTCTCTGGACAATACGATCGAGTTTCGAATAAAATCAGGACTAGTAGGTAAGCTTAACAGTTAACAAAAACAAAAAAGAAAATTCTTACCTCATTACGTGTCGTGCAACAGTATGGCCAAAAAACAAGCAACAAAGACAGAAGACCAGGCGACACCAGGATATGGTAATCAGAAACATGGCGTCCACTGACGTCACAGATCGTTTGGACAGTGGACATGGGAGATGCCCCAATAATAAACGCCCTTTACTTTACAAAATAGTTTTATTGACCTGTGCGATTCACGAAAGGAACAGTTTCCCAAGATTTCTTCTTCCATGTTTTAAAGGAAGATTGTAGTTCGGAGACGATGATTGTCATGTGGTTCCAAAAGAACACAGTTTAGTTTTCGGATGAATAACTGTCTCGTGTTATGTGATATCTTCTTTTGTTTAAGGACCACATCGGTTTTAAACTGACTCCTGTTGGATGGTTCCTGATGCATCTTTCATTTGTGAGGTTTGGGTTTTAAACTATGCGTTTTACTATATGTATTTGTTTGATAAATAACGAAAATAACCGAGCAATCTCGTAAACTGAAACTGAAACCGTTGATACTCAATTAGAAACCACAGCAACTAGTTACAGCTACGTGTTAGTGTTTCAAGTTTAAAGTTAACTGATTTACAAACCGTCAAACATCTGGTTAATCTCACACCTTTCAGCAAGGATTTGGCCCACTGTGAAACATACCGGTTTTGTACAGCTAAAGAAAAATATTTTTGACTAACGAGATATTTGTTACCTTTGTTGTTCGACTTAAGAAACTTACCACCAACACAATAACTTGTTTTATTTCAAGAAATTCGCCTACTAGCTACAATACAAGGATAAGAAACATAATACACAAACATCAAACATAAGAACCGAAAATACTAACAATACACATTTATCAAACAGAAGACATACAGCATACAAACCTACGATACGCATATATCAAATATAAGACATACAGTAAACTAACTCACGATACACGTATATCAAACATAAGACATACAGACAGTAAACCAACTTAAGATACATATATACTGTTAATGTTATACTTATCTTCATATCGTCTCTTGTAAACTTGCTAAAGCAAAGAGAAACACATTTCATTTTTAACGCTGAAATTTGCTCACCTCACAGAAAAGCATCTTTCATTAATCTACAAATATGTTGTTAAATACAAGAACTCTGGATATAATACACGTACCTAAAAAGTTCTTTTTAGAGATGTTTTCTCCACTGGATATAATACACGTACCTAAAAGTTCTCTTCAGAGATGTTTTCTCCACTGGATGTAATACACGTACCTAAGACGTTCTCTTTAGAGATGTTTTCTCCACTGGATATAATACACGTACCTAAAAGTTCTCTTCAGAGATGTTTTCTCCACTGGATGTAATACACGTACCTAAGACGTTCTCTTTAGAGATGTTTTCTCCACTGGATATAATATACGTACTTAAGACGTTTTCTTTAGAGATGTTTTCTCCACTGGATGTAATACACGTACCTAAAAGTTCTCTTCAGAGATGTTTTTTCCACTTCAGTAAACTCCTGTTTTGTCTTATTTCTCTGTAAATGGAAGACAGAAGTATGTTTAAAAGTTTCGGTTTGTTTCATGGTTTCTTGTGGAACCATAAAAACAGAATACCTTAATATGTTGTCAGAATACGTTTAATTTATATAAAGGTTTCTATTGTACGGCAGACAATTATTAATTTGAAATTAGTTTAGGAAATATTTATAGATAGTGACAACACGACGTCTTGTAGAATGTGACAATCTGTAAATACAGGACAACACGACGTCTTGTAGAATGTGACAATCTGTAAATACAGGGCAACACGACGTCTTGTAGAATGTGACAATCTGCAAATACAGGACAACACGAAGTCTTGTAGATTGTGACAATCTGTAAATACAGGACAACACGATGTCTTGTAGAATGTGACACGGCCCCGGCATGGCCAGGTGGTTAAGGAATGCGACTCGAAATTTGAGGGTCATGGGTTCAAATCTTCGTCACACCAATCATGTTGGTCTTTCAGCCGTGGAGCGTTATAAGTTACGGTTAATCCCACTATTCGTTGGTAAAAGGGTAGCATAAGAGTTGGCGATGGGTGGTGATGACTAGCTGCTTTCCCTCTAGTCTTACACTGCTAAATTAGGGACGGCTAGCGCAGATAACCTTCGAGTAACTTTGCGCGAAATTCAAACCAAACTTGTAAATAGAGATCTCTAGTTGATATTTTGAAATAGAAATTTCTTTATCTTTCTAAAATCCTATTTTTTAAACAATTTACACAACATCTTCTGGTTATCGTAGTTTAACCATCACTGTTCAATATCTAATCTTTTGTTTTTTCCAAAACTGTAAAATTTTGGACGTAAGTGAATTTGCAGTCTGTGTATAAGTGCCTGAACTGAGTTGTTTGTATAGAGATAGAAATGTTTTTAAAACACGCTAATATCTGAATAGAAGGATATACAGTTAGATTGTAAGTTGTTGTTGTTTGTCTATACGTTCGTTAAACAATTATTTCAAAGTAAGTTTTTCACTTTATTGCAAACACAGCTTTCAGTTTGATTCAAAGATTCACACGTCTAACCCTCGTTTCTGGAGTTTGAAAAACTTTCTCCTAACAATATCTTGAAAACTTTAATTACTTTATTGAATAAAGGATTAAGCGAGACAGAAAGTTTATCTCAGATTATCTTGTTGGTCATATCGTAATGAAAAACATGTCGTTTAGTTTCTAATGATATAAAGAACAACCAGATTTATTTGGCTTTCTCTGACGGTGAAACGCAACCGTACAGGAAATTATCAAACTGTTTACCTTCGAAACTCTATACAACACAAATCACAGAGTTTTGTTGTCAGAAATGAAACACATTTTAAACGATTCTTTGATTGTGTTATTTTCGATAAACCAGAACTTTATACTTGAATCGATTACTTGGAGCTGAAACTTTTAAAACTAGCGTAAAGATAAATCTAATTATTAAACTTTCATAATTCAAAATGATCTATAAGGAATACAAACTGTTTTTTTAAAAAAAACTTTCGAAGTTTAACGGAACACAACAACTTACACAAATTTTAAGCCATATTTGGCAACAGTCGTAAGCAGATTCTAACATACTTTATTGAACCAAATCCTTCGGGTTGTACTGAAATTTGACCATTGTCGGGTTTTCTAACAACCTCTCTTCTTATAAGAGATCTGCGTTTTTCATTAACCTTATTTCTGTACAGGTGCGAATGGACTTCGACGCCGAGGCCGACAAACCTACACCCGTTACCAAACCTTGGAGCTTGAGAAGGAATTCCATACTAACCACTACTTGACTCGGCGTCGGAGAATCGAAATGGCCCACGCTCTGTGTCTCACGGAGAGACAGATCAAGATCTGGTTCCAGAACCGGAGAATGAAATTGAAGAAGGAGATCCAGGCTATCAAGGAGTTGAACGAACAGGAAAGACAATCCCAGATGTGTAAGAACACGAACCAGAAACAGACGTCGTCCCCTCCACAGGAAGATGAGTGCGAGGCTTCTCCAGGAAAAACGTAAGACTTTTCCAGTTCTGTATCTTCCTTCTGCGTGAGAATCTCCGGGCGGATACATCCTAAAGTTTGGTCCCACTTTAAGTTTTGTGATATCGAATAAGTTTAAATCCAAATCGGTTTCGATGTTCAAGGCGTTTCAGCGAGAAACCACAATTTTTCAAAAACATTCATTTGTTTGAGAATCACACAATAACTTTACAAATTCCAATCAAAACGATTTTGTTTTCCCATTATTTGCTTCGGATGGACCAATCCGGTACAGTTCGTGTACAACATTCACAGTGAAACTCTGCCCGAGACGGGTAATACATTCAATTAAAAGGTATACGTATCTAAGGCGGGTGATGTAATTTTAGAAGTAAGCGTGTTTTCGTTGCATAATTTTGTTATCCTGTAATTTCTATTGTTAGTAATATGTAGACAAGGAACCTAGTTACGCTTTCTCTGAAATGTAGCCATCTTTATAAAGAAGGCTTAGCTCCTAAGCATTCGCTGATTTGTCACAATGTGAACTGTTTCATTTCGTGTTCAGACAGATGAAAGAAGCCATTGGAAACTGATAAGCCTTAAGTGATATTCAATATATACGTAAGTAAAAATGTATCCAAAAGGGAAGTCAAAATCAATTCAAATAGCTCGTCTTCCCTTTTGTAAGGAGAAGATTTTTCTTCTTTAAATTAGAAAAAAAAAATTATACTTTGAACATTGGATTTTATACAATCACGTGCGCATCACTCCACTGAGTTCAACCACTTGCTGGTATGGCTGAACTTTAGTTCTTTTACCTGAAAGATATTTTCAAATACTCAGAAAATCAAAAGAGATTTTTTTACGATTTAAAACAAAGCAAAATCAAATTAATACCAATGAAATTGTTATGTTTACGATCTCTTAAGAAACACGTGTAACTATGAGGTGCTCTAGCTAGATGGAGATGTATTTGTTGCTGTTTATGTAAGTGTATTGTGATATGTGATAATAGAAATAGGAATCTTCTCTCATGTCAGTCTATTTTATTTATCAACTTCCATACAAAACCATCCAACCATTTTAAAATATGTTATAACCTTATTTTATATATATCCATTTGTATACAAAACCATCCAACCATTTTAAAATACTTTATAACCTTATTTTATATATATCCATTTGTACACAGAATCATCCAACCATTTTAAAATAATTTATAACCTTATTTTTATGCATCCATTTATATACAAAACCACCTAACTATTTAAAATACTTTATAACCTGATTTTATATACATCCATTTATATACAAAACCACCTAACCATTTTAAATAATTTACAACCTTATTTTATGTACATCCATTTGTATACAAAACCATCCAATCATTTTAAAATACTTACAAGCCTTAAGCTTGTCTCACGACTATTTATCTACGTAATAAATTAAGATGGCGCCCTGTGCATAGCGGTAACATAACTGATTGGACCCTTGCTGTCAACACAATACAAATAACTTACTCTGCGTGCCTTAAGAAGCGACAAAAAAAATCAAAATTAAATCTATGTCTTACCAATTCGTTCTTTATGACGTCATCAATTTTATCGGACTTTGGGTCATCTGCATGAGAAACAAGTAAAATAAATAGTTAAGTAAATTATTGATAAAGTACATAAATTACGAAACATAAGTGTGGAGAAGGAGATTGTGTGACTGAAACATAAGTGTGGAGAAGGAGATTGTGTGACTGAAACATAAGTGTGGAGAAGGAGATTGTGTGACTGAAACATAAGTGTGGAGAAAGAGATTGTGTGACTGAAACATAAGTGTGGAGAAGGAGATTGTGTGACTGAAACATAAGTGTGGAGAAGCAGATTGTGTGACTGAAACATAAGTGTGGAGAAGGAGATTGTGTGACTGAAACATAAGTGTGGAGAAGCAGATTGTGTGACTGAAAATGGTGATTACTGTCTTATGTTGAGAGACTCGATCCATCAAGATCCATTCAAACTAATTAATTTAAACGATTATGACAACTCGAGTTCTTGTCCACACAAAATCGAAAAGATAAAGTTGATGAAAACGTATAATTAGTAATACAGAATGTATGTTTTAACGTTTACAACGTTCCGGACTGGGAAACCATAACTTTGGTGATTTTTGTCGTATAATTTTTTTTCAGTGTTTGTTTTTTACTACAACAGTTGTTTCCCTTTTCACAAAGGGGAGATAGTCTCGTGGAAATCAAACATATTTTTTGTCCTTTATTTTTTTATTTCATCAGAGACTTCTGTGTCACATCAGTAAATCTAAATTTATATGACATGTCTGGTACTTAACGCGGACAGCATCAGGGTTATTTATTGTTTCGAACTTTTTAACTGAACGTCGTATCATTAAACGAATTAACATTCTTCAACTATGATACCCTAACGTTCATGATAAGGCCAAAGTTCAGTGAGTTCTGAGACTTTCTTCTGCAGAACTTTCTTTTGTAAACATTCTGTAAATTATGAAAACATCCGAGTTGCTTGAGTTTCAGTTTATGTAAGATGTCCGGTTGTTAGAAATGTAAAACATTTCTTTATACTCTGTATTGTAATTCGTTGTTTTCGTGGCATGAGTGAACAACTTGTGAAAAATTTTCTTACTAGTTCTTACAGAAATTAAGGTAAACATAATTTCTTATTAGAACTTAAGTATAACACACTTTTTTCACTAAAATATGAGCACAACACACAATATCTCAAGTATAACAGTGAGAGATAGACATCCTTGTGTACTAAATATAACACATTTTCCTCAAACATAGGTCAAACATCAGACAAATACAACCATAGATTCTACAGGTACCCTACAAACTGGTTTTCTTCTTCACAGAACTTACTGAACAAACACACACTAATGTTGTTTTATCTCAGGTAAAGCGTAAACAAACGCAACACAGTGTCATCTATACAGGGAATTAAAATATATGTAAAAACAGACGTCTGATAACACTGTTCATGTCGTAGGAATTATTTAAATTTCCGAATAACGTTTGGTTTCTCAGAATTTACAGTTATTTGTTGGTTATTTTACTGACTAGAGTTGTGGTGTGTAGTCATTTTCATATGTTGTAATACAGTCAGGTTAATAGTTAGGCCCGGCATAGCCAAGCGTATTAAGGTGTTCGACTCGTAATCCGAGGATCGAAGCTTCGAATCCCGGTCCCACCAAATATGGTCGCAATTTAAGCCGTGGGGGCGTTGATAAAAAAGCAGCCTCAAAGTTGACGGTTGGTAGTGATGACTAGCTGCCTTCCCTCTAGGTTTACACTGCTAAATTAGGGACGGCTAGTGCAGATAGCCCTCGAGTAGCTTTGCGCGAAATTCAAAAACAACAAAACAATTATTTAACATTTAACGTATCGTGTATTATAAATACGCTTAGTTTATTATGCGCTTCAAATACATCTAGCATATCGTGTATCATAAATATACTTAGTTTACAACGCACTATAAATACATTTAAAATTTCACATAAGTAAACATAATCGTGCATTATACATTCACTCAGCGTGTAATATATTACACATGTGCTTGTTTTGAATTGCAAATAAAACATTAAGCTTCTTATACAAACATGTGCTTGTCATCAGGTTTCAGTTTTGTTTATCAATCTGAGAACGTTAAGAATACCGTCAGAAACCTTAACAAATGTAAGATATATTACATAGACTTACCATAGTCAAATAACAGTGTCGGTACATATGGGGCATATACTACATCGTATAAAGTAGGGCGTAAATAAACACACGAACAGGTATAATGGTATAACTGAACTTGTTACAACGTGGCTGATTTAACAACAATGTTTGACTGTAGAAATTATCAACTAATTTACTCAATGCTTTAGTTTTAAACGATCAGTGAGAAGTTAGTCAGAAGGTAGACAAACACGAGAGACTAGTGTATCATCTCAAAACTTGGAAAAAGTAAGAAAGTCTTGCAACATTTTATTATTAAAACACGAAAAACTTCTGTAAGTGATCAAAAGATCTGCTAAAAGAGATTTATTATAAAATTATGTTTACAGAAACCAAACTTTACAGACTGAATAAACTGTACTTGTATATAAGTTGGATGTTTATCCAAGGACTTAATTGGAAACTGTGACAGAAAGTGTTTTGATGAAGGCAAACCGAACAATTGTGGTTCATATATTTGTTATATTTCTTAAAACAAAACCACATTACGGGGTATCCATCGTGTCCATCGACCCCTCAATTTTAGTTTTATCTGTCTGCAGACTTACGTCTGTCCAACTAGAAATCTGTGTCATAGATAAAATATAAATAGCATGTAGTGAATGTTATTATACAAATAAAACTTCTTTGTAGTTGTTTAAATTTGTATTAATTTTACTTTTAGATTAATATTTCAATGAAAGAATCTAGTTATGAAAGAAATAACACCTACAGCTTCTAAGCCTAACTCTTACGTTTGATTCCATTACGGGCTCAACATGGCCAGGTAGTTTAGGTACTCGTGTTATAATCCGAGGGTCGCGGGTTCGAATCCTCGTCGCACCAAACCTTTTCGCCCTTTCAGCAGTGCGGGCGTTATAATGTGACGGTCAATCCCACCATTTGTTGGTAAAAGAGTAACCCAAGAATTGGCGGTGGATTGTGATGACTAGCTGCCTTCCCTCTAGTCTTACACTGTTAAAGTAGGGACGGCTAGCGCAGATAGCCTTCGAGTAGCTTTGCACGAAATTCAAAACAAACCAAAGTAAATACTCCATTATTTCTAGTCCATCTACCGTTTGAAAAAAACGTAACAGTAAAAATAAATTCTTGAAACTGCTGTGTTTTTACTAAGTTATATTCATTAAGTTTACTACATCATGTACTTATTTATTCCGTTAGAGGGAGAATTCTAGAAACTGATGTAGAAATTCCCTTTTAACTGTTACAAAATTTAAATTTTAAACTTAAACAAAGAAAGTAAATAATTCAAAAATATTACGTCTTACGGTTTGTAATTTTAGTGTTGTCTCCAAGTCCAGGAATCTTTAAACAGTTCCTGTCCAGTAATTTGAGTTCGCTTTATTTATATGTTGTCTAAAACCGACAGGAAACAAGGTAGTTAATTTGAATTATCAATAATTATTGTGTTTTGTTCGAATAATAATTGCTCATTTCTCTCTATTCGTATCTTTAATACACGACGAACATTAAGCATTAGCTGATGGTCGTTCAAAACGCCATCTCTTGGAATGAATTATTTAAGTGAACACACAAAAACGGAGTTGTTCTGGTTGTGTGCTTCGGTTGGAATGTTGTTTAAAAATTATATTCATGGCCGTCTCACGTATAAAAATAATCATTTTCCGCTTTACGTTTTCTGTGTTAACAGATATTTTCCTCCGCCCTTTAATTATTTATTACACTCGAATTACCTATTTATCTCTAGCAAGAGATATCCCACTATATAATTCTAAAGCAAAACCTCGCCGGTTTAACGTTTACCATATTAAAAACGAAAAAGAAAAATGGAACAGTTTTGAACATATAATAACAATAAATAAAAATGTTGCCGTATTTTCCCACCTACGAAGCGATTACTTGATAGAAGTTTTGTTCTTTTCTCGAGAGATATATATATGTTTATCTCATTCAAACGATTTTTCATCGCTGTCTCGGCACGAGAACAGTGATCCCACGCGGGCCTAGACGTCTCATATAGGAGTGACGAAATAATTTATGGCTTATCAGAAATAATCTTTCACTAGTTTTGTTTTTGTCACGTGCTTCTCTGCCATTCGATAAACGTTCGGTGGTCTTAACGCGACCGGTTTCTGACAGTTTAGGACAGAATTGTTCTCGCTGGATTTTAACAATGAAGATTTAATGTATACGAAGTAACTAAAGTTTGACTAGAATAAGTTTATTTTGCTTATGAGTAAAGAATCGAACCTCGGATTAAAACGCTATAATTCTTAAACGTACCGCTGACTCACCAGGAGACCTTTGAAATATAATATTTCCACAGTTTCTCTCTAATCACGTGAGATATTTTTTTATAAAACAAATCGGAATATTGAAGTGCTCAGAAACGTTCAATCTCATGTTCTGTTTTAACCATATTTTCTTAACAAACAGTAAGTATTACTTTGTCTGGCCGCTATCCTCATAGTGTAAGGTATTATAACACAGGCTTGTATGACCAACTGTGATATCCTGTGCATGTTTCTGGTGAGGTTTATTTCCACCGCGTATGAAAGACTATGCAAAAGCCCAACCAAAACTGTCAAATGTCTACCATATCGAGACAGTTTGATAACACTAACTTTGAGACATGTTGTGTGATAACCGTAATAAAAAATATTTTGGAGTAACTTCATATTTAACCCTTGGAGTAAAATTATATTTTATTAAACTTCATATTTAACCCTTGGAATAACGTTATGTTTCATTAATTAACCCTTGAAATAAGGTTATGTTTCATTAATTAACCATTGGAATAAGGTTATGTTTCATTAAACTTCATATTTAACCCTTGGAATAACGTTATGTTTCATTAATTAACCCTTGGAATAAGGTTATGTTTCATTAAACTTCATATTTAACCCTTGGAATAAGGTTATGTTTCATTAAACTTCATATTTAACCCTTGGAATAAGGTTATGTTTCATTAATTAACCCTTGGAATAAGGTTATGTTTCATTAATTGTTCTCATTTGAAGCAAAGTGCAGGAACAAAGTTTCATAGTAACAACCGTCTTCGGTTTTCAATACTCATGGTTGGCAAAGTGCAGACAGCCCATTGTGCAGCTTTGTGCTGAATCACTTTTTAAACCCTCGACTTTGTGTCTAATACCAGTTTTTTTCACACCATGAAGAAGACCAGTCAGTTATTGGAAGTCACTGGGGTTTCTATTTGATTTGTTCTGCACTATGTCATCAGGGTGGGTCTTTGTTCCTTATCGCCTTTCAGTTCAGTCAAAGACTGGCCTCACAACTATTACCAGTAAGTAACCCAGCAGTCTCATAGCACAAAACCAATTTAATATTGGTGAAGTATTGCTCCGGTTTTATGGTGTGGTTTTTGATTGGTTGGTCAACATAACACAGTATCTGTCGAAGTAAATTCTGATACTTACCTGTGTTGTGTTTTTCTTATAACAAAGCCACATTGGGCTATCTGCTGAGTCTACCGAGGAGAATCGAACCCCTGATTTTAAATAAGACTCACAAATCGCACACTAAATACAGAAAATGGAGTCTTCACGAGACCTGCTCGCTATGTCCACTGTATTTTATGTTAAGACTAACTTTTGAGCTTCCAACAGATGTCGCTTTTTTAAACAATTCAAATATTTTTTATAAAGACTAAAAGTCAACAACACCCCAGCACAAACCAACAAATAAAAAGCAGAAACCTTCAAACATCAATAAAAAACACATTTAAAACACACAGTGACTCGGAACTGAACAGATATTACTACAACAAAATAAACAACCACGTAACAAATAACATAGAAATATATAAACCACACTTTCCAGTCAACATTATAAACAGTAACACTAATAATATGTATGACTACAATACCCTATTACTTACCAAAAAAATCAAACTAAATGAACAAGCAATCAAAAATACAGAAAACAAAGCACCGAGAAATGATGGAATACAAACAATACTTCTCAGACAAGGCACTCCAAAATTATTTGACCCCCTATTAGCCATATTTAATTTATCTATATACTCTGGATACATCGCAGTTTCTTGGGAGCAAGTTGATATTTTAATGTTCCACAAAGAAAGAAAACCAGCCAATAAACCAAACAGTTATCGACCGATCAGCCTGACCAGCTGTGTGGGTAAAATTCTTGAAAGAATAATAAGTAACAGACTCTCCACATTTTTGGAGATTATTTCAAAATTATCAGAAGAACAAAACGGATTTAGAAAATATAGACAAACAACAGATCACTTAATTAGATTAACTGTAACTATAATAAACAGATTTTAATAATAAAGAATGCACTGTTGCCTGTTTCCTCGATATAGAGAAAACATTCGACGTTGTATGGCACAATGGTCTTCAGTTCTGTATGTATGGAATGAGACCACCACGTGGAATTATTTGCTGGTTATCTAACTTTTTGGAAAACAGAAAATATAGAGTAAACGTAGAAGGAACTTTCTTGGAGTTCTTCACTCCAGAAGCTGGATTCCCTCAAAGAGGGGTGGTTAGCCCTATTTTCTTCATCATGTATGCAAATAATATGCCACTTAAAGACCCAAACCATGGATACTCGTCTGATTTCGATGATGATGCAGCAATCGGGAAAAGTGCCCCTCACCAGAAATAACAGCCACTAACTTACAACCACACCTAAACAGATTGTGTGAATATTGTGAAAAATATAGAATTAAAATAAACACAGCGAAGACATAATTAGAGATATTTCCAAAACCAACGAAACATCAAAAAGTTCAACCTGAGATCTGCATGAACGGAGAGCTTCTCCAGACTGCTACATCTGCAAAATTGTTAGGGTTAACACATGACTCGAAACTTACATGAATAAAACATGTAAATAACATTAAAACTAAAATTTGGCGAAGAATAAACTATGCTATGAGTCTAGCTGGTAAAAACTACAGAACAACACCAGAAAACATCATTAAAATATACAAGTCGTACATTCGACCTGTAATACACTATGCAGCTCCGGTATGGATCAGTGTAAGTGATAAACAAATACAAACCAAACTCCAAACACTAAATAATACAATAATTACACCAGCATTCAGAGTACCTAAAACCACTTCATCAAAGTTCATGCATAATTACTCAAATACACAAACAATACCAGATAGACTTCTACATAGTACAATAAAATATTTTGATAAAAATTGGCAAAAAATGAGTCGTTATGCGAACTAGACAGATATTGTATATATGATGAAGATAGACCCAAACACTTCTCCCCGTTAAATTTGTACATCAGATATTTAAGATAAAATCAAATTTAAAATAATAAAGTAGAGCTGAAATAAAACAAGCCACTTACGTTCTAGACCCATTTAAAAAAAGAACAATATAAATGGACATTGTCCTGAAAAGGACCATATTTAAAGTTATGATATAACTTCAGCCATTCTGTACTTACTCTAAATGAGAAGTCATATTTTCACTCTCTGAAACAAAGCCGTTTAATTTTCAGAGATTAGGATTAACGCGAATGTTTTAACACTAGTCACCGTTTATCCAGACAGCTTTCACTAGTCGAGTTTAACTGATAATGTTCTCTTTTTTACTGATAAATCTGAAAGATATGAGATGTGATGTCACGTTTGAAACAGGAGATATTTAGATAAAACACTCTAATTGATACATATATTTAAAAGCTACATATACGCTTGTGACAGAACTATAAGATGTGAATGTCTTTACACGATTACAATAGAACTGGTTAGGTGTATCTTTAGAACTATAAGATGGAAACAGAACTGGTTACATGTATCTTTTAAACAATAAGATTACAATAGAACTGGTTAGGTGTATCTTTTAAACTGTACGTTCAGACTATAACTGATTGGACTCAACTTTAAACTGTACATTCAAACTATAACTGATTGGACTCAACTTTAAACTGCACATTTAGACTATAACTGATTGGACTCAACTTTATACTGCACATTTAGACTATAACTGATTGGACTCAACTTTAAACTGTACATTTAAATATAACTGATTAGATGCATCCTTTAAACCATATATTGTAAAATTGAACTGGAAGATATACATATCATAGATTTTAGAACTGAATTGCAAGGTAAAGCTCTAGATTTATATTAGATCTGTCTGAACAAATATTTTTTAAATTGTACGTTTCAAAATATAAGTGGGAAGTAGAAATATTTTATATGTTTGTATTACGTAAATATGTTTGGCTGAAACAGTTTACCTTTCTCTATAAATATGGATAATATCACTACTTTTACTTTGAGACAACATTCTTTTCTATAGATGGCGTTCGATAAACTCTGCTAAAACATAAATGTAAAATATTTTTAATTCTCCACCATTCTTACTAATCTGAACGTCCGTCTCAGGGTTCTAGGCGTCGGCGCTCACTTGTGTTAGGAACATAAGAATGATGTGATGTCTATAGACTTTATATAAGATAAAATTAGCTTAAGTTATTTAGAGCTGTTGGTCAAACTGTGAGTTTTTCTATAGTTTTCTGCGTTTTATTTAAAGAAAGTTTCGTCTTAAGCTTAGTATCCTCTATTTGCATGAACTGTATGTCTTCAGTTTCATTAAACACGTTCTAGGCACATAAAGAAAATCATAACATTAACTGAAGCTTTACTCTCGCTTGAACTGACAGTGATGTAATCCACTAACCTAGTGATATGTTCTCGCAGTTAATTCTAGGCTTAGTGAAGATGGGATATTATATCCTACTAAATTAAGTTAGCAACTAATTGGTGGCTAAGCCTTGTTGATGGCTTTGAAGCGCGCATGTTGTTGTGCATGATGGGAAATTGAACGCTGCTGTTTCTTTGTATAAAGAACAAAAACCGATTTTCTTGTACGTCTCATTACATAATATTTGAAGACAAAGAGAATATGCTAAACCTATCGAAATAGGTTCAGGAATCATATGTTATTGTTTATAATTGTCTTTTCTATCACTTTCTCACTGTAGTGAGAACATATTATAAACATTCTGTAAACTTATTTGACACTTGAAGTCTGATAAGCGAAGGTAAAGATTTTACAAAAAATACGACATTACAACACTTGACAGTGTGAAAACTGATATAAAGATTTTACAGAATATCTGCCACTACATCACTTGACAGTCTGATCAACTGTAAAATATTTCAAGGAAACTTTAATACTACAACACTTGACAGCCTGACGAACTGTAAAAGGTTTTGCAGCATATATGATATTTCAACTATTAATAGTCTAATAACTGTAAAAAGTTTTACAAAATGTTCAGACTACAACCTTCGACTGTCCGATAAACTGCAATATATTTTGCAGAATATCTTGTACTGCAACACTTGACAGTCTGATAAACTGTAAAATATTACAGAATATCTAACACTACAACACTTGACAGACTGATAAACTGTAAAGTAGTTTACAGAACATCTTACACAGTCTGATAAACTGTAAACTATTTCACAAAATATCTAATAATAGTGAACACTACAGTCTGATAAACAGTAAAATAGTTCAAAGAACATTTAACACTACAACCCTTGAGAGTCTGATAAACCGTAAAATAGTTTAAAAATATTTAACACTACATCCCTTGACAGTCTGATAACCTGAAAATATGTCACAGAATATCTGACAATCAGATTTCTTATATAGAGTTACAAAATTAGCAATATAGCAACTAGCACAAAGTTCATGCTTTGAAGTGTTGCTTCTGTTTATGAAAGATATTAAAGTTATTGTAGTATTGGATGTCAGAAACATCGTATTCATAACTGGCAAGCACGTGTTATTGTTACGCTTTTTGTCTATTAAAATGATCAGTAATTAATTAATAATTCACATCTAACAACATATAATGATAATTTGTTTAAGTATTCGGTGATCTGGTGTGATCTTTGTTAATACAATAATTTACGTTTAGAATAAGATATTACAATTTTCAGATCTTTTGTAGGTTTCACTAGAAATTCTATTTTGCTAGCTCAGAGCATGAAGATTCTCTTATTGTAAAGAAAACTGCATACCTGATTCTAAGTGGGGTTAAATTTCCCGTTATAAACAAATTGTTGTGCCTAACTCTCTATAGCCTTAAGCTTCCTCATTAATAACAAAAAGTAATGATTAATTCTCAGTAGGTTAAAATTCCTCATTACAAATAAATTGTTATGCCTATCTTACGCCTATTCCCACTGTCTCAGTAGCCTTAACATTACTCATTATAAACAAATTGTTATGCCTATTTTCACCGTCTCAGTAGGCTTAACGTTACTCATTATAAACAAATTTTTATGCCTATTCCCACTGTCTCACTAGGCTTAACATTACTCATTATAAACAAATTGTTATGCCTATTCCCAGTGTCTCAGTAGGCTTAACATTCCTCATTATAAACAAAATACCACATTCAGTGATGTCGAGAAACCCACTTGTTGAGAACTTTTATATGCAAAAACGGCTCTTCTGGGCCCAGAAAACACTTCAAATAGAAGAGCGAACAACGTTTCGACCTTCTTCGGTCATCGTCAGGTTTTATAATGAGTAATGTTAAGCCTAGTGAGACAGTGGGAATAGGCATAAAAATTTGTTTATAATGAGTAACGTTAAGCCTACTGAGACGGTGAAAATAGGCATAACAATTTGTTTATAATGAGTAATGTTAAGGCTACTGAGACAGTGGGAATAGGCGTAAGATAGGCATAACAATTTATTTGTAATGAGGAATTTTAACCTACTGAGAATTAATCATTATTTGAAGTGTTTTCTGGGCCCAGAAGAGCCGTTTTTGCATATAAAAATACCACATTGAACCTGCTTCCCATTCAGGAACTTTTTTGTAAATTTGTGTTCTTTTTTTCCTTTTATTTCACAGTTTTCAACATATCGAGTAAAACTAGCAATAATTTTAGTTCTAAATTTAATGTTTCATAAATTCGTTTCCAATAAAATAGAGAGACTTGACTGAGTAGGTAGCACTTTCACACTTTTTGTTGATGCGTGTCTTGGGGTTATTCTGACCACAGCTTCACAGAGAAAGGAGGTTATGAAATGATCTCACCTTTCACTAGACACAACACCCTAGTTTCTATCACCCTACTGTATCATTACACAAGTAGCGCTGAAAATACGGGAATTCTCATAGGTGAGCTTTACGTGCGTTTGAGTGTGGAACGCAGTTTGGTCTTAGTTGTATTAATAAAATTTATAAATTACGTGTCTTATTTCAAACATACTTAAAACAATAGACAAATAATGCATCTAAAGAAAGAGTATAACAAACAAACTATATACCTGAACACACACAATCTGTAATGATAAACTATACATCACTGTCTGTACCACAGCTAAACACACGCAACTTGTAACAATAAACTATACACCACTGTCTGAACCACAGCTAAACACAAGCAACCTGTAACGATAAACTATACACCACTGTCTGTACCACAGCTAAACACACAAAATCTGTAACGATAAACTATACACCACTGTCTGTACCACAGCTAAACACACACAACCTGTAACGATAAACTATACACCACTGTCTGTACCACAGCTAAACACACGCAACCTGTAACGATAAACTATACACCACTGTCTGTACCACAGCTAAACACACAAAACCTGTAACGATAAACTATACACCACTGTCTGTACCACAGCTAAACACACAAAACCTGTAACGATAAACTATACACCACTGTCTGAACCACAGCTAAACACACAAAACCTGTAACGATAAACTATACACCACTGTCTGTACCACAGCTAAACACACACAACCTGTAACGATAAACTATACACCACTGTCTGTACCACAGCTAAACACACGCAACCTGTAACGATAAACTATACACCACTGTCTGTACCACAGCTAAACACACAAAACCTGTAACGATATACTATACACCACTGTCTGAACCACAGCTAAACACACAAAACCTGTAACGATAAACTATACACCACTGTCTGTACCACAGCTAAACACACACAACCTGTAACGATAAACAATACATCACTGTCTGTACCACAGCTAAACACACACAACCTGTAACGATAAACTATACACCACTGACTGAACCACAGCTAAACACACAAAACCTGTAACGATAAACTTTACACCACTGTCTGTACCACAGCTAAACACACACAGCATTTAACGATAAACTATACACCACTGTCTGTACCACAGCTAAACACACACAACATGTAACAATAAATTATACACCATTCTCTGTACCAAAGATAAAAACACAAAACCTGTAACGATAAACTATACACCATTGTCTGTACCACAGCTAAACAGAAACAACATGTAAAGATAAACTATACACCACTGTCTGAACCACATCTAAACACACACAACATGTAACGATAAACTATACACCACTCTCTGAACCACATCTAAACACTCACAGTGTTTACTGTTTCTTAACTTGTATGTTGTTGGGTAGACAGAGTATGGTACCTAAAGTTTAATGTGGTTGACAGTTAACAACTACAGAACAGATCCATCTTGAGACAGTAGATCTAGTCTGATATTGATATGAATTTATCAGTTAACAACTAGAGAACAGATCCATCTTGAGACAGTAGATCTTGTCAGGTATTGATATGACTTTATCAGTTAACAATTACAGAACAGATCCATCTTGAGACAGTAGATCTAGTCAAGTATTGATATGAATTTATTAGTTAACAACTACAGAACAGATCCATCTTGAGAGAGTAGATCTAGTCTGATATTGATATGAATTTATCAGTTAACAACTACAGAACAGATCCATCTTGAGACAGTAGATCTAGTCAGGTATTGATATGAATTTATCAGTTAACAACTACAGAACAGATCCATCTTGAGACAGTAGATCTAGTCTGATATTGATATGAATTTATCAGTTAACAACTACAGAACAGATCTATCTTGAGACAGTAGATCTAGTCGGGTATTGATATGAATTTATCAGTTAACAACTACAGAACAGATCCATCTTGAGACAGTAGATCTAGTCAGGTATTGATATGAATTTATCAGTTAACAACTACAGAACAGATCCATCTTGAGACAGTAGATCTAGTCAGGTATTGATATGACTTTATCAGTTAACAACTACAGAACAGATCCATCTTGAGACAGTAGATCTAGTCTGATGTTGATATGAATTTATCAATTAACAACTACAGAACAGATCGATCTTGAGACAGTAGATCTAGTCTAGTATTGATATGAATTTACCAGTTAACAACTACAGAACAGATCCATCTTGAGACAGTTGATCTAGTCTGATATTGATATGAATTTATCAGTTAACAACTACAGAACAGATCCATCTTGAGACAGTAGATCTGGTCTGATATTGATATGAATTTATCAGTTAACAACTACAGAACAGATCCATCTTGAGACAGTAGATCTGGTCTGATGTTGATATGAATTTATCAGTTAACAACTACAGAACAGATCCATCTTGAGACAGTAGATCTGGTCTGATGTTGATATGACTTTATCAGTTAACAACTACAGAACAGATCCATTTTGAGATAGTAACTCCAATGTTGGAGTAATCAATCCAGATTTTTCAATCAGTAAGAAAACAGTCAGGAAGCTGATTTTAAGTGAGCAGCGAAAACAAAATTATTATGAAACCTCAGTGTCGTTTCAACCGACATTATTTTGTGAACCTCGAGTTCAGATATAAATATTACTAGGAATGTTTTCCTTGTCATTAAGCATAGAAAGTAAGGTACTTGTGAAGAAACATAATAACACCAGTTTATAATCCACAGTTCGAGTTTTATTTATGAATTTCACCTCAAAATATACGAACACGTAGACAAAAGTCAGAAGATTTTAAAGATATATCTTTTCCCGTTACTTATGATTACAATATTGTTCTGCGAAAACCTCTGTTTTCTCGAAGTGCCCCGTTTTTACAGTTGTTACGGTCGTACTTACGAGTTATTTAACCACTTCTACAAGCGATCTGGAGATAAAAACAACAGAGCTATAACTGAAAATCTGTTACGTCAATACACGGTGTCTCTCCTCCCTCGCACGCGTTGGAACTACTTGAATGGAAGGACTTGCGAAATGTTTTCTTCCTATGATACAACCTATGAATTATACAAATTATATCTATTTCTGTTTGTGATTTGAAATTAAAAGCATGTCAGAATAAGGAGCCAACATTTAATAACGCGACTTGTAATTATCAGTTATACAAAATAACGGTGTAAGATATACTATTATTTTATGTTTTATTTAAGGTACTACCCTTTGTAATACTCATCATTATAAAGTTTGGCTATTCTTATGTAAATGTTTACAGTGTTGTCCTAGTTTTGTAACACTAATTATTGAGCTAATATCTTCTTGTGCTAATATCTTCTTGTGCTAATATTTACAATTTTAACTTTACTGACTTCATCTTTATGTCATCATATTCGTAGGTAGTCATTTCAAGGTTACAGTTTTCATTCTGTGTTTAAAATATCTCTTTGTGACGTTTACAGTTTCTCGATGTAAACATTTAGACGTTTTTTTCTCATGTTTACATGTAACGTTTATTCATGTCACCCTGGTGCTTGTAGATCACGTGTGGATTAACCAAGCCTGGTTGATGTTTGAACTCCGCTGTTCGCTTCACTGCAGTGTTAGACGAGGTGTCTCGGAAGTTCCATTTCAGGCTGGTAGCCCACAACACACTTGGGCTGTATAATGTTCTCTTCAGAGCACTATTGTAGTTGATACAAAGTAGACTACAGAACAGTTATTAGAAATGTATAGCAGACGTCGCTACAATAATATTGAACAATTTAAAAGTAACTTCATCTAAGTACAGTTACCTGATACGTGGCTTCACTAAATACATTTCTAAGTAAACTAATGTGTCCGGTTATAAATATCAGAATATGTTAGAATTCTACACCAGCCAATTCTTCTTATCGATTCATCATTTAATATTAAACTAATCGAATTTATAAATATTTAGTTAAACATACCTAACGTAATTTAGGTGAAACTAACCATCACCACCAGCTTCAAGTAACCTGGAAACTTGATTAACCACTACCACCAGCTTATAGTAATCTAGAAACCTGATTAACCACTACCACCAGCTTTTAGTAACCTTAAAGATTTATTAACCACTACCACCAGCTTCTAGTAACATAGAAACTTTATTAACCACTACCACCTGCTTTTAGTAACCAAGAAACTTTATTAACCATTACCACCAGCTTCTAGTAACCTAGAAACTTTATTAATCACTACCACAAGCTTCTAGTAATCTAGAAACCTGATTAACCGTTACCACCAGCGTCTAGTAACATAGAAACTTTATTAACCACTACCACAAGCTTCTAGTAACCTAGAAACCTGATTAACCATTACCACCAGCTTTTAGTAATCTAGAAACTTCATTAACCACAACCACCAGCTTTTAGTAACCTAGAAACTTTATTAACTACTACCACCAGCTTCTAGTGACCAAGAAACTTGAGTAACCATTACCACTAGCTTCCAGTAACCTACAAATTTGATTAACCATTACCACCGGCTTCTGGTAACCTAGAGACTTGATTAACCATTACCACAAGCTTCCACTAACCTAAAAATTTGACTAACCATTACCACCAGCTTTTAATAACCTAGAAACTTGATTAACCATTACCACAAAGCTTCTAGTAACCTAGAAACTTGATTAACCATTACCACCAGCTTCTAGTAACCAAGGGTTTGAATTAACCATTAATATTTGTTTTCCATCAATAGATTCGCCCTGGATGGTTTTGTTGTGTGATATTTTCTTCAACATGAGAGTATCTAATTGACCGATATTGGTTACGAACATTCGCTGCACGTTTACTGGTTTTGAACTCACGAGTCAGTAAGTGCACGTGATGTTATCACTCGGCTGACACTCCGAATCATGATCGAAACACGAAGCTCTGTGCTTTGTGTGTTCACCAGATGAGGGCGCACAAATTTTATGAGCCTACAAATCTAGTTTATCGTTTGAACCTCACATTCAGCGTTTAAATCCTTATTCACGTGATGAAATCCATTAGTTGTCGAGTAGCAGTTTGCTTGATGTATTCTGCTCTCTGTTATCTTTTATGGCATCACAAAATGATCAACTGAAAAATGTTACGTCATTGACACCTTGTTTCGACGTATTTTAAGACGCTGTTGTTGGTTGGACACAGTTTAGTGAGACGTCTCTAGAATATAGAGAGAATGTAACGTTACTGGTGACAGAAATAACATAAAAAACAGAAACAACAAAACAAACTGATGTGTGTGTATTCTCGAATTAAAGAGGTTTTCACCGAAAGAAATTGGTGGTTCAAAATATTCAATTCTTTCCTTGTGGAAGAGACAACTTGTGAGTACCTTGTATACAATTATTTTGTGACTACGTTTGCTGTTTCACATAACCAGATGGATTAAAGTGTTCGACTCATAATCTGAGGGTCACTGGTTCGAATCCCCGTCACACCAAACATGCTCACCTGTTCAGCCGAGGGGGCGTTAGAAAGTTACGGTCAATCCACTGTTCTTTGGTAAAAAACTAGCCCAAGAATTAGCGGTGGGTGGTGATGTTTGGCTGCCTTCGCTCTAGTCTTACACTGTTAAATTAGGGACCCTCGTGTAGCTTTACGCGAAATTTAAAAAACAAAAACAAAACTCCACTTTTCATTTAGGTTTTGGCTTCCTTTGCGCTTCGTTTTTCGTGTTTTTCTTCCTCCTCTCTCTGCTGGTAAAGAAGTTATTTCGTCGTGGTCCCTGTGGGCTGACCCCAAAAAAACCCGCTATCGGCAGTTGGTTGCCGTTAGTGAGGGACGAGCCTGCAAGTAGTCCGGCGATATTTCACCCCGCCCTGAACCCCTCCCCCTCTGAGAATGTCTGTTCCGAACAAAATTAAATTCTTATATATTTCATGGAACGCGGCAAGTGCATGTAATGGTTTCGTGAATCACTGATAACGAATTTACCGTTTGAAGTATGTGTGTTATATAGGACTGCAAGAGACCACCTGTGTTCTCAGTTAACAGAAGACACAGTCAAGAAATACGTCAATAAAACAAATTCATCACAAATTTGGACGAATTATTTTAAACATTAAATGACATTTTGTGGATTTACTGAAATATTTCTGGGTATTTAATTTTTTAAATAATCCAAAACAAATTTAGAAATTAGTTACTAAATGATGTGAAGGTACATTAACGTGACACAACTTTATACAGACCTACAAGTATCAAGGTACATTAATGTGACACAACTTTACACAGATCTACAAGTATCAAGGTACATTAATATGACACAACTTTATACAGACCTACAAGTGTCAAGGTACATTAATGTGACACAACTTTATACAGATCTACAAGTGTCAAGGTACATTAATATGACACAACTTTATACAGACCTACAAGTGTCAAGGTACATTAATGTGACACAACTTTACACAGATCTACAAGTATCAAGGTACATTAATAAGACACAACTTTATACAGACCTACAAGTGTCAAAGTAGATTAATGTGACACAACTTTATACAGATCTTCAAGTGGGAAGGTACATTAATGTGACACAACTTTGTACAGATCTACAAGTATCAAGGTACATTAATGTGACACAACTTTACACAGATCTACAAGTGTCAAGGTACATTAATGTGACACAACTTTGTACAGACCTACAAGTATCAAGGTACATTAATGTGACACAACTTTACACAGATCTACAAGTGTCAAGGTACATTAATATGACACAACTTTATACAGACCTACAAGTGTCAAGGTACATTAATGTGACACAACTTTACACAGACCTACAAGTATCAAGGTACATTAATGTGACACAACTTTATACAGACCTACAAGTGTCAAAGTAGATTAATGTGACACAACTTTATACAGATCTACAAGTGGGAAGGTACATTAATGTGACACAACTTTGTACAGATCTACAAGTGGGAAGGTATATTAATGTGACACAACTTTGTACAGATCTACAAGTATCAAGGTACATTAATGTGACACAACTTTACACAGATCTACAAGTGTCAAGGTACATTAATGTGACACAACTTTGTACAGACCTACAAGTGTCAAAGTAGATTAATGTGACACAACTTTATACAGACCTACAAGTGTCAAGGTACATTAATGTGACACAACTTTATACATACCTACAAGTGTCAAGGTACATTAATGTGACACAACTTTATACATACCTACAAGTGTCAAGGTACATTAATGTGACACAACTTTGTACAGACCTACAAGTGTCAAGGTACATTAATGTGACACAACTTTATACAGATCTACAAGTGTCAAGGTACATTAATATGACACAACTTTATACAGACCTACAAGTGTCAAGGTATATTAATGTGACACAACTTTATACAGACCTACAAGTGTCAAGGTACATTAATATGACACAACTTTATACAGACCTACAAGTGTCAAGGTACATTAATGTGACACAACTTTATACAGATCTACAAGTGTCAAGGTACATTAATATGACACAACTTTATACAGATCTACCAGTGGGAAGGTACATTAATGTGACACAACTTTGTACAGACCTACAAGTGTCAAGGTACATTAATGTGACACAACTTTAAACAAATCTACAATTGTGAAGGTTTATTAATGTGACACAATTTTAACAGACCTACAAGTGTCAAGGCACTTCTACTATACATAGCTAGATTCTAAAAACTCGACAGGTAGGTGCTAACAATATATAATTCACTCAACATTTTTATATTGTACGTAACATTGGTTCTCCATTACCATTAACTTTCTTACGCCAACACATAATACGCGGAGAAGAAACAGAGTTAGCTGAGTCATAGCTCCAATTTAATAAAGTTTACGTATCTAAATATTTATCAATTTCACCGATAGGATTTCAGCATTAAGATGTCAGAAGTTTAGGGTTAAGGATTTTCTTTCTGCTCATTTGTCTGAATATTGTTGTACCTCACGTGCACAGTTTATTGTCTTTTTCAGAACTGTATTTAAAACACGTGATCAAACTTACTATGGTGAAGACATTTTCTTTAAAATAAAAATATTAAATACATCGTCAAATATTATATTTTGAATTGAAACAAGCTATTTAAAATGTGTATTAAAGAAATTATTTGGTCTAAATGAAACCACTAAAGGTGGTCTAATGAGATACAGACAGATAGATATATTGTACATTTATAAAAGTAAGATAGAGTCAGCAAGATATATTGTACATTTATAAAAGTAAGATAGAGTCAGCTAGATATATTGTACATTTATAAAAGTAAGATAGAGTCAGCTAGATATATTGTACATTTATAAAAGTAAGATAGAGTCAGCTAGATATATTGTACATTTATAAAAGTAAGATAGAGTCAGCTAGATATATTGTACATTTATAAAAGTAAGATAGAGTCAGCTAGATATATTGTACATTTATAAAAGTAAGATAGAGTCAGCAAGATATATTGTACATTTATAAAAGTAAGATAGAGTCAGCTAGATATATTGTACATTTATAAAAGTAAGATAGAGTGAGCTGGATATATTGTACATTTATAAAAGTAAGATAGAGTCAGCTAGATATATTGTACATTTATAAAAGTAAGATAGAGTCAGCTAGATATATTGTACATTTATAAAAGTAAGATAGAGTCAGCTAGATATATTGTACATTTATAAAAGTAAGATAGAGTCAGCTAGATATATTGTACATTTATAAAAGTAAGATAGAGTCAGCTAGATATATTGTACATTTCCAAGGAGTTTTGAGTAAAAATAAGAATAATACGCCAGTGAAGTTTATATTGAGCAGGAATTAGGCCTTTCTCCACATTCCAGAACTCACGAGATAAGAGATAATTTGCAGTGGTTGAGAGGCTGTTTTTATTATCAGTTACTCGAACTGCCGAATAGGCGTCACTTATAATTGTTCTAAATTTCTAGCGATCAAAAAGCGTCCATTTGACTACGGCGTATGAATAATAAAAAGAATGACCGTTTGTGTCCAATAGCAAGACGAGCAGACACGTGCGGGCCTCCTCTTTTAAAACCATATTTAAGATTTTCATAGGCTTGGTCCTTGAAGGTGGACCAGCGCACCCAACCATCCAGCAGCGCTAGGGGCCCCCACCTCAAAGGACCACCCACCTTTCGCACCTCTCACCTCTCGTGACTCTTTTATATTGAATTAATTTTACTGAAGGTCAGAGGCGAGCGTTGCTACGCCATTTTGATTTTCACCAGAGGAACTAACAACATGGGCAAGATGTTTTAGTTAGGGTGTTTGTCTTTGTAAGACGGCTGTTTCTGTGTTAAACTTATCTTTGGAAACTGGTGGTAATTGTGTATTACCGAGTTGCATATTGTTGTTTTAAAAATGAAATAACGTTAAACCATTGAACAATGATTTGCTCTGTAAAGTACGTTCTATCTCCGAGAGGTGAAGACAAATGTGCCGTGTAAGGTTGGCAAAAATTTCCGTTCGAGTTCGAAACAGCCTAAGTTAATGGGTTTGGAATTACTTTAGAGAAAGAGAAAGAAATTATGTCGTTGTCGAAACATGTGGGACTTCCAATAAAAGTAAAACTTTCTTTACAGACATTGTTTATTGATTCCTGTCGAGAAGTTAAAATAGCAGGTATTAAACTCCAATTTTCGGAGTGTTTTTTTTTTATCAAAGCCACATCGGGCTAACTGCTCAGCCCACCTAGGAGAATCGAACCCGTGATTTTAGCGTTGTAAATTCGGAGACATACCGCTGTACTAGAGGGGGGCATTTTCGGAGTGTGTGAAGCTATTTGACAGCGCAATTTGCGCCACATCTCTCGCGATTACTGCTGCGTAATTTGGTACACCGATCGCGTGAAGCGCTCGTGTTTTCAGTATAAAGTGAAATCGTGAAGGGTGATCGAAAAAGTCACTTATCAAGTGAACTTAGAAATTGATTCGAAATTTCGAAATCACGTGATATGTTTAGCAGTTTTCAAAAATTCAAAATTATTTTCTAATTATTACGGCCTTTTAGCTCTTCACACCAAAAACTTCTTGGTCACTCAGCAGAAGGTCTGAGGACTTACAACGCTACGGATAGGACTTCGATACCCGCAGTGGCCACAATACATATACGTCCTGGTGTAGGTTTGCGTTTACTAACAAACACATAAGATTTTTGTTCTAGACGTGCTGTGTTTGTTAACAGTTTCCAAGTTACAACGTAATGTTTGGTTTTTAAAATAATAATCGTATAGAAATGTAGTTAACCAGAGTGGGTTTTCAACAACAACTTTTTAGGACTGTAGTTAACACGAAGTGGATAATTTGAAATATTACGAACTATTTCAATCATTATTTCAAAATCACAGCAGTTTGTCACTTCTATTAGTCTCAGTAAACCGACAGTAGTTTGTCAGTTTGTCACTTCTTATAGTCTCAGTAAACCGACAGTAGTTTGTCAGTTTGTCACGTCTTACAGTCTCAGTAAACCGACAGTAGTTTGTCAGTTTGTCACTTTTTATAGTCTCAGTAAACCGACAGTAGTTTGTCAGTTTGTCACGTCTTCTAGTCTCAGTAAACCGACAGTAGTTTGTCAGTTTGTCACGTCTTCTAGTCTCAGTAAACCGACAGTAGTTTGTCAGTTCGTCATTTCTTATTCTCTCAGTAAACCGACAGTAGTTTGTCAGTTCGTCATTTCTTATTCTCTCAGTAAACCGACAGTAGTTTGTCACTTCTTATAGTCTCAGTAAACCGACAGTAGTTTGTCACTTCTTATAGTCTCAGTAAACCGACAGTAGTTTGTTAGTTTGTCATTTCTTATTCTCTCAGTAAACCGACAGTAGTTTGTCACTTCTTGTAGTCTCAGTAAACCGACAGTAGTTTGTCAGTTTGTCACTTCTTATAGTCTCACTAAACCGACAGTAGATTGTCAGTTTGTCACTTCTTATTCTCTCAGTAAACCGACAGTAGTTTGTCACGTCTTATAGTCTCAGTAAACCGACAGTAGTTTGTCAGTTTGTCACTTCTTATAGTCTCAGTAAACCGACAGTAGTTTGTCAGTTTGTCACGTCTTCTAGTCTCAGTAAACCGACAGTAGTTTGTCAGTTCGTCATTTCTTATTCTCTCAGTAAACCGACAGTAGTTTGTCACTTCTTATAGTCTCAGTGCTGTCCTTTTCAAAATGTCTATTTTTTGATAACCACAATGCTGGGATCGAAGAGCTAATCCAAATCACTCGTGTTTTATTTAAATCCTTCCTTTCAAAACACTCTTGTGGTGAGATTATACTGGAAGTGTTTCCAGTAAGGCTGATGCATATTACTTTATGCTATACAGTTCTGGTCGTGAGACAGAATATCGTGTATTAGAAAATCAATAGGAGAGAGAAACTGGCCGCCCTACTTACACACATCACGTGTAGAGAAATTTAGATGGAGGGATTATGTGGGTTTAGTGACAAAGTTCACGGCAAAAATAACACTTTAAATTACATTAGTATACCAGTCTAGAATATTTAACAGTAAGTCATGTGTTATGTAAAGCTTGTTGTTTATCAAGTGTAGTATACCAGTCTAGAATATTTAACAATAAGTCATGTGTTATGAAAAGCTTGTTGTTTATCGAGTGTAGTATACCAGTCTAGAATATTTAACAATAAGTCCTGTGTTATGAAAAGCTTGTTGTTTATCAAGTGTAGTATACCAGTCTAGAATATTTAACAGTAAGTCATGTGTTATGTAAATCTTGTTGTTTATCAAGTGTAGTATACCAGTCTAGAATATTTAACAGTAACGCATGTGTTATGTAAATCTTGTTGTTTATCAAGTGTAGTATACCAGTCTAGAATATTTAACAATAAGTCCTGTGTTATGTAAATCTTGTTGTTTATCAAATGTAGTATACCAGTTTAGAATATTTAACAGTAAGTCCTTTTTTATGAAAAGCTTGTTGTTTATCGAGTGTAGTATACCAGTCTAGAATATTTAATAGTAAGTCCTGTGTTATGAAAAGCTTGTTGTTTATCGAGTGTAGTATACCAGTCTAGAATATTTAATAGTAAGTCCTGTGTTATAAAAACCTTGTTGTTTATCCAGTGTACTATACCAGTCTAGCATATTTAATAGTAAGTCCTGTGTTATGAAAAGCTTGTTGTTTATCGAGTGTAGTATACCAGTTTAGAATATTTAACAGGAAGTCCTGTTTCATGAAAAGCTTGTTGTTTATCGAGTGTAGTATACCAGTCTAGAATATTTAATAGTAAGTCCTGTGTTATGAAAAGCTTGTTGTTTATCGAGTGTAGTATACCAGTTTAGAATATTTAACAGTAAGTCCTGTTCTATGAAAAGCTTGTTGTTTATCGAGTGTAGTATACCAGTCTAGAATATTTAACAATAAGTCCTGTGTTATGTAAATCTTGTTGTTTATCAACTGTAGTATACCAGTTTAGAATATTTAACAGTAAGTCCTGTGTTATGAAAAGCTTGTTGTTTATCGAGTGTAGTGTACCAGTCTATAATATTTAATAGTAAGTCCTGTGTTATGAAAAGCTTGTTGTTTATCGAGTGTAGTATACCAGTCTAGAATATTTAATAGTAAGTCCTGTGTTATGAAAAGCTTGTTGTTTATCGAGTGTAGTATACCAGTCTAGAATATTTAATAGTAAGTCCTGTGTTATGAAAAGCTTGTTGTTTATCGAGTGTAGTATACCAGTCTAGAATATTTAATAGTAAGTCCTGTGTTATGAAAAGCTTGTTGTTTATCGAGTGTAGTATACCAGTCTAGAATATTTAATAGTAAGTCCTGTGTTATGAAAAGCTTGTTGTTTATCGAGTGTAGTATACCAGTCTAGAATATTTAATAGTAAGTCCTGTGTTATGAAAAGCTTGTTGTTTATCAAGTGTAGTATACCAGTTTAGAATATTTAACAGTAAGTCCTGTGTTATGAAAAGCTTGTTGTTTATCGAGTGTAGTATACCAGTCTAGAATATTTAATAGTAAGTCCTGTGTTATGAAAAGCTTGTTGTTTATCGAGTGTAGTATACCAGTCTAGAATATTTAATAGTAAGTCCTGTGTTATGAAAAGCTTGTTGTTTATCAAGTGTAGTATACCAGTTTAGAATATTTAACAATAAGTCATTTGTTATGTAAATCTTGTTGTTTATCAAGTGTAGTATACCAGTCTAGAATATTTAACAGTAAGGCATGTGTTATGTAAATCTTGTTGTTTATCAAGTGTAGTATACCAGTCTAGAATATTTAACAGTAAGTCATGTGTTATGTAAATCTTGTTGTTTATCAAGTGTAGTATACCAGCCTAGAATATTTAACAATAAGTCATGTGTTATGTAAAGCTCGTTGTTTATCAAGTGTAGTATACCAGCCTAGAATATTTAACAATAAGTCATGTGTTATGAAAAGCTTGTTCTTTATCAAGTGTAGTATACCAGTCTAGAATATTTAACAATAAGTCCTGTGTTATGTAAATCTTGTTGTTTATCAAATGTAGTATACCAGTTTAGAATATTTAACAGTAAGTCCTGTGTTATGAAAAGCTTGTTGTTTATCGAGTGTAGTATACCAGCCTAGAATATTTAACAGTAAGTCATGTGTTATGTAAAGCTTGTTGTTTATCAAGTGTAGTATACCAGTTTAGAATATTTAACAATAAGTCCTGTGTTATGTAAATCTTGTTGTTTATCGAGTGTAGTATACCAGTCTAGAATATTTAATAGTAAGTCCTGTGTTATGAAAAGCTTGTTGTTTATCGAGTGTAGTATACCAGTCTAGAATATTTAATAGTAAGTCCTGTGTTATAAGAACCTTGTTGTTTATCCAGTGTACTATACCAGTCTAGCATATTTAATAGTAAGTCCTGTGTTATGAAAAGCTTGTTGTTTATCGAGTGTAGTATATCAGTCTATAATATTTAATAGTAAGTCCTGTGTTATGAAAAGCTTGTTGTTTATCGAGTGTAGTATACCAGTCTAGAATATTTAATAGTAAGTCCTGTGTTATGAAAAGCTTGTTGTTTATCGAGTGTAGTATACCAGTCTAGAATATTTAATAGTAAGTCCTGTGTTATGAAAAGCTTGTTGTTTATCGAGTGTAGTGTACCAGTCTAGAATATTTAATAGTAAGTCCTGTGTTATGAAAAGCTTGTTGTTTATCGAGTGTAGTGTACCAGTCTAGAATATTAATAGTAAGTCCTGTGTTATGAAAAGCTTGTTGTTTATCGAGTGTAGTATAACCAGTCTAGAATATTTAATAGTAAGTCCTGTGTTATGAAAAGCTTGTTGTTTATCGAGTGTAGTATACCAGTCTAGAATATTTAATAGTAAGTCCTGTGTTATGAAAAGCTTGTTGTTTATCGAGTGCAGTATACCAGTCTAGAATATTTAATAGTAAGTCCTGTGTTATGAAAAGCTTGTTGTTTATCGAGTGTAGTATACCAGTCTAGAATATTTAATAGTAAGTCCTGTGTTATGAAAAGCTTGTTGTTTATCGAGTGTAGTATACCAGTCTAGAATATTTAATAGTAAGTCCTGTGTTATGAAAAGCTTGTTGTTTATCAAGTGTAGTATACCAGTTTAGAATATTTAACAGTAAGTCCTGTTCTATGAAAAGCTTGTTGTTTATCGAGTGTAGTATACCAGTCTAGAATATTTAACAATAAGTCCTGTGTTATGTAAATCTTGTTGTTTATCAACTGTAGTATACCAGTTTAGAATATTTAACAGTAAGTCCTGTGTTATGAAAAGCTTGTTGTTTATCGAGTGTAGTGTACCAGTCTATAATATTTAATAGTAAGTCCTGTGTTATTAAAAGCTTGTTGTTTATCGAGTGTAGTATATCAGTCTAGAATATTTAATAGTAAGTCCTGTGTTATGAAAAGCTTGTTGTTTATCGAGTGTAGTATACCAGTCTAGAATATTTAATAGTAAGTCCTGTGTTATGAAAAGCTTGTTGTTTTATCGAGTGTAGTATACCAGTCTAGAATATTTAATAGTAAGTCCTGTGTTATGAAAAGCTTGTTGTTTATCGAGTGTAGTATACCAGTCTAGAATATTTAATAGTAAGTCCTGTGTTATGAAAAGCTTGTTGTTTATCGAGTGTAGTATACCAGTCTAGAATATTTAATAGTAAGTTCTGTGTTATGAAAAGCTTGTTGTTTATCGAGTGTAGTATACCAGTCTAGAATATTTAATAGTAAGTCCTGTGTTATGAAAAGCTTGTTGTTTATCGAGTGTAGTATACCAGTCTAGAATATTTAATAGTAAGTCCTGTGTTATGAAAAGCTTGTTGTTTATCAAGTGTAGTATACCAGTTTAGAATATTTAACAATAAGTCATTTGTTATGTAAATCTTGTTGTTTATCAAGTGTAGTATACCAGTCTAGAATATTTATCAGTAAGGCATGTGTTATGTAAATCTTGTTGTTTATCAAGTGTAGTATACCAGTCTAGAATATTTAATAGTAAGTCCTGTGTTATGAAAAGCTTGTTGTTTATCAAGTGTAGTATACCAGTCTAGAATATTTAACAATAAGTCCTGTGTTATGTAAATCTTGTTGTTTATCAAATGTAGTATACCAGTTTAGAATATTTAACAGTAAGTCCTTTTTTATGAAAAGCTTGTTGTTTATCGATTGTAGTATACCAGCCTAGAATATTTAACAGTAAGTCATGTGTTATGTAAAGCTTGTTGTTTATCAAGTGTAGTATACCAGTTTAGAATATTTAACAATAAGTCCTGTGTTATGTAAATCTTGTTGTTTATCGAGTGTAGTATACCAGTCTAGAATATTTAATAGTAAGTCCTGTGTTATGAAAAGCTTGTTGTTTATCGAGTGTAGTATACCAGTCTAGAATATTTAATAGTAAGTCCTGTGTTATAAAAACCTTGTTGTTTATCCAGTGTACTATACCAGTCTAGCATATTTAATAGTAAGTCCTGTGTTGTGAAAAGCTTGTTGTTTATCGAGTGTAGTATACCAGTTTAGAATATTTAACAGTAAGTCCTGTTTCATGAAAAGCTTGTTGTTTATCGAGTGTAGTATACCAGTCTAGAATATTTAATAGTAAGTCCTGTGTTATGAAAAGCTTGTTGTTTATCGAGTGTAGTATACCAGTTTAGAATATTTAACAGTAAGTCCTGTTCTATGAAAAGCTTGTTGTTTATCGAGTGTAGTATACCGGTCTAGAATATTTAATAGTAAGTCCTGTGTTATGAAAAGCTTGTTGTTTATCGAGTGTAGTATACCAGTCTAGAATATTTAATAGTAAGTCCTGTGTTATGAAAAGCTTGTTGTTTATCGAGTGTAGTATACCAGTCTAGAATATTTAATAGTAAGTCCTGTGTTATGAAAAGCTTGTTGTTTATCGAGTGTAGTGTACCAGTCCTAGAATATTTAATAGTAAGTCCTGTGTTATGAAAAGCTTGTTGTTTATCGAGTGTAGTATACCAGTCTAGAATATTTAATAGTAAGTCCTGTGTTATGAAAAGCTTGTTGTTTATCGAGTGTAGTATACCAGTCTAGAATATTTAATAGTAAGTCCTGTGTTATGAAAAGCTTGTTGTTTATCGAGTGCAGTATACCAGTCTATAATATTTAATAGTAAGTCCTGTGTTATGAAAAGCTTGTTGTTTATCGAGTGTAGTATACCAGTCTAGAATATTTAATAGTAAGTCCTGTGTTATGAAAAGCTTGTTGTTTATCGAGTGTAGTATACCAGTCTAGAATATTTAATAGTAAGTCCTGTGTTATGAAAAGCTTGTTGTTTTTCAAGTGTAGTATACCAGTTTAGAATATTTAACAGTAAGTCCTGTGTTATGAAAAGCTTGTTGTTTATCGAGTGTAGTATACCAGTCTAGAATATTTAATAGTAAGTCCTGTGTTATGAAAAGCTTGTTGTTTATCGAGTGTAGTATACCAGTCTAGAATATTTAATAGTAAGTCCTGTGTTATGAAAAGCTTGTTGTTTATCGAGTGTAGTATACCAGTCTAGAATATTTAATAGTAAGTCCTGTGTTATGAAAAGCTTGTTGTTTATCGAGTGTAGTATACCAGTCTAGAATATTTAATAGTAAGTCCTGTGTTATGAAAAGCTTGTTGTTTATCGAGTGTAGTGTACCAGTCTAGAATATTTAATAGTAAGTCCTGTGTTATGAAAAGCTTGTTGTTTATCGAGTGTAGTGTACCAGTCTAGAATATTTAACAAGTCCTAAATAAATGTATAGCTGTGTAAATGTGAAACTATGTAAGGTAACAAAGTTTACTCCCTGTTTTCATGAGCAAATTATTTTTCTTCAATATAAAACAAAATTATCATTAAATTATAGTAGTGACACGTCTGTAGTGGTAATACGTCTGTTGTGGTAATAAGTGTATAGTGGTAATACGTCTGAGTGGCAATACGTCTATAGTAGTTAACACGTATGTAGTGGTAATAAGTGTATTGTGGTAATACGTCTGTGGTGGTAATACGTTTTTGTAATAATAAGTGTATATTGGTAATACGTCTATAATGGTGATAATACGTGGTAATACGTCTGTGGTGGTAATTCGTCTGTAGTGGTAATAAGTGTATAGTGGTAATACGTCTATAATGGTGATAATATATTATTATTCTCGACCTCTAACTGTTTTTCTATATATTATTGTAGACTTCTAATTGTTTTTCTATATATTATTGTAGACTTCTAACTGTTTTTCTATATATTATTGTAGACTTCTCACTGTTTTTCTATATATTATTGTAGACTTCTAACAGTTTTTCTATAAATTATTCTAGACTTCTAACAGTTTTTCTATAAATTATTCTGGACGTCTAACAGTTTTTCTATATATTATTCTGGACTTCTAACAGTTTTTCTATAAATTATTCTGGACTTCTAACTGTTTTTCTATATATTATTCTAGACTTTTTTTTTTCTATATATTATTTTAGACTTTAACTGTTTTTCCATGTATTATTCTAGACTTCTAACTGTTTTTCTACACATTATTCTTGATTTCTAACAGTTTTTCTATATATTATTTTAGACTTCTAACAGTTTTTTACATATTATTCTAGACTTTTAACAGTTTTTTATATATTATTCTAGACTTCTCACTGTTTTTTTATATATTATTCTAGACGTCTAACATTTTTTCTATATATTATTTTAGACTTCTAACTGTTTTTCTATATATTATTCTAGACTTGTAACTGTTTTTCTATATATCATTGTAGACCTTTAACACTTTTTCTATGTATTATTCTAGACTTCTCACTGTTTTCTATATATTATTCTAGACGTCTAACATTTTTTCTATATATTATTTTAGAGTTCTTTTTTTCTATATATTATTTTAGACTTTAACTGTTTTTCTTTGTATTATTCTAGACTTGTAACTGTTTTTCTATATATCATTGTAGACCTTTAACAGTTTTTCTATGTATTATTCTAGACTTCTCACTGTTTTCTATATATTATTCTAGACGTCTAACATTTTTTCTATATATTATTTTAGACTTCTAACAGTTTTTTACATATTATTCTAGACTTGTAACTGTTTTTCTATATATCATTGTAGACTTCTAACAGTTTTTCTATATATTATTTTAGACTTTAACTGTTTTTCTACGTATTATTCTAGACTTCTAACATTTTTTCTACATATTATTCTTGATTTCTAACAGTTTTTCTATATATTATTTTAGACTTCTAACAGTTTTTTACATATTATTCTAGACTTTTAAAAGTTTTTCTATATATTATTCTAGACGTCTAACATTTTTTCTATATATTATTTTAGACTTCTTTTTTCTATATATTATTTTAGACTTTAACTGTTTTTCTATGTATTATTCTAGACTTGTAACTGTTTTTCTATATATTATTCTAGACTTGTATTTTTTTCTATGTATTATTCTAGACATCTAACTGTTTTTCTACATATTATTCTTGATTTGTAACTGTTTTTCTACATAGTATTCTTGATTTCTAACAGTTTTTACATATTATTCTAGACTTTTAACAGTTTTTCTACATATTATTCTTGATTTCTAACAGTTTTTCTATATATTATTTTAGACTTCTAACAGTTTTTACATATTATTCTAGACTTTTAACAGTTTTTCTACATATTATTCTTGATTTCTAACAGTTTTTCTATATATTATTTTAGACTTCTAACAGTTTTTACATATTATTCTAGACTTTTAACAGTTTTTCTATGTATTATTCTAGACTTCTCACTGTTTTTCTATATATTATTCTAGACGTCTAACATTTTTCTATATATTATTTTAGACTTCTAACTGTTTTTCTACATATTATTCTTGACTTCTAACAGTTTTCTATATATTATTCTAGACGTCTAACAGTTTTTCTATATAATATTCTAGACCTCTAACAGTTTTTCTATATATTATTCTTGACCTCTAACAGTTTTTCTATATATTATTCTAGACTTCTAACAGTTTTTCTATATATTATTCTAGACTTCTAACAGTTTCTCTATATATTATTCTAGATTTCTCACTGTTTTTCTATAGATTATTCTAGACGTCTAACATTTTTTCTATATATTATTCAAGACTTCTAACATTTTTTCTATAAATTATTTTAGACTTTTAACCGTTTCTCTTTATATTATTCTAGGTTTCTCACTGTTTTTCTATATATTATTTTAGACGTCTTACATTTTTTCTATATATTATTCTAGATTTCTCACTGTTTTTTTATAGATTATTCTAGACGTCTAATATTTTTTCCATATATTATTCTAGACGTCTAACATTTTTTTCTATATATTATTTTAGACTTCTAACTGTTTTTCTACATATTATTCTTGACTTCTCACAGTTTTCTATATAATATTCTAGACCTCTAACAGTTTTTCTATATATTATTCTAGACTTCTAACTGTTTTTCTACATATTATTCTAGATTTCTAACAGTTTTTCTATATATTATTTTAGACTTCTAACAGTTTTTCTATATAATATTCTAGACCTCTAACAATTTTTCTATATATTATTCTTGACCTCTAACAGTTTTCCTATATATTATTCTTGACCTCTAACAGTTTTTCTATATATTATTCTAGACTTCTAACAGTTTTTCTATATATTATTCTGGAGTTCTAACAGTTTTTCTATATATTATTCTTGACCTCTAACAGTTTTCCTATATATTATTCTTGACCTCTAACAGTTTTTCTATATATTATTCTAGACTTCTAACAGTTTTTCTATATATTATTCTGGAGTTCTAACAGTTTTTCTATATATTATTCTAGACCTCTAACAGTTTTTCTATATATTATTCTGGACTTCTAACAGTTTTTCTATATATTATTCTAGACTTCTAACTGAATATAATTTTCCATCTTGAGCGTTGTTTACAAGAAGGTAGTGTAAGACCATTAATTATGTTTACATAATATAAATATATTTGGAAGTAACATTTATAGCTGTTTATTTTATCACTGTATCTCTTGTTAGAAACTAGCTACTCTCGATTAGTGTTCTTACATTACACTGTACATCCTGCGGACCGTTGATTTTAACGTGTGTATCAAAATGTATGCTTTGTGTAGCATATGTGATAAACATATGTGTGTATTTTGTGTAGGGTATCTATTAATGATCATTACGTAATGTGCTAGAGTTAAAAAGTTTTATTTCAATGAACGTACCAGATGTTTATTTGTCTTCGGAAGAATCGCGTCCTTTTGAATGTACTAAAACAACGGAGAGAAATGTTACCGAAATAGATTCAGTTTCATCTCTTCGTTTCTGGTGTTACGCCAGGTTTAGTCTGGAGAGATTGAGGCTTACCATGATTGAAGACATGAGAGAGGTACAGCAAGAAGCGATAAGAAAAGAACGTCGTCTCTTTTCGCGTTGGAGAGACTTATGTGCGGTCGGTGAGCTCGCCTCTCGAGAACCGCTCGGTGATTGTTGGTTAACATTAAGTTTCCAGTTCCAGAAACGCTAACGAAATTCATCCATTTAGAAACTTTAAATACCAGGAATGTTTAGGATTACAATAAACTGAAAGTCTCTGTTCTCCATGTGTTGTCCACTTTCGATTTGTATCTGTAAAGATGCTTTGTTTATATTTATAAATAAATGACCTTTCACATGGATTATTTTCATATTTTATATACCGTCATGACACAGTATTACCGTGTGGCTATATACCGTCATGACACAGTGTTACCGTGTGACTATATACCGTCATGACACAGTGTTACCGTGTGACTATATACCGTTATGACACAGTGTTACCGTGTTGCTATATACCGTCATGACACAGTGTTACCGTGTGACTATATACCGTCATGACACAGTGTTACCGTGTGACTATATACCGTTATGACACAGTGTTACCGTGTTGCTATATACCGTCATAACACTGTATTACCGTGTGACTATATATCGTCATAACACAGTGTTACCGTGTGACTATATACTGTCATGACACAGTGTTACCGTGTTGCTATATACCGTCATGACACAGTGTTACCGTGTGACTATATACCGTCATAACACAGTATTACCGTGTGACTATATACCGTCATAACACTGTATTACCGTGTGACTATATATCGTCATAACACAGTGTTACCGTGTGGCTATATACCGTCATGACATAGTATTACCGTGTGACTATATACCGTCATAACACTGTATTACCGTGTGACTATATACCGTCACGACACAGTTATTAATCTGTGTAAAATGACTGTACTATATTATATGTGGTAAACTCAGTTTGTCAAACATCGCTGAAGTCATTACACATGTATACGAAACGAATATATATTATTCCAAGCTCATGCATTGAAACACTAAGTGTATAAATCAAGAGAGATGACAGATACATATATTACCGTTACTACAAACCTACAGCCCACATCCACTGAATCCATTTAATAGATATGGAAAAATGTCTTCAAGTCACACCACTAAACCTACAGCCTACAGAACATGGATGAGATTAGATTGGTTTTATTAGATATATAAAACATTTTTTCATCATCGTCGAGTTTACCTTATTGTTCGTCCAGAGAGAGCCACTGTCGTTTTGTGTAAATCGAGCTGATAAATAGCAACTTTGTTCTCTCAGCCCCACGGTTCCTCCACAGACAAAAGTTTTCATTTGTTAAACGTACATTGAAGATGAATTCTAACTTTCAATTAGCCACGGATTTCGATCACAAACATCGAAAGTGAAAATTTAAAACTAACGAAAGAGTTAAAGCGACAGTTTTCACCAACGTTTGAAAATTTTTGTTCAGAAACAAACTTAGTTGAATCAGCCCGTATGTGTGGTTCACACAGAAACGTGCGGTGGGATATGACACTCTGATAGCATGGAGTGTTGAGCCTTATGGTCACCTCCCCCCAATAAACAACAAGAAAAGTAGAGCACAAGAAGCTTTGAAATTCACGTTGCGAGATAAAAACAACAATAAAACATTCAACTCACTAAATCAACTTATAAATGTTTATGGGATACACTTTACTAGCAGTACGTTCTATGATTTTAAAACATTCAACTCACTAAATCAACTTATAAACGTATGTTTATGTGATACAGTTTACTAGCAGTACGTTCTGTTTTAAAACATTCAACTCACTAAATCAACTTATAAATGTTTATGGGATACACTTTACTAGCAGTACGTTCTATGATTTTAAAACATTCAACTCACTAAATCAACTTATAAACGTTTATGGGATACAGTTTACTAGCAGTACGTTCTATAATTTTAAAACATTCAACTCACTAAATCAACTTATAAACGTTTATGGGATACAGTTTACTAGCAGTACGTTCTATAATTTTAAAACATTCAACTCACTAAATTAACTTATAAACGTTTATGGGATACTGTTTACTAGCAGTACGTTCTATAATTTTAAAACATTCAACTCACTAAATCAACTTATAAACGTATGTTTATGTGATACAGTTTACTAGCAGTACGTTCTGTTTTAAAACATTCAACTCACTAAATCAACTTATAAACGTATGTTTATGTGATATAGTTTATTAGCAGTACGTTGTGTTGTTTTAAAACATTCAACTGTAAACGTCAACTCAAAGGATGTCTTCTGGTATGTCACTAGATTTTTCTTCCACAGTGCTCTACCGTGTGAACACGAAGTTTGATGAATTGTACCCTGTGGTCTCGGATGGATGTCTCTCCATCTTAACATCCATCAGAACACTTACTCGGTTCCTGGGTGAACCATTACATTTGCTGTCAAAGTTGTTAAGTTCTGAAAGGAAGATATTTTTAACGAAATACCGCTACGTTTTGTTAATTGTGAGAAGCGCATGGGATTTGAATTAACAGTATTGTTATTGGTGCGTCAACTGGTCTGTATCAGCTGAACCAAACAACGGTGTCTGTCACGTTTAGTAAGGATGTAATCATACCTAGTTCGATGTTTTAATGTGTTAGACGATAAGTTAGCAGCAGGAATGCTCTTCAATCCAGATGCTAGCTTAAGCCTCGTCTAGACGTTTATTACACAAGACAAAACTGACCCAGAAAACGTTGTATTTTTTCCAAATATTTCTTTGTAAAAATTCCATATAATATATATGTGTAATAACAAAGCTACAGATAGATAGATGTACGAATATATAACAATCCGATAATAATTTGAATTTTTTATTATATCATCATAGATGCTAACGTATTGTACATCATTCATTATTACTAAAGTGTCGTATTACATTTTTTTATTCGTCGTCTCTCTTTACCAGTTTGAATTCGCTGCGTGTTCAGTTAGAATTATTTTTCTTAGTTCTAAATTAATTGGTTATTCTCTCTCATCGTCAACGGTTCTTTATTACTTTTATTGATTGTCCACAGGTCTTCTGTTCATCACGCCCGGTTCTAGGTCTGTCATTTCTAGAACTTTCGAACACTTCTAGGGTTTATCCTTGTAACCATCTCATCGGCATTCGAGATCAGCCCTCGTGATGGCGGGTGTCTTGACCTCGGTCGGGGATTCTTGAGGCACGATAAAGATTTGTTGGTCTTCAAACAATGGTCCACCCTTAGATTTTCATATCCAGCCGCCGTAGGCTGAAAATACCTGGAATGAGGTTGATGACGTAACAGTAGGTCAAGCAGGTAAACATTAAAAGATAATGAAGCTTGCCATAATTAATATACGTATTAATGACCGGATAGATCTTGTCAGACAGAGTTGGCGTTTCTCTTAAAGCAAGCCACACGAAACGAGATGGCTGGACAGTTTGAAAGTTAGACGAACATTTGCTGATAGAGAACATTAAATTTTGGATAAACGACCATAATACTATCACGTGCTCCTCTATTTTTACTTAAAGCGTTTCGTTTTTAAAGACACATAAGAAATGGAACATATTAATGATTAGTGCTAACTTTAGGTTACAATAAGCACACTGAAACTGATGTTGATTTTCACACAAACTACGGTGCTAAGTGTTCAGTTAATCCAGTGGTAGGTCTGACAATGAGTTACAAAACATTGAGAATAGTTTTAACTGGTGTGTTTTATCAGGATTTAGCTGTAAGTAATTAGGTATTACACAATAAAATTGTTTACTGGTTACAAAATATAAACCAAGTATTAACTTTAATGAAATACAAATACATATATAATTAGTGGGACTTTATCTGTCTATATATATATGATACTGATAGACTCTAGTATGCCATACGAGTAATTATGCATGTATATATTATGTATAATATGTAATGCTAGTGAGATAAGATATATTAGTAATATTGTTTCTAATAAGTATAAATAGCTGTGTGTAAGGTACATAAAACAGTGCTGTTTCTAACTAATATACATGTAGACAACTTGCGAGCGGTATTGTTTTCGATATATAGAAATCAGTGTATACAAACAGTAGCGTAATGAAGCTATCAGAATTTCCATAAGTTTAATGTGGAGTAACTTGAAGCTAATATGTTTTTATTCTATGTTCAAACTTTAAACGTTGTTTTATATAATAAGTAAGAAGGATATCAGATGTCTGAGATTTGTCTCGCGCACCTGATCAAGAAACCATTGATGTCTAAACATGTGAAGAATGTAAAACTAGAACATAACACTATGTAACACAAGTACATAACACTATGTAACACAGTTATGTCGAGAAAACCCACTTGTAGAAAAATATATATGCAAACACGGCTCTTTTGGGTTACACATATACTGTGTAACACAAGTACATAACACTATGTAACACAAATTTTGTTCCTGGATAGTATTGTGTTATTTCTTAATTACTTATGTTGTAAAAGTACAGAAAATGGCCATTATTCCCTTCAAACTTTGCTTTTGTGATCTGGATAATGAAATTTATAAATTAACTTATTTTATATGTAAAAACTGACAAAATTGTACATTTTCATTTTCATAATGTCTGAATAAAACAACATATGAATCAAGATTTACATGTATTTATACTAAAGTTAAATAAACATGTTTAGAAGTGAGTACTTTTTTTTTTTTAGATTTGCTTCTGTTATGTAAATCACTTTCACGTATCAGCCCCCAAATATTGTCTCCCATCATGTTTTTATTATACGCTTCCAGGTCACAAAAGTAAAGTTTGAAGAGAAAAACAGGTATTTTCCATTTACTTTAGACAAAAGTAATTGGGAAATAACACTTTCTGTCCAGGAACAAGAAGTAGTAAACATTGTGTTACATAGTGTTATAATAAATATTGTGTTTACAAAGTGTTAATAATCACTTATCAAACTAGAATATGTAACAAAGTTTCCTCTCTATTATTCATGTAAATAATTTATTGGTGGTAATAAAATCCGTATCATAATTGTACTATTTCATAACGCAGAAGCTGGTATAAAGAAACTGGCTGGATTGTGCCGTGGTGACCCGAGTAGCATCGGTCACTGTGACGTGTCAGTAGACACTTGTACCGAGTTCTTAACAGCAGAGGTTTGGACTAATACAAGTAAAAATATTAAAATTATTTATCGGTGTATGTTTTTTATGTTATCAATTTCTAACTAAACACTTTTTATTTTGTTTAGTTCTAGGTGTATTAAACAGATCCGTCGTGTATAGCTGGTGTTTTAGATGTGTTAAAACAGATCCGTCGTGTGTCTGTTTTGTTTTAGATGTGTTAAAACAGATCCGTTGTGTATCTGTTGTGTTTTAGATGTGTTAAAACAGATCCGTTGTGTGTCTGTTGTGTTTTAGATGTGTTAAAACAGATCCGTTGTGTGTCTGTTTTGTTTTAGATGTGTTAAAACAGATCCGTTGTGTATCTGTTGTGTTTTAGATGTGATAAAACAGATCCGTTGTGTGTCTGTTGTGTTTTAGATGTGTTAAAACAGATCCGTTGTGTGTCTGTTGTGTTTTAGATGTGTTAAAACAGATCCGTTGTGTGTCTGTTGTGTTTTAGATGTGATAAAACAGATCTGTCATGTATCCGTCGTGTATCTATGAGAGTAAAGTTTATAACAGGAAGTTTGAATGAAATAAGGAACTTGGAACAAGACTTTATCTAGAATAGTGTTAAACTTATAGACAACAGGCATAACCCTAAATACCAACTTAATTTATTGTTCAATGTTCATGAAACAAACATTTCAAATCATAAAGTAATAAACAAAACGTTTTTACTTGTCAACATAAAATAGAATAAACTAAATTCACGGTCTTAAGTCTAATAAAACGTTGTAGTTAACATGTTTGTTTCTCAATCCATGTTGTGAAGCGGGTCTGTAACTTAAATGTTTCTGTCGTTCAAACAGCGCGAGAGAGCACGAGGTTCTGTATTACTGATGTCGTTACTGAACGTTGTTCGTACTTGGATAGCATTCTACAATAGATACGACATAATATTCGAGGACCACTGTTCAGGATTTTTTAAAAAAAAGTCCGTGTATTTCATTAACTAATTCCAACTAGCCCATAGAGCGGCAGCCATAGGACCAGCACGTGCTCCACGCGCGGCTCGGCCTCAGCACACGCCTCAAAATCACACGAGAATACAGCAAGATGGCGGCATTTGTATTTATAGATCAAACGAAATTTAAATCACGAAAAGGTAAAGATGTGTTTTGTCATTATGATCACACTTCGATGTTAAGAGTGGTTTGAATACACGTGTGAAACGAATGTGGTAAGTTTCAATTGATATTAAATTCTTAATAGAACATAACACAGATAAGCCTATTTCGTGGATAGTTTGGCATTATGTTTTAACGTGTTCATACATTTATTAGCAACGAGAATGTGTTACCATAGTAGTAATGGAATAAGTCTTTACCTTAAACTGATTCAAGGTAAGAGAACAGTAATGATATATATGTATGTAGAGTAAAATAAGTATCTGTATATAATATACTATCAAACACACGTATATAAATATAGTGAACACATTTATATATAAATCTGGACAAGTACTGTTTATATTCAAGTAATCAACTGGTCATTCGAATCATTATTACCTCAGCCACTTCTGGTCAGGTTTTTATTGGTCCTAACTTACTTTTGTACTGATTATGACCTTACACACTTCTGGTCAGTTGTTTTTAAAAATAGAAATAGTTTTATTAATTTAGGAAATAGATGACACGTTGGGTCAAACAAGAAAGCCAATGTTTAATTACCTTTGACCTACCTGTAAACATAACAAGTCTTACTACACACAGTAAGTTAGTGTGACCTACCTGTAAACATAACAAGTCTTACTACACACAATAAGTTAGAGTGACTTACCTGTAAACATAACAAGTCTTACTACACACAATAAGTTAGTATGATTCGTCCTCGTTTAATTATCATAAATTATTCTTGTTCCTTATAAGTTTAACGTTTCTATGTTAACATTACTCTAACTGTCTGTTATCCTTGTATATAATAAGTTTAACGTTTCTATGTTAACATTACTCTAACTGTCTGTTATCCTGGTATGTAATTTCTCTGGTTGAAATTTTCATTTAATGGATTTAGAAATATATCATTCGTTTTCTCTTTTACTAAAACATGTTTTTAATAACTCGATCACAAAACATACATAACACAAACCCACCAAATTCAATACAAAATGTAAGATGTTCGTACAGAGTTATCAGACACAGACTATAACTGACAGGTTAGATTCATCACCCCTCAATGTATGTCATTGTTTACACCATGTCTGTTTCTATCCTTGTTTCGTTATTAATTTAAAAAAAACGTTTATTGTATGGTGTATATTTCTATGTATGTGTGAAAGACGAACTAGATCTGTAAACTTGTATATCATATAAACGTGTACGATATACAACTTGTAGAAATATAGAAATAAATTCAGTAAACTTCTGTATCATATAAACGTGTACGATATACAACTTGTAGAAATAGACACAGTAAACTTCTATATCATATAAACGTGTACGATATACAACTCGTAGAAATAGACACAAAATAATACACGTACATTTAAAACGTATATAAAAACTTCATATTTATAGGACCAAAGATTCGTTGTAACAAACAAGGCCTTATGTACATTTATTTAATAAAAATATCCACTTACCCGAAATGTTACGACCCAATGTTCCTGATCGGATAATGCAGAAACCACATCTAAAATAAATTAACAAAAATGCTTTGTTTTAATTAATCTTGGTGAATGTTATTAAAAAATAAATGTTATTTTTTGTTTGAAAGAACGTTATATCTAAAAGATTGGATGGAAATTGTTAAAACCCACAATAGAAAGCGAATTAGAGTATGTTATATTATTTACATACAAAAAATGAAGGTATTTGATAAAACTATTGGTTACAATTTTTTACGTCAAGTCTTTCATATCCTGTGTACTAGGTTTGTGTTTCCAAAATACTGTACGACAAGTTTAGGGATGTTATAATTATATAAATGTATTTTATTACTGGAAACTCACATTCAGACCACATGTTATGGTGAGCATTCGGTTTCTCATACGTTTGTTATGTTATATTTGTATGTTTCACAGACTATTATATTAAAGTCTTTTCATGGTTCATAAGTTATACAGTCAATTATATTAATGCAATGTTTATGTATTTTATGTTTCACAAGTTACACAGACTATTACATTATTCTAATTTTTTATGCTTGTCACTCTAGTGCGGCCCGGTTAAGACACTCAACTCGTAATTTGAGGGTCGCGGGTTCGAATCCCCGTCACATCAAACATGCTTGCCCTTTCAGCCGTGGGGGCGTTATAATGTGACGGTTAGTCCTACTATTTGTTGGTAAAAGAGTAACCCAAGAGTAGGCGGTGGGTGGTGATGACTAGCTGCCTTCCCTCTAGTCTTACACCGCTAAATTAGGGACGACTAGCGCAGATAGCTCTCGTGTAGCTTTGCGCGAAATTCAAAACAAACCAAACCCAGTACATGAAGTGAAATCACTGTTTTGAGTGACTCACAATGTTGGATGCCCTCCAACAGTTGATAAAATAACTGTAACAACTTGTTCAGCAAACTTCTGGTCCTTTTTATCCAACATATCAAGAGAAGTTGACGTCTAACTAAATCGTTATATAGAAGTATAACGGGTCTATATAAATTAGAAACATGCGAGTTTATTTAGACAGAGGCGATTAGGAAACTTCTTCGTGAAAGATGTGTCGTAGAACTGTCGAAACGAATGAAGAAATGAATACGATGTTTATTTATGTTTCAGTGATAAAAAATAAACGAACACTAACACTAAACCACCATCTCACTCAGTGGCTCATGACGCGAAACTCTAGTTTTTCAATGTTGGGCGGAGAACACATGCAGTTCTGCGGAGCTTTGCACTTAACAACAACCACTTTTCATCAGACAGTTGAAATACACAAGTTATTGGTACTGAGTGGAAGCTACGAATATATTATAGAATCACTTATATTGTTGCTTTGTAAGCTGTGGGTCACAACACGGTCGGCTCAGACATCTTTCTTTGGTATGTATCTTTCTGTGGTATGTATCTTTGTTTAGTATGTATCTTTCTGTGATATGTATCTTTCTTTAGTATGTATCTTTCTGTGGTATGTATCTTTCTGTGGTATGTATCTTTGTATAGTATGTATCTTCCTGTGGTATGTATCTTTGTTTAGTATGTATTTTTCTGTGATATGTATCTTTGTTTAGTATATATCTTTCTGTGGTATGTATCTTTGTTTAGTGTGTATCTTTCTGTGGTATGTAAACATAAACATAACAATTACTTACTTATTTTCTGTGTTAAGCTCATCCTTTTGTTTTATTTTCAAATCAGCTGCATATCCTATGCACGTGAAAGTTTTGAAAGCACGATATTAAAATGATTTAATAATTAGTTACAGTTTATGTTTAAATGTTTGGTTTGATCTTAACAAATATATGATATTTAACAGATTTGTTGACAGTTTGTCAGTCACTGTTATCTTGTCAGTTTCATGACAAAGTATGATCAGAAAGCGACGACACTCAAGTTTACAAACAACTCATTTCGTCTTTGTAAGTAAAGCAGTTTATAATTCACATATAAGTAGATGTGTGTTCAGTTCTGATTCGCGTAGGTGTCTCATATGTGTATTTAGTTCTGATTCGCGTAGGTGTCTCACATGTGTGTTTAGTTCTGATTCGTGTAGATGTCTCATACATATATGTTTAGTTTTGGTCTTGTAGGTGTCTGATACATATATGTTTAGTTTTGGTCTTGTAGGTGTCTGATACATATATGTTTAGTTCTGATTCGTGTAGGTGTCTAATACATATATGTTTAGTTTTGATGTATGTAGGTGTCTGATACACATATGTTTAGTTTTGATGTATGTACGTGTCTGATACACATATGTTTAGTTCTCATATATACATATAAGTTATTCGATTCAGTCGTATGTCAATATTAATTACATTAACCTTAAAAACGGTTATTTAAAATATACCCAGATTACCCACGTCCAACATTATACTGTTTTATTTATGTCATTATACATATGTAAGTACTGGTACACATGATGTAATAAACAGTGTGAAATATGACTCATACCACATGATCTACCTACACATGTCTGTAAGTACTGGTACACATGATGTAATAAACACAGTGTGAAATATGACTCATACCACATGATCTACCTACACATAATGTAATAAACACAGTGTGAAATATGACTCATACCACATGATCTACCTACACATAATGTAATAAAAACAGTGTGAAATATGACTCATACCACATGATCTACCTACACATAATGTAATAAACACAGTGTGAAATATGACTCATACCACATGATCTACCTACACATAATGTAATAAACACAGTGTGAAATATGACTCATACCACATGATCTACCTACACATAATGTAATAAACACAGTGTAAAATCTGTATTTGTAACTGTTACACTAGGCCTTCACAAACAATATCTGGGACACCTTTTCAGAAGCTGTCCACAACTACATCTGTAAACTGGTTCTCCAAAACTAAAGTGCTTTAAAACATTCTATATACATTTTCTATCGATTTTAAGCTTTCAAAATCGTCATGTTTCAGAAAATGGTGAACAAAGCATTTCTAATTAAATTTAGTAATAATAATTATATACTTAGCACACCATCTGGTGTTAACACGTTTAAACTTTCAATTAATCTGCTTAATACAAGAATTGTTGGTATTTTGTTCTTTACAACTATTTCCGTCAAACCAGTGACAGTTATTTCTAACTACATACAAGTTATTCTTACCTCATGTGTTGTTTTCGTTGAGTCCAGAAAATTGGACTATTTCACGTGTCGCATGAATTTAGTTCCTTGATCCTCTGGAATGTAAAGTACAATAGAAAATAAAGTCATTGTTATCATTTACTAATTTTATTGAACTAAAATAATATTGTAAAAGACACTGTGAAGGGATTGTCGTAATAGCAATTGTTTAATTTCTTGAGTGACGTCATTTTAGGTCAAATTTAACAGAGCCATTTCATTACCAAGGTGTCAGGCCACTGTGGCTAAAAGTCATTTATAAAGATACGCTTCTTTGTTGTGAAACATAGTGAAACTTCATCTATAAATGTCCACAATAATCTAAAATATGAGATAAATTTAAGCAACTAAGATAAGGTTCTACAACATCCACGCCAGTAAAATAATGTTTAAATTATTAAACAATTTCATTTCCATTCGAATCCGAGTTAGTGAAAGAAAGTTTTGATTTACTTAACAAACTAATCCAACTTTCTATAGAAATTGTATTCAAACGACATTTAAACAATAAAATTTCAATGAGTTTTTTATTGTTGACGGTTTCGTAGCGTGTTTACAACGTAACGCAGTTTTCTGTACCTTTAGCGAGAATGTATCTCTCTCTCGGGAGACAAAAAACACCAATAGATGTGTTTTGTGTTTCAAAGGTATTGATAAATCAATGTTAACTTCTTGTCGGTCAGATGAGTCTCTTTTGAGTAATATATTGTCCTCTCACTGTTACCAGTATTTTATCTTTTATAATTTTGTTATTAACACATTAATTCCTGTAACGGAAATAAATAGAATCTGTGAGAACCTTAACTGAGGTATTCACCGAGAACCCAGTCATCTGTAACAATATTAACTAAAGTATTCACCGAGAACCCAGTCATCTGTAACAATATTAACTAAAATATTCACATAGAACCCAGTCATCTGTAACAATGTTAACTAAAGTATTCACATAGAACCCAGTCATCTGTAACAATATTAACTAAAGTATTCAGATAGAACCTAGTCATCTGTAACAATATTAACTAAAGTATTCAGATAAAACCTAGTCATCTGTAACAATATTAACTAAAGTATTCAGACAGAACCTAGTCATCTGTAACAATGCTAACTAAAGTATTTACCTAAAATCCAGTCATCTGTAACTATGTTAACTAAAGTATTCACATAAAACCCAGTCATCTGTAACAATATTAACTAAAGTATTAACATAAAACCCAGTCATCTGTAACTATGTTAACTAAAGTATTCAGATAGAACCTAGTCATCTGTAACAATGCTAACTAAAGTATTCAGATAGAACCTAGTCATTTGTAACAATATTAACTAAAGTATTCAGATAGAACCTAGTCATTTGTAACAATATTAACTAAAGTATTCACATAAAACCTAGTCATCTGTAACAATATTAACTAAAGTATTCACCTAAAATCCAGTCATCTGTAACTATGTTAACTAAAGTATTCACATAAAACCCAGTCATCTGTAACAATATTAACTAAAGTATTAACATAAAACCCAGTCATCTGTAACTATGTTAACTAAAGTATTCAGATAGAACCTAGTCATCTGTAACAATGCTAACTAAAGTATTCAGATAGAACCTAGTCATCTGTAACAATATTAACTAAAGTATTCAGATAGAACCTAGTCATTTGTAACAATATTAACTAAAGTATTCACATAGAACCCAGTCATCTGTAACAATATTAACTAAAGTATTCAGATAGAACCTAGTCATCTGTAACAATGCTAACTAAAGTATTCACCTAAAATCCAGTCATCTGTAACTATGTTAACTAAAGTATTCACCGAGAACCCAGTCATCTGTAACAATATTAACTAAAGTATTAACATAAAACCCAGTCATCTGTAACAATATTAACTAGAATATATCGTTATCAGTTCCAGAGAAAGTGTAATGTAGGGATTTGTATAATATATTTTTATCAGTTCCAGAGAGGTTTTGTTTTTTTGTTTGTTTGTTTTTAAATTTTGCACAAAGCTACTCGAGGGCTATCTGTGCTAGCCGTCCCTAATTTAGCAGTGTAAGACTAGAGGGAAGGCAGTTAGTTATTACCACCCACCGCTAACTTTTGGGCTACTCTTTTACCAACGAATAGTGGGATTGACCGTCACATTATAACGCTTCCATGGCTGAAAGGGCGAGCATGTTTGTCGCAACGGGGATGCGAATCCGCGACCCTCAGATTACGAGTCGCATGCCTTAACACACTTGGCCATGTCGGGCCCAGTTCCAGAGAGAGTGTAGTGTATGGATTAGTAGAATATATCGTTATCAGTTCCAGAGAGAGTGTAGTGTATGGATTAGTAGAATATATCGTTATCAGTTCCAGAGAGAGTGTAGTGTAGGGATTAATAGAATATATCGTTATCAGTTCCAGAGAGAGTGTAGTGTAGGGATTAATAGAATATATCGTTATCAGTTCCAGAGAGAGTGTAGTGTAGGGATTAATAGAATATATCGTTATCAGTTCCAGAGAGAGTGTAGTGTAGGGATTAATAGAATATATCGTTATCAGTTCCAGAGAGAGTGTAACCTGGTTTTGTCATGAAGATGGATTTATCATCTTTATAACTTATCTTCATAATACATCGTGGTTTAATAATTAATAACAGAAAATTTTAATTAACAAATTATTTCACTTACATGTTTGAAAGAAATGTACACGTCGCAACGTTGAGAAAAATTGTTTTATGATGACAACAATGGTTGGAATCTGAGAATTTGAGAAAAGAGGTGAAACTAATTACCGGTAGATGGCGTTCGTTGAATGTGAATTTGATATCTTGGTACGAATGTCGTTCATGGGATGTGAATTTGATATCTTGGTAATAAATGTCGTTCATTGGATGTGAATTTGATCTGTATTATATATATTTATGCATTTCGGGAGATGGAAATATATGTCGACAAGAACAATCGGAGTGAAAATTACTAACCAAGTGGCGACACTAAATGTGACATGATTTGGAACCAAGTGGCAACACTAAATGTGACATGTTTTGGAACCAAGTGACGACACTCAATGTGACATGTTTTGGAACCAAGTGACGACACTAAATGTGACATGATTTGGAACCAAGTGACGACACTAAATGTGACATGTTTTGGAACCAAGTGGCAACACTAAATGTGACATGTTTTGGAACCAAGTGGCGACACTAAATGTGACATGTTTTGGAACCAAGTGACGACACTAAATGTGACATGATTTGGAACCAAGTGACAACACTATACTTGACATGTTTTGGAACCAAGTAACGACACTCAATGTTACGTGATATGAAACCAAGTGCCAACACTCAATGTGACATGATTTGGAACCAAGTGGCAACACTAAATGTGACATGATTTGGAACCAAGTGGCAACACTAAATGTGACATGTTTTGGAACCAAGTGACGACACTCAATGTGACATGTTTTGGAACCAAGTGACGACACTAAATGTGACATGATTTGGAACCAAGTGACGACACTAAATGTGACATGTTTTGGAACAAAGTGGCAACACTAAATGTGACATGTTTTGGAACCAAGTGGCGACACTAAATGTGACATGTTTTGGAACCAAGTGACGACACTAAATGTGACATGATTTGGAACCAAGTGACAACACTAAACTTGACATGTTTTGGAACCAAGTAACGACACTCAATGTTACGTGATTTGAAACCAAGTGCCGACACTCAATGTGACATGTTTTGGAACTAAGTGACGACACTAAATATGACATGTTTTGGAACTAAGTGACGACACTAAATGCGACGTGTTTTGGAACCAAGTGACGGCACTAAATGTGACATGATTTGGAACCAAGTGACGACACTAAATGTGACATGTTTTGGAACCATGTGGGAACACTAAATGTGACATGTTTTAGAACCAAGTGGCGACACTAAATGTGACATGTTTTAGAACCAAGTGGCGACACTAAATGTGACATGTTTTAGAACCAAGTGGCGACACTAAATGTGACATGATTTGGAACCAAGTGACGACACTAAACTTGACATGTTTTGGAACCAAGTAACGACACTCAATGTTACGTGATTTGGAACCAAGTGACGACACTCAATGTGACATGTTTTGGAACCAAGTGACGACACTAAATGTGAAATGTTTTGGAACTAAGTGACGACACTAAATGCGACATGTTTTGGAACCAAGTGACGACACTAAATGTGACATTATTTGGAACCAAGTGGCGACACTCAATGTGACATGTTTTGGAACCAAGTGACGACACTAAACTTGACATGTTTTGGAATCAAGTGCCGACACTAAATGTTACATGTTTTGGAACCAAGTGACGACACTAAATGTGATATGATTTGGAACCAAGTAACGACACTCAATGTGACATGTTTTGGAACCAAGTGACGACACTAAATGTTACATGATTTGGAACCAAGTGACGACACTCAATGTGACATGTTTTGGAACCAAGCGACGACACTAAATGTGACATGTTTTGGAACTAAGTGACGACACTAAATGTGACATGTTTTGGAACCAAGTAACGACACTCAATGTGACATGTTTTGGAACCAAGTGGCGACACTAAATGTGACATGATTTGGAACCAAGTGACGACACTAAACTTGACATGTTTTGGAACCAAGTAACGACACTCAATGTTACGTGATTTGGAACCAAGTGACGACACTCAATGTGACATGTTTTGGAACCAAGTGACGACACTAAATGTGAAATGTTTTGGAACTAAGTGACGACACTAAATGCGACATGTTTTGGAACCAAGTGACGACACTAAATGTGACATGATTTGGAACCAAGTGGCGACACTCAATGTGACATGTTTTGGAACCAAGTGACGACACTAAACTTGACATGTTTTGGAATCAAGTGCCGACACTAAATGTTACATGTTTTGGAACCAAGTGACGACACTAAATATGACATGTTTTGGAACCAAGTGACGACACTAAATATGACATGTTTTGGAACTAAGTGACGACACTAAATGTGACATGTTTTGGAACTAAGTGACGACACTAAATGTGACATGTTTTGGAACTAAGTGACGACACTAAATGTGACATGATTTGGAACCAAGTGGCGACACTAAATGTTACGTGATTTGAAACCAAGTGACGACACTAAATGTGACATGTTTTGGAACTAAGTGACGACACTCAATGTGACATGTTTTGGAACCAAGTGACGACACTAAATGTGAAATGTTTTGGAACTAAGTGACGACACTAAATGCGACATGTTTTGGAACCAAGTGACGACACTAAATGTGACATGATTTGGAACCAAGTGACGACACTCAATGTGACATGTTTTGGAACCAAGTGACGACACTAAACTTGACATGTTTTGGAATCAAGTGCCGACACTAAATGTTACATGTTTTGGAACCAAGTGACGACACTAAACTTGACATGTTTTGGAACCAAGTGACGACACTAAATATGACATGTTTTGGAACTAAGTGACGACACTAAATGTGACATGTTTTGGAACTAAGTGACGACACTAAATGTGACATGATTTGGAACCAAGTGGCGACACTAAATGTTACGTGATTTGAAACCAAGTGACGACACTAAATGTGACATGTTTTGGAACTAAGTGACGACACTAAATGTGACATGTTTTGGAACTAAGTGGCGACACTAAATGTGACATGTTTTGGAACCAAGTGACGACACTAAATGTGACATGATTTGGAACCAAGTGACAACACTATACTTGACATGTTTTGGAACCAAGTAACGACACTCAATGTTACGTGATATGAAACCAAGTGCCAACACTCAATGTGACATGATTTGGAACCAAGTGGCAACACTAAATGTGACATGATTTGGAACCAAGTGGCAACACTAAATGTGACATGTTTTAGAACCAAGTGACGACACTCAATGTGACATGTTTTGGAACCAAGTGACGACACTAAATGTGACATGATTTGGAACCAAGTGACGACACTAAATGTGACATGTTTTGGAACCAAGTGGCGACACTAAATGTGACATGTTTTGGAACCAAGTGACGACACTAAATGTGACATGATTTGGAACCAAGTGACAACACTAAACTTGACATGTTTTGGAACCAAGTAACGACACTCAATGTTACGTGATTTGAAACCAAGTGCCGACACTCAATGTGACATGTTTTGGAACTAAGTGACGACACTAAATATGACATGTTTTGGAACTAAGTGACGACACTAAATGCGACGTGTTTTGGAACCAAGTGACGGCACTAAATGTGACATGATTTGGAACCAAGTGACGACACTAAATGTGACATGTTTTGGAACCATGTGGGAACACTAAATGTGACATGTTTTAGAACCAAGTGGCGACACTAAATGTGACATGTTTTAGAACCAAGTGGCGACACTAAATGTGACATGTTTTAGAACCAAGTGGCGACACTAAATGTGACATGATTTGGAACCAAGTGACGACACTAAACTTGACATGTTTTGGAACCAAGTAACGACACTCAATGTTACGTGATTTGGAACCAAGTGACGACACTCAATGTGACATGTTTTGGAACCAAGTGACGACACTAAATGTGAAATGTTTTGGAACTAAGTGACGACACTAAATGCGACATGTTTTGGAACCAAGTGACGGCACTAAATGTGACATTATTTGGAACCAAGTGACGACACTCAATGTGACATGTTTTGGAACCAAGTGACGACACTAAACTTGACATGTTTTGGAATCAAGTGCCGACACTAAATGTTACATGTTTTGGAACCAAGTGACGACACCAAATGTGATATGATTTGGAACCAAGTAACGACACTCAATGTGACATGTTTTGGAACCAAGTGACGACACTAAATGTTACATGATTTGGAACCAAGTGACGACACTCAATGTGACATGTTTTGGAACCAAGTGACGACACTAAATGTGACATGTTTTGGAACTAAGTGACGACACTAAATGTGACATGTTTTGGAACCAAGTAACGACACTCAATGTGACATGTTTTGGAACCAAGTGGCGACACTAAATGTGACATGATTTGGAACCAAGTGACGACACTAAACTTGACATGTTTTGGAACCAAGTAACGACACTCAATGTTACGTGATTTGGAACCAAGTGACGACACTCAATGTGACATGTTTTGGAACCAAGTGACGACACTAAATGCGACATGTTTTGGAACCAAGTGACGACACTAAATGTGACATGATTTGGAACCAAGTGGCGACACTCAATGTGACATGTTTTGGAACCAAGTGACGACACTAAACTTGACATGTTTTGGAATCAAGTGCCGACACTAAATGTTACATGTTTTGGAACCAAGTGACGACACTAAATATGACATGTTTTGGAACCAAGTGACGACACTAAATATGACATGTTTTGGAACTAAGTGACGACACTAAATGTGACATGTTTTGGAACTAAGTGACGACACTAAATGTGACATGATTTGGAACCAAGTGGCGACACTAAATGTTACGTGATTTGAAACCAAGTGACGACACTAAATGTGACATGTTTTGGAACTAAGTGACGACACTCAATGTGACATGTTTTGGAACTAAGTGACGACACTAAATGTGAAATGTTTTGGAACTAAGTGACGACACTAAATGCGACATGTTTTGGAACCAAGTGACGACACTAAATGTGACATGATTTGGAACCAAGTGACGACACTCAATGTGACATGTTTTGGAACCAAGTGACGACACTAAACTTGACATGTTTTGGAATCAAGTGCCGACACTAAATGTTACATGTTTTGGAACCAAGTGACGACACTAAACTTGACATGTTTTGGAACCAAGTGACGACACTAAATATGACATGTTTTGGAACTAAGTGACGACACTAAATGTGACATGTTTTGGAACTAAGTGACGACACTAAATGTGACATGATTTGGAACCAAGTGGCGACACTAAATGTTACGTGATTTGAAACCAAGTGACGACACTAAATGTGACATGTTTTGGAACTAAGTGACGACACTAAATGTGACATGTTTTGGAACTAAGTGACGACACTAAATGTGACATGTTTTGGAACCAAGTGACGACACTAAATGTTACATGTTTTGGAACCAAGTAACGACACTCAATGTGACATGGTTTGGAAACACTAGCTTCTGATTGATGTTCATAGTGTATAAGGCTGTTGTGTTTAAAGCAAAACAGTAATTGTTTTCCGGAATTGTTTGGCGTTTGTCACAAAGTTACACAACGAGCTATCAAACCCTAATATCTAGCGTTGTCAATCCGCAGAAATACCGCTGTGCACTGAAGGGCCCACAATCTGGGTTTTTGTGTCAGCATCTGAAGATAATTTTTAATATAAACTTTCTGTAAATATAAGAATCGCATTTTCGCGTAGATATTTATTTATAAAACCTGAGAACAGACATTATCAAGAAGAGAAAATATCTTAAAAAAAAAAACTTATTTAAATATACTTATTATATAAAACTAAATATTCAAATAAAAAGACTACAATGTAAACGTAGTGCCTGGACGTTACCGCCCTCTGTCTGTAGATATTTCGTTACCTGAACCTCTTGCTCATGCGCGTAAAGGACTTGACGCCATGACTACTATTTATGCACACGTTACGAATTTCGACAGTTCTTGTTTGAAAGTGATTGTTGTCGTGCTTAACGGTTGTAAGAGGCTTTGGGTGTGTCGTAAAGTTTCTCTGAGACGTTTAAGCTTTGCTCGTTTTGTTTTAGGTTTTGTATCTTCTGTTCGTCTACAATTGCTTTGAAGAGCTTGTAGACATTTTGTTTTGTTTTCAGTTACAAGCACTGTTAACTAGCTTTGTTGTTTGTTAATAGATAGCTTTCAACTTCTTGTTCATCATTCCAAACAACTTATAGCAAAGAATAAAAAAATTGACCTCCATAATTTGTGGTCATTATCAGAGTGACAGTCCCAACAACTGTCAGCTAGTTGTATTCACCAGCTCACAGTTACTCTATCAACAACTGTCAGCCAGTTGTGTTCACCAGCTGACAGTTACTCTATCAACAACTGTCAGCCAGTTGTGTTCACCAGCTGACAGTTACTCTATCAACAACTGTCAGCTAGTTGTGTTCACCAGCTGACAATTACTCTATCAACAACTGTCAGCTAGTTGTGTTCACCAGCTGACAGTTACTCTATCAACAACTGTCAGCTAGTTGTGTTCACCAGCTGCCTTACCTCCAGTTACTCTATTTACCAATTCAAATGTTGGCGGCGGGTCTCGCTGAAAGTTCTCGAGTCGCTTTACACAAACATTCGAAACAAACAAACAATATAGTAACAATGACAGCAAGCTGTCAAGCGCGGAGATGAATGTTTAATATCGGATGTTACACCTTGTAAAATATAAGTAAGATGGATGTTTAATATCGGATGTTACACCTTGTAAAATATAAGTAAGATGGATGTTTAATATCGGATGTTACACCTTGTAAAATATAAGTAAGATGGATGTTTAATATCGGATGTTACACCTTGTAAAACATAAGTAAGATGAATGTTTAATATCGGATGTTACACCTTGTGAAACATAAGTAAGATGGATGTTTAATATCGGATGTTACACCTTGTAAAACATAAGTAAGATGGATGTTTAATATCGGATGTTACACCTTGTAAAACATAAGTAAGATGGATGTTTAATATCGGATGTTACACCTTGTAAAACATAAGTAACATATTTCAAAATTTAAAACTTTACATTAACTTCTGATGATGAATTATAAAACCAATAAATAAAATAGGGTTTGTTTGTTCCGTTTTGAATTGTCTTACCAGTGTAAGACTGGAGGGAAGGCAACTAGTCATCACCACCCACCACCAACTTTGTTACCAACGAATAGTGGGATTGACCGTGACTTTATAACGCCACAACAGCTGAAAGGGCAAAAGGTTTGAAGATGGTAGAGAAAATAGTGATAAACAAATGTGTTAGTAGTGAGGTAGGCGTACTTGTGTGTACTTACGTATCTGTGTACGTATGTATGTGTGTATTTACGTATCTTACACGCGTCATCAGTTTTGTTACGTTATCAACTTGTAAATTGTCACGTGTTTTTCACATAATAATAGTAACAAGAAAAATAAATGTTTCTCCGACGTTACGTTGCAGAAGTGTAGAAATTGGGTCTCTTACCGTTTCTAATTGTTATTGGACATCATCAGTTTATTTCTGATTGAGTAATTTGAAAATTATAAGTAAAAAACTGAGGACGTCTCGGCAGCTCACTCTAGCGGCCGTTAAACAAACAAGTATTATCGCAGGGTATTCCTAACAGTACTTTAACAAACGTTGGTTCCTTGCCGGCTGTAGTACTCATCTTAACCGTATTCAGTACGGCATTAATTAAACACAGAATTATTAACTTTATACGTTACAAAAAACGTCATTAAAAGAGTATAAGTTATATATGCTTTGCTACTTTATGATATGTTACGTTTAATGGTTACTTTGTGAACGAGAAACAAGAACATAAAACTACAAACATCAACAGATTGTAACATTTCAGAAAACTAACTGTTCATCCACACATCCCTGTTGATGAAGACCTAATATTGCAGGCTGTGGATTCATCTGTTTGTTTACTAGTGATCCAACAGAGATCCACCAGGAAAGAAATACTACAAGAATTCAGCGGAATCCTGAAACACAAAACAACCTTGCTGAAGTTGTATAAAACACAAATAAAAAGGTTTTAATGTTTAGATCCTAACTTTTATATTTTAGACTGATTTAGGGTTGGCGTTTTTAGCAGATTACCTGTCTTAATTCTTGAGAGAAGTCAAACTTTTATAGTAAGTAATACCCATACAACTTATAGTAAGTAATACCCACACAACTTATAGTAAGTAATACACACACAACTTATAGTAAGTAATACCCATACAACTTATAGTAAGTAATACCCATACAACTTATAGTAAGTAATACCCATACAACTTATAGTAAGTAATACCTATACAACTTATAGTAAGTAATACAAATACAACTTATAGTAAGTAATACCCATACAACTTATAGTAAGTAATACCCATACAACTTATAGTAAGTAATACCCATACAACTTATAGTAAGTAATACCTATACAACTTATAGTAAGTAATACAAATACAACTTATAGTAAGTAATACCCACACAACTTATTGTAAGTAATACCCACACAACTTATAGTAAGTAATACCCACACAACTTATAGTAAGTAATACACACACAACTTATAGTAAGTAATACACACACAACTTATAGTAAGTAATACACACACAACATATAGTAAGTAATACACACACACAACTTATAGTAAGTAATACACATACAACTTATAGTAAGTAATACACACACAACATATAGTAAGTAATACACACACAACTTATAGTAAGTAATACACATACAACATATAGTAAGTAATACACACACAACATATAGTAAGTAATACACACACAACTTATAGTAAGTAATGCACATACAACATATAGTAATTAATACACACACAACTTATAGTAAGTAATACACATACAACATATAGTAATTAATACACATACAATGTGAGTTACATACAGTAATATCAACATGAATACCACAAAACTTCCACTAGTTAGAGCTACTAAACTTTCTAATTATTTATTATCCAAACATCATTTATAAATTTGTTTTAACTCGGTTTTCCGTCATGTATTTTGAAACAGAAATTCTTGTTGGTTTTTAAGTATGACATCATCGGAATTATTCAAGAAGACATCCAAGTCTACTATTACTCCAAAACACTGAAAAGAACAATGGATAACAAATATACCATGTACTTCTTACATCAGAACACTCCATAAAGCAATGGATAATAAATATACCATGTACTTCTTACATCAAAACACTCCATAAAACAATAGATAACAAATATACTATGCACTTCTTACATTAGAACACTAAAAAAAACAATAGACAACAAATATATCATGCACTTTTTACATCAGAACACTACAAAAAACAATAGATAACAAATATACTATGCACTTCTTACATAAGAACACTACAAAAAACAACAGATAACAAATATAATATGTACTTCTTACATTAGAACACTACAAAAACAATAGATAACAAATATACTATGCACTTCTTACATTAGAACACTACAAAAACAATAGATAACAAATATACTATGCACTTCTTACATTAGAACACTACAAAAAACAATAGATAACAAATATACTATGTTTTCATGTATATATAGACAAGTCTAAAAGTCACGCTCTTTGAGATATTGATAACTTGTTATATCTTTTGATAGATAAGTGACAAACATACAAAACTATACGGTTTTAGAACATGCTTGTCACAAGTGATTCCAAATCCTAATTTTAACATGAGCTTTTGTAAATATCGGAACGTTTCATAATTTTAATTACACGTTCACACGAATTGTTGTGCACGTGTTGTAGTTTATTAGATCTGTTTGTCTTCCAATAAGTCACAAGAATAAACATTTAAATAGTAAATATTGAGAATATAATAAATATAATAAATTAGCAGAAGAATAAACAACAGGAACAATAAATAAATAATAATAAATAATGTTTGTAAAAACGTAGAGGGCGGTGTTCGATGTTTGAATATATAATTTTATTTTATTATATTTAATATAGGTATAAAGCGTTCCTTGTATTGATTTATTTTGGGTTTAAGTTGTTGTGTAAGTAAGGCTTCTTTAATTTTCACCTTCACACGTTTTCGAACACTGTAAGTCACATAAACACAACATAACCCTAGAAAACACTCAAATACTAAATAAAGAAAGAAACATAAACAAACGAAAAATTAAAGTAACCTCACTTATACAACAACTCAAAACAAGCCAATACAAAGGAACACCTTTCTACATATATTAATAAGTATATCCAACGTCTAAGCACGCTCTCTACATTCCTACACTCAGTTACACAACCCCCTTCAAACATGAGGACAGCTATCGGTCAGTTACCTCTTTCTTTCTTTGTGAACCTGACGAAGACCGAAGAAGGTCGAAACGTTGTTCGCTCCTCTGGATAAAAAATTTTCTCAACCCAAACGAGCCGTTTTTACATATACTTCTCTACAAGCGGGTTTTCTCGACATCACTGAATAATAAACAAATAATAATACCATAGAACAACAATAAACAAATAATAACTTTGGACAACAATAAACAAATAATAATAACTTAGAATAACAATAAACAAATAATAATAACATAGAACAACAATAAACAAATAATAATAACTTCGAACAACAATAAATAAATAGTAACTCAGAACAATAATAAACAAATAATAATAACATAGAACAACAATAAACAAATAATAATAACTTAGAATAACAATAAACAAATAATAATAACTTCGAACAACAATAAACAAATAGTAACTCAGAACAACAGTAAACAAATAATAACTTAGGACAACAATAAACAAATAATCATAACATAGAACAACAATAAACAAATAATAATAACATAGAACAACAATAAACAAATAATAATAACTTATAACAACAATAAATAAATAATAATAACATAAAACAACAATAAACAAATAATAATAACTTCGAACAACAATAAACAAATAATAATAACTTCAAACAACAATAAACAAATAGTAACTCAGAACAACAGTAAACAAATAATAACTTAAGACAACAATAAACAAATAATAATATCTTAGAACAACAATAAACAAATAATACTAACTTAGAACAATAATAAACAAATAATAATAACTTAGAACAATAATAAAGAAATTATAATAACTTAGAACAACAATAAACAAATAATGATAACTTAGAATAACAATAAACAAATAATAATAACTTCGAACAACAACAAACAAATAGTACAATAATAAACAAATAATAATAACATAGAACAATAATAAATAGTAACTCAGAACAACAATAAACAAATAATGATAACTTCGAACAACAATAAACAAATAGTACAACAATAAACAAATAATGATAACTTCGAACAACAATAAACAAATAGTACAACAATAAACAAATAATAATAACATAGAACAATAATAAACAAATAATAACTTTGGACAACAATAAACAAATAATAATAACAGAACAATAATAAACAAATAATAATAACTTCAAACAACAATAAACAAATAGTACAATAATAAACAAATAATAATAGCATAGAACAATAATAAACAAATAATAATAAATATGAATGAGTGATACTTTGTGAATGTTGACCATTTGACACATTTATGGGGGGTAGTTATCTTTGTTGGATGTCTCATAACATCGTGTTCACTCTATATTGCCCACCGTTTTCTCTCTTAGGTCTATTCTTAACTACCTGTAATTCTCTTCTCCACTGGAAGACTTAATGGGGCAGCCCCCACTAACAGTCCTCTAACACTAATGGCGTTGTGTAATAGTAACGAATTTTCTCGGAAATCTAAACGTTATCTCTACAGCTTGTCCAGTGTAGTTTATCTTTTATCGTAGGATCCAGCCTCACCTAGTGTCATCACCTTCTAATGGTACTTTTGTGCTTACGTGTCTGAGCTTTTCTCAATTTTCTTACAAATAAAAATACGGCAGCTTAAGGCTCTTACGTTTCGTGAATGAAAAGGTGTAATGGATATGTTCGCTAAACATTCCCTGGCGAAATGTTTTACAAAATCTTTGAAAGTGAACATTTTTGTTTGATATGTTGTGTCTCATTTGTTGTTATTTGTAACTCCAAACGAAATGACATTTTACACTTTACGCATTTTCTGGTTCTTAAATGAAGTTACTGAATATTCGTGCCTGTCTCAAATACAGTCACGAGCCTCGCGGAAGTTATCCGGAAACAAAAAAGACGTCGTTTATTCTGATGACAGAATGAATGTCTGAAAATCCTCAGAGCGGAAAAAATAGATGGAGAAACCATGAATCACGAATGAAAGAAGTGATTCCCTCCCTACGTTCTTTTTCGCCGAAGCCGCGGGGTTCGAGAGTGCTCATTGGCAGCTGGTAGATAAATCACTGGCCAGAGGGTCGGAACGTACGAACAGCGTGATGTATGTAGGGCTCTGTAAGTTGCTAACTTCCGTTTATCACTGAGATTTAACTGCAGAAGAGGAGGTTGACTGCTACTCCCCCCCCCGGGCATGTAACGGCTGGGAAGAGCGAATGTAATTAATAATATTCTGTTACATGCGTGCGCGCGCGCACTCTGTAATTATTAATGTGCTTGGAAAAGAAATGTATGTTCGCCCTGCCATAATTATTTAACACTCGCCACCAGAGTGCAGGGCGTCCGACAATAATTTCGAATGGCGTCACTTATGTAATATTGAAGACAGAAGAAAATTATCTTAAATATTTTTCTTTTCGTCTGAAACCACGGGCAGTCTTCTATACCGCTACACTTTTGTCCAATAACAAATGTCTACTACCGGTGGTGGGTGGTCTTGGTGGAGAGTCTTCGACCAATCACCAAATTTCCAAATTTATGCGACTGTTAGCGAAATCGGTTTTTGTCTCGAGACCTTTTTTTTTTACATTTTGATGAAATAGTAATTTCATCTCAGACCTTAAAACGCCCTACACTAAAAAGTGGAATAAAAAAAAACTATACATTATTAGAAACATCTGTTTTACTGTGTTACAATAAATACACTTCAAATTACTGAGAATTTGTTAAATTCCAACTGATAAATTAATTATGAAAAACTGAAGTGGACCAGCTTTCTAATATCATAAAACCAAGTACGTTATTAGTAAATTCTCCCAACATATCATAAAATCAAGTACGTTATTAGTAAATTCTCCCAACATATCATAAAATCAAGTAATTATTAGTACATTCTCCCAACATATCATAAAATCAAGTAATTATTGGTAAATTCTCCCAACATATCATAAAATTCTCTAAGTTGAAATAAGCGTTACGTATTAAAACCTTATTTTATCCTATAGCCAGGTGGGTAAGAGGGTCGCGGGTTCGAATCCCTGTCTTACCAAACATGCTCGTTCTTTCAGCAGTTAGGGCGTTATAATGTTATGATCAATTTCACTATTCGCTTGTAAAAAAAATAGCCCTAGTGTTGACGGTGCACGGTGACGACTAGCTGTCTTCCCTCTAGTTTTACACTGCTAAAGTAGGGACGGCTAGCGCAGATAGCCCTATCGTAGCTTTACGCAAAATCAACAGAGAAACGTTTTCCTCCCTAGTTACTGGTAGGCTAGTTGCACACGTAGTTAGCTCTTCTAAACTTTATATTATCGAATTGATTGTGGTTCGTAAAGTCACATATAACAAATGATTTGCTATTAAACTTACTGTAATTTGTAATTCATCACGCTAATTACTGCTACAACTTTCACTTATCCCACATAGTGATTTTTATCCGTTTATTACGATAAACATTATGGGTAACCTTCACAATGTGGTCCCTCACCCGTAACAAATAAAAGTTGGGTCCAGTCTTACATACATAGACATAAAAGAATATAAAAACCATGTTGACTTTTGAATTATCTGACTTAGCTATTAGAATTCAAGTTCACAAAGAATCCGCTAGGTGTTTGTATGACTCCTATATAATACCCACATTATTCCAATTATTATTTTATTTTCTGTAGCCCTAAGCCTTTTTTACTTAAGCAAAAACTGATTGTCTCACAAAACAAAGATATTGAAACAATTTTATCAGTGATTTTATTCATGAAACTGGTGGTTATATGGACGCTGGTACAAACATTTGGTTTTCACGTATCACGCTCGGTAAGATATAAACTTCGAAGGGGTGTAATTTCTATGCGTGTGTGTTGTTGTTTAATTTTTCGTTAAGTCAGTCAGCACCGCCATCTCTGGGGCTACTATTTACCAATAATAGTAACACTTACTTTCATGTTATAACAAACCAAGGCTGAAAATGCAAGCGTGTACGATGACGGGCTACGATCCCTCGACCAGCACGAGTCTCGCGACGTAACAAGCTGAGTCAACCAATGCAATACGGTTTTTATGTAATGTTTAGGAAAATGTTTTCAAAAGTTCATATTATAGAATTCTGGAGTCGTTTCGTGACGTCTAATTGTCCCCACCTCCTAAAAACATTGTCATAGAACTAATACAAGTACGCTCCTTATATGTTTGGGGTTCATAAGTTTCTGTAGTTTTAAATTAACTCACTCTAAGTGTGGTACTAAACATGCTACAAGTTAGTTTTACTGTTACTAAACATGCTACAAGTTAGTTTCACTGTTACTAAACATGTTAGAAGTTAGTTTTACTGTTACTAAACATGTCACAAGTCTGTTTCATTGTTACTAAACATGTTACACGTACGTTTCACTTACTGAGTACTTGCTACTGTATGCTACTAGACATGTTACACGCACGTTTCACTTACTCATTATTTGTCCTTTTGCTGGTAATTTATGAGGTCATATGCTTCTTGTTAGGTCTGTCGCCAACAATTTATAACTTACGATCCGGCTCGAACCATCACAGTGTTAAGCCTAGCTTAATGAAGCAAGCATGATCGATCGATTCTTCGACATTACGTCATAACAAGTATGATGTATCTTTACTGTGAACAACACACAAGTTATTACGAAACATTTTCTCTTATCAACTGTACAGTTAGATGGAATGTAATCAGAAACTGCAAATGGTACTCTTAGAAACCTAACAGAATCTTCTGTTTATTTCTTTTGAATTTCGCGCAAGCTACACGAGGGATATCAGTGTAAGACTGGAGGGAAAGCAGTTAGTCATCACCACACTCCGCCAACTCTTGGGCTACTCTTTTACCAACGAATAGTGGATTGACCGTCACATTATAAAGCCACCACGGCTGAAAGGGCGAACATGGCTGGTGTGACGGGAATTCGTTCCCGTGACTCTCAGATTACGAGTCGAGTGCCTTTATCCACCTGACCATAACGGGCCCGGAGTCTTATGTTTAATAATTCTGTGTTTGTGACTCCACAAATACTTTCATATTTATATGCTAATAAAGTGTTATGTTTTGTACGCTAACATTGCGTTATGTTATGCTCCACAAACATTGTTCTTATACACTAATATTTTAATGTATGCTTTGTTCCAGAAACACAATTTGTACACGATTATCATGTTTTACTCCAAACACAATACTTTTGTAAACTGATTTAGTATCATGTTCGGTCCATAAAACATTCTTATTGTGTTTACTGATATAAAGTTATGTTCTACTACACAAAACATTATTGTGTTTACTTATAGTGTTACGTTTTACAACACACAAAAATAATTGTGTTTATTAATAGTGTTACGTTTTACAACACAAAATATTATTGTGTTTATTAATAATGTTATGTTTTAATACACAAAACGTAATTGTATTTATTTATACCGTGTTATGTTTTATTACACAAAACATTATTGTGTTTACAATAAAAACCTTATGGTTCCTGGTATGTAATGTTATCTACCATAAAATAGTTTTAAAATATAATTATGAATATTAAAAAAAATGTAAGTTTCTAGCATGTTTAAAAACTTTAAGATCATATTCTCTTTGTTTTATGTGCTCGAATCGCCTCAACTTATTTTAACAGAGAAATCACTTTGGCTCCTCGTCGTCCAGGTGGCTTTTATCACGAAGACGGAGAATGTTTATAACGATTTATTCAGATGTAGTAATTCACATTAAAAATTATAATATGTTCTTTATGAAAGCGTTTGAAGATCAAAGTAAGAAAGTCTTTTATCTGGCCGCTATTCCATATTTGGATGAGGGAATAATCAGCCATGAATGACATATTGAGCGACATCTCTCTGCTCGGCTGTAAGCCTTTACGGACACTGGATTTTCTCATTACCAAGATGTACGTTTCGGTTTAAAACTTGTCAGAAATTCTCCAAAAGAATGACCGCCGTCTAACCTTACGATATATTTATTTCTGATAGCTTACAGCATCGGCCTGCCCCCTACAGTCGGGTAAGTGAAGCAACGCCTAGTGTACAGGATGTCTGTCTCATTAGTCCGAGGTTCTGTTCTCAGCTGGTTCCTATTACCTAACGTGACGGTCACGGAACTGCTACAAGAGATATACAGGCAACGTGACGCCAGGTTAAAGTTTCCACTCAGAAACTGGGGGGTGGGGTCGAATGTTAACCGTACCCATATCTCAACACCGACAACTTAAAGCTTTCTTTCTATATACGTTCGATTCAACACTTTACAACTCTATGCCTTGTTATTAACAAACATTTCAGTTCGGTCTCTGGAGATATTGAGAGACTTTTGTTATTACCGTTTCGTGTTGGTTATATATTTTGTGTGATTACAATTACAGGGTGATCGTGTTTTTGTTATAAGACACTGCACCAAAGATAAAGACACCTGCTTAATCCAGTGAGATAATTAAATAAATAATAATGTCTTCACGAACCCTCATTGGCTTGCACATTATCGTATTTCACACGGAATGCACATTGCAGGTTGTACCTCTTCAAGTGGTTTGGAAAGTGATGGTCTAACTCAAACAATCCGGGAGATGCGGACTGTTCGACATGCCGTATCCACTGTGTCATCCGCTTGCTTCATTGTCACTCGTAACTAAAATAAAAAAAAAGTCATAACAAAATTGACATGATTATAATACGACAATAAATATTATAATGTGATAAAACTTCCGTAAAACAAGCCACGGGTTAGGCTAGAAGCGAGATGCGGACCCTACAGTGGAGTGACTCACTACTTGTCACATAACGACTTGTTGACATGTCTAGAACACATCATTGTTTGCCACTTGGAATTTTTATTACATATAAAATGGTTTTAGTAGGCGCAACACGCACTGTCGGTATTCTTATGGCCCTGTTACGACCGCTACCTCGAGATTTAGCGTTTCGAAGGTCGATTAGTTCTTTTAATGTTTTTTACATAATGGAAAGAATAAAAGAGTTTCTAACTTTACAGTAAAAATATGACGAATGTTTTTACTTATGATATCCAGTCAACTAATCATTCGTAGAATTATCCCTAATGAGGCTGTCCCCGAGAACGATAACCAGAGAGGGATTGTGTCCCTATACAGCTGCCTCTTCCTGTGTTTTACTGGGGATATTCGTAACTAATACTGTGATTCACATTTAATGACATGTCTTCACTGTTAATTAATCATAACTGGATTTTTAATGAAATACTGATAGAAGAGACATGTCTATAACTAATTAGAAACTGGATGACATGTCCATAACTAATAAGAAACTGGATGACATGTCCATAACCAATTAGAAACTGGATTTCATTCAGTAGACGGTTCATGACAACTGAACTCAGAAGTTAAGGACATCATCACTGGATACTTGTTATCTTAGATACTATATAATTGCCCTCTAAAGTTAATTGTACACAGTAGGCAGTTGTACGTTAACTTATCGATTTATCATTTTCTTTATTATTGCTAAAATTATCTTCAGTGAGACCTAAGCCATGGCCTCGAACAGGTGATCAATTCTCGTAAGGGAGACAAAACAACTCTCGTGGGTTTACACTGTGGGTGACATCTGAAACAAATACGTCATTCCATATCAAATATGTAAAAAATGAACTAGTAATGACAGTTAATTCCACATATATATACATATTTTACAACATAAAGCACGTGTCTTTCATAAAATAGAAACTGTCTGCAACTGCCGAAACTTTCGTATATAAACATTGGATCTTCGGATCGGCAGCCCAGCACGGAAGTCGTTTGTCACAGCCGGAGCTACAAAGTTACTTTCACTTGCTGAACTCATCTTGACATTTTACACAGACGGAGTTGCTGTTTTGAAATCTTGTTTTTATAACGTGCAGTTTTTTTCCGAAACGTTATATGTAAATGAATAACTTTTGCTGAAATCAGAACACATTTTGTTCTGTTGAAACTGTTCACAATCACTGGTTATAGATTTCTCTAAACCAATAGCAACATCAGAGTCCAAAGGAACTCGAACATAATGAGAAGAAAATGATAATTTGATTTAAGTAATATCACCCTTCCAACTCAGCTTGTGAAACATCCTTACGTGATGGATAAAATATATTATATTGAAAACGTACTTAGCTGAGTCACAGATAGTCCGATATTAAACTGAAATTCACACACCTGTGTGATTTAACAAGCTCCAGGTGTGGGTGTTTCTGAGAAAGATTTATCTTGTGAGATTAAAACTTTAGAACACCAGTTGTACCATTACTTGTGACTGACTGATGTTGTAGTTATGTTTTTAAATACTTACTACCAGAGTCTACTACTTGTGACTGACTGATGTTGTAGTTATGTTTTTAAATACTTACTACCAGAGTCTACTACTTGTGACTGACTGATGTTGTAGTTATGTTTTTAAATACTTACTACCAGAGTCTACTACTTGTGACTGACTGATGTTGTAGTTATGTTTTTAAATACTTACTACCAGAGTCTACTACTTGTGACTGACTGATGTTGTAGTTATGTTTTTAAATACTTACTACCAGAGTCTACTACTTGTGACTGACTGATGTTGTAGTTATGTTTTTAAATACTTACTACCAGAGTCTACTACTTGTGACTGACTGATGTTGTAGTTATGTTTTTAAATACTTACTACCAGAGTCTACTACTTGTGACTGACTGATGTTGTAGTTATGTTTTTAAATACTTACTACCAGAGTCTACTACTTGTGACTGACTGATGTTGTAGTTATGTTTTTAAATACTTACTACCAGAGTCTACTACTTGTGACTGACTGATGTTGTAGTTATGTTTTTAAATACTTACTACCAGAGTCTACTACTTGTGACTGACTGATGTTGTAGTTATGTTTTTAAATACTTACTACCAGAGTCTACTACTTGTGACTGACTGATGTTGTAGTTATGTTTTTAAATACTTACTACCAGAGTCTACTACTTGTGACTGTCTGATGTTGTAGTTATGTTTTTAAATACTTACTACCAGAGTCTACTACTTGTGACTGTCTGATGTTGTAGTTATGTTTTTAAATACTTACTACCAGAGTCTACTACTTGTGACTGACTGATGTTGTAGTTATGTTTTTAAATAATGCGATTATATTCCTACTTTTCTTAAACTCCTAAGATTATAGAGGGCAAACAATGTTCTTTTTGTTTCCTTCACCAGTTTAACACTTCAATAAAACAGACAAGGTGAATCGTGGTTTACAAATGCAATTGAAACTTTATCAGAAACTGTTGATTGTCGAAAATATTTCACAGCCCTAAAGAGAAATTTGTAAACGTTAAGTGTTTTTTATGATTGATCTCAAAATCTGGAGTTGAAGAAACAACCCAAATTTTAAGATGAAAAACACACAAATTGTTTTGCAAGATGATACAAAATGTGCGCGCATGCGTAGTTCTACAGATATTCAATATGACAAAATACCAAGGAAGATGAAACACGTTGTTTATAAATTTCCGTTTTCAGGTACTTAGGCCTAAACCGTTTAACAGGGGAGAGTAAATTTTAGAAGTTACTTAAGCCTAAACCGTTTTAATACCGACTTCACTTGAAGTATCAGTTTTTAAGTCTCGTTTACTTCTCAGCGACGATGATAAACGGACAAGATAAATGTTAGAAAGTACCATATTTGAAGTCTGGAAATGAATGTGTTTAATGACGTCAAAGCCAAACAAACCAAACCAAGAGAACAAACGAACCTTTCAAATGTTCTTTATAGCTAAGTCAAAATGAAGCATCTGTTTTCTTAATTTGTAACAGAAAAAGAAAGAAAATGTTGGCCCTTACAACAGAATCAGAAAGGACAGCAGATATAAACAGGATCAGAAAGGACAGCAGATATAAACAGAATCAGAAAGGATAGCAGATATAAACAGAATCAGAAAGGACAGCAGATATAAACAGGATCAGAAAGGACAGCAGATATAAACAGTATCAGAAAGGATAGCAGATATAAACAGAATAAGAAAGGACAGCAGATATAAACAGGATCAGAAAGGATAGCAGATATAAACAGTATCAGAAAGGATAGCAGATATAAACAGTATCAGAAAGGATAGCAGATATAAGTTATATCAGCAGAAACGTTAGGTGTAATGGGTTTTGACGAGATGTTTAAAAATTTTAAAAGTGCTCATAAAAGATGTGTTAATAACTACAAGGTTCTCAACAAAGGTGTATAATAACAAGGTTTTATTCATAGGTCTGTTAATAATTATAAGGTTCTCCACAAAGGTGTATAATTACAAGATTCTCTTCATAGGTATGTTAATAACTACAAGGTTCTCTACAAAGGTGTATAACTACAAGGTTCTCTTCATAGGTGTGTTAATAACTACAAGGTTCTCTACAAAGGTGTATAATTACAAGGTTTTCTTCATAGGTGTGTTAATAAGTACAAGGTTTTCTTCATAGGTGTGTTAATAAGTACAAGGTTCTCGACACAGGTGTATAAATAACTACAATGGTCTAGATACAGGTATATAAATAATTACAAGGTTTTCGAGAAAAGTATTTGAAACAAAATCACGTAAATCAATTCGAAGGGCTGTCTGCTCACAGCTGTTCATAATTTTGAAGTAATAGCTTAGGAGCAAAGCGCGAGACAACAGAACCCACCGCCAACTATTGGCTGTTCTCGTCGATTAATGTGACTTACCTCTACAGCATACCGGAAACTCGAAAGTGAGAAGCGAGCTTTCATATAGCGGGACGTGAACCATAAATCCCTGGATTTCTTGACCCTCAACAACAGTGAGTATTTCCATTTTCTGTGTTAATTAATGATAAGCAATGAGGCTTATGTCTTTAAAACTTATTTTTCTAGTTCAGATTTTGAGGTTACAAATAACAAGATAATTTCGTCAGAACAATAAATGTTATAAAATGATATAACATGATATCTAACAATGCTGATAATGCATGTTTCTTTCAGAGAAGAAATGACATTAAGTCTAACATCTGTGACGTCTTAATTTTTGAAAAAAAGAAACAAACCAAAAGTCTAGAGTTTGTGGCATCTTGTTCTTTAAAATAATAAATTACGTTAAGCCTTATTTTACGCCTTTATTTTTAAAACAAAAGATGGCATTAAGTCTTCTATTTGTGATGCCTCTATTTCTTAAAACACCAAACTCTGTTAAGCCTTGTTTTGTGACATCTTGTGATGCGTTACACACAAAGCATGATATTTTCAACTTTGCTGGAGTATTTAAAACTTGAAATAAGTGTTAATTACTAACGAAATTCAAGGTAAAACATTATTTTTTGAGTTGCAACATGTTTTTCAAAGAAAACCAGAAACATTTTAACTTTTATATTTCAAATTTTGTGACAAATCTGACCAGAAGATGATGTTTTGAATATTACAGGTCTTAAAATTTCGAAAAACCTAGAAATACAACCAACTGGTTTAGTTCACCCATTGGACTACGGCCACCTTCAGAATAAAGTTATTGATTCTATCTTATATTAGTTTGTAGTAGTTTCATGATGAAACAGATCCGTTAGTTGGTTTGTAGTGGAATCATAATGATAAATGGTCCAATAGTGAGTTTGTAGTAGTTTAATAATTGTAATTGGTTTCCTGATTAAGTTGGAGTAGTTTATTAATGATAAATAGTTCCATGGATAGTTTGTAGTGGTTTTATAATGATAAATAGTTCCGTTGTTAGTGTGTAGTGGTTTGTAGTAGTTTCATAATGATAAATAGTTATCTGGTTTGTTTGGTGTAGTTTCATAATGATAAATAGTTATTTAGTTTGCTTGGTATAGTTTCATAATAATAAATAGTTATTTGGTTTGCTTGGTGTAGTTTCATAATGATAAATAGTTATTTGGTTATCTTGGTGTAGTTTCATAATGATAAATAGTTATTTGGTTTGCTTGGTGTAGTTTCATAATGATAAATAGTTATTTTGTTTGCTTGGTGTAGTTTCATAATGATAAATAGTTATTTTGTTTGCTTGGTGTAGTTTCATAATGATAAATAGTTATTTGGTTTGCTTGGTGTAGTTTCATAATGATAAATAGTTATCTGGTTTGCTTGGTGTAGTTTCATAATGAGAAATAGTTATCTGGTTTGCTTGGTGTAGTTTCATAATGATAAATAGTTATTTGGTTTGCTTGGCGTAGTTTCATAATGATAAATAGTTATCTGGTTTGCTTGGCGTAGTTTCATAATGATAAATAGTTATTTGGTTTGCTTGGCGTAGTTTCATAATGATAAATAGTTATTTGGTTTGCTTGGTGTAGTTTCATAATGATAAATAGTTATCTGGTTTGCTTGGTGTAGTTTCATAATGAGAAATAGTTATCTGGTTTGCTTGGTGTAGTTTCATAATGATAAATAGTTATTTGGTTTGCTTGGCGTAGTTTCATAATGATAAATAGTTATCTGGTTTGCTTGGCGTAGTTTCATAATGATAAATAGTTATTTGGTTTGCTTGGCGTAGTTTCATAATGATAAATAGTTATCTGGTTTGCTTGGCGTAGTTTCATAATGATAAATAGTTATTTGGTTTGCTTGGCGTAGTTTCATAATGATAAATAGTTATCTGGTTTGCTTGGCGTAGTTTCATAATGATAAATAGTTATTTGGTTTGCTTGGCGTAGTTTCATAATGATAATTACGTTTTAAAATCATGTTGCCTATAGAAACATAGTATTACCAATGTGACTGTAATGTATGTTCATATCCATTAAACAAGTTTAGTACATTTTTATAAATAAAAACAAATTTTGTAGTTCTAGGATCGTAATTACTTGTATAGACTGAATAACTCATCTTTTTTTAACTTCGTATGAGAAGTCAAACAGCTCTAAGAAAACATACACACACAAGTCAAACAACTTTACATAGATCCACATATAAAACTTTTCCTGTTAACAATGGCATCACTGACTTAGTACAAACAATGAATGTCTTTCCTTAACTTTACCATTTAAAGATAATTTGAAATAATTGTTTAATGAGTAATTTAGTTTTTGAGTTATCCAAAAATATTAATACAAAACGTAAACATCTCACAGCACAAATTCTAACTATCCAACGAGATTTACCATGAATTAATGATAACACTTAAGTTATCACACGATGTAAGAGGAAAATATAGAAAACTAAAATTTACGATAAATATTTGTGTGAGAAACGTACAGTTATAGTAAAAATAATGAAGGTGGATTGAAAGTAATTAGAAGTTAGTATGTATATATATATACACATATAAATACCGCTCTAATGTACTTAGATAAATATATACATATACTCATAAATATACGAACAATTGTCAACCGTGATGACTCAGTCATTCTCGAAATATAAGTGTAAACTTTTTCCACACATTGTTAAGGATTATGTTTACACATTTTATGTAAATGTTGTGCATACAGACAAAATATTACTGATTTATTATAGATTCTACCGTTGGAAACTTTTTGTAAGTGTTGGTTAATATCACAAACTCAAACCAAACTTTACCACGACTTTCCTTCAGCTGAATAAAGTTTTTAACCCTGTTTATTATATTAACTTGGTTTGTCGTGGTTTCATAACAGTACATACTCCTGTTGTTAGTTTGTAGTAGTTTCATAACACTAAATAGTTCTGTAGTTAGTTTGTAGTGGTTTCATAATAGTACATACTCATGTGGTTAGTTTGTAGTGGTTTCATAACAGTACATACTCCTGTGGTTAGTTTGTAGTAGTTTCATAACAGTACATACTACTGTGGTTAGTTTGTAGTAGTTTCATAACAGTACATACTCCTGTGGTTAGTTTGTAGTAGTTTCATAATAGTAAATAGTTCTGTGGTTAGTTTGTAGTGGTTTTATAATAGTAAATAGTTCTGTGGTTAGTTTGTAGTGGTTTTATAATAGTAAATAGTTCTGTGGTTAGTTTGTAGTGGTTTTATAATAGTAAATACTCCTGTAGTTAGTTTGTAGTAATTTCATAATAGTTGATAGTTCTGTGGTTAGTTTGTGGTAATTTTATATAGGATAATAGTGTTATATTTATAGTTTCAGAGATTATTTGATTCTAAAGACATTCAGTGAGTTATGAGGAAATGTTACGTTAACTTGAAAATAAATTTTATCGTTGTCAGTATTGATGGAAAAATAAAACATGAAATCAAACATAGTATGAGTAATTTGAAATAAATAATTATCTCGACTTGTACTTAAGAACACGTGCAAGTTTATAACACAAAGATTACTGTTTGTTTTTTTAAAGTCGGTTCAACTGATTGAAAAGTCTGACAAGCAGAACTATGGGCTGTGTTTTTTCACAAATCAGTTTTTGTTGTGGGATTGAATCTTTTAACTGAAATTTTGGTTTGCGGTGTTTTGACGATAAAAATACAAATAAAGAACTAATAAGCCAGTAAAAATCGAAAAGAAAAACTCTTCGGAAAAACTAATTTGGTAATACGACTGTAAAGTGTCGTCATGGGCAATTAATTAAAACTTTATTAAGATGATATATCTTATTTCACTGACATGGCGTTATGAAATAAAACAATAATAACAACATATTTAGTTCGACAAAACATTACTATTGTATTGGTTTACAATATTAACATAAATAATGTAAGCCACGTTTTATCTTGTTTAAAGCGTAATAAAGCAATATGAGACAATAAGGGATGTCGTGGTTAAACTGGTGAAAACATTGTATCAGTTTTAATTGTTTCATATAAATAAGCACGTGCGTGACAGAATCACCACGTAAACTAAATTTTCACAAATATTGTGCATGCTTATGTTCTCTAACAGTATCTTTACCAAACTACCCTTATCTTGTTGTCCATCGACAAAGGTATTTGTTTGAATAGTCGACCAGGTATGATTTGAATCATCCAATGGGCGCAAACGTAGAGGCTTGTTATTTATTATACTGCCATCTAGCGACTGCATTCAGAAGTGAATACATTTTATTGAACTAATAATATACCATGTACTACGTTTTAATGATATATTGGATAAATACTCGTATGACAAAATTTTAAGTTATCTTATAAATGCCTTCGTTTACAACAAGGAATATTATAAAGTTAAATTATCCTTTAACGTTTTTTTTAGTGCACCAGATAATTTTGTTACAATTATACAAAGAAATAGAAATATTATTAACCTACTTGTATTAAAATCCTTCGATCTACCGAACACATTGTACGGCAGTTTAATTTTAAAAAGCTTTTCACTAGATAGCTGTATAAAGTTCAGTATTTATTTTTATACAACTATTTTGGAACTATGTGACATTAGGCCTATCTCACTTGCGTCAAGTTAAACCTTTTTTCACTGTTCTATACAGGTCTATACATTACGAATGACATGTATTCATAGAAATAACAAAATTCATAAAAAAAATACACACTTTAATCTCAGAAATTTATTGAAATCCATCAAATTCATCATCTTCATCGTCAGAAGCACCAAATAATAGATTCCAATCCTCGTCGTAGGTGTAGACATCTTTGGCTTTTGACGGTACAATGATAAACTCCCACTACATACCCCTGGTATTTATACCCTGGGTTAGTGATTTTAATTACTGAGTAAAAATTCTGGAATTCCATTGGTTACCTAATTACAGTGAGTGGAGCCAATAACGAATGACATATTGATTCCATCTCTGTCTCAATACGACACGTTCTGCTTTACTACAGAACGCCAATGATCACACACAACATGCATGCTGACGCTGAAACGAGACTAAGAAATCATTTTGAAGAAACTTGTCACTTCTTAAAAATGGCCTCGGCTTATTGGGCGGTAATAAGCAAAACCCCTCATTTTCAGAGCTGAAAATTGGCCTCGGCTTATTCGGCAATTCGGCTTATTAACCGGAAAATACGGTATATCTATTTAGAGTTACAAAATTATGTAAATTACGTTTTATTAATAGTTGTTTTGTGGTGAAAATAATTGTTGATATCCATAATTAAGTTTAAAGTATACAATATTACTGTATGTTGAAAATTCGTGTTTAATAGATTATTATATTTCCAAGTTTAAAAGCCAGGTGGTTGAAACACTCGACTCGTAATCCGAGGGTCGCAGGTTCGAATCTCTGTCATACCAAACATGCTCGTCCTTTCAGCTGTTGGGCTTTGTAATGTAACTGTCAATCCCATTATTCGTTGGTAACAAAATAGCCCAAGAGTGTGGTGGGGGATAGTAATGACTAGCTGCCTTCCCTCTAGTCTTGCGCTGCTAAAGTGTGGAAGGCCAACGCAGATAGCTCTCGTGTAGCCTTGCGCGAAATTCAAAAACCAAACCAAATTAAACTGGGTTGCACTTGTAAGTTACCATATTGCTACTTTAGTGTTTTAGTTAAAGATTTTACGAGGCGTGACATTATGTTTATCGTTTGTGTAATCCTGATGTTATGAGGACCTGATGAACTAAAACTCGTATAAAGGACATTGTTAGATAAAATCTTTATTAAATCCATAATGACGTCATTACATGTTAGTTGTATATCGTACTTCGTGGGTGGTAATGATTGGCTCATTCAACTGATCATCTAAGTTGTTGTATGTGAAATTTATATCCAAAAAGGTAACAAAAATGTGCAAACATGGGGCGATTTTACCGGTTTTTATCCACCTTAACAGGAAATGTATCTACCCTACAAAAATAAAATTTACCCCACAAAAACAAAATCTACCCTACAAAAATAAAATTTACCCAACAAAAACAAAATCTACCCTATAAAAATAAAATTTACCCCACAAAAACAACGATAATCGAGTCAACCAAAATTCGCAGTCTGCGAGTTGCGGGATCAAATTCCGCTAATTAATTTATTCTATCAGATGTAGGGGCATTATAATGTGGCGATCAATCCTACCTTTCATTGGTAAAACAATAACCTGAGAGCTGAAAACTGCTGATGTTGACAAGCTAGCTTACCTTTATTCTATCCCTTCAACATTAGGAACGGATATAGCATATATAACACCCGATTAGGAACGGTTATAATATATAACACCCGATCAGGAACGGTTATAACACATAACACCCGAATAGGAACGGTTATAACATATAGCAGTCGAGAAACTTTGCGCTAAACTCAACAAGCAAAACAAACCGAACGTTTTTAAAATATACATCTGTACGTAGTCGGAAAGCTTTCAGTTATCACGTAACACATTACATTAAACAATCCAGCTAATTCTGGATAACACATACATATAGTTTGACACAATGTATTATTATTATAATGTCATGTGACACTACAACGTACAACATATATTGTGACTAGTACGCTAGTGTAACACCACAACATACAACATATATTGTGACTAGTACAGTAGTGTAACACTACAACATACAACATATATTGTGACTAGTACAGTATTGTGTAACACTAAAACATACAACATATATTGTGACTAGTACAGTATTGTAACACTACAACGTGCAACATATATTGTGACTAGTACAGTAGTGTAACACTACAACATACAACATATGTTGTGACTATTTTCAGCGACAACTTGGCTTACGTAAACGATCGTGTTGTGTTGGTAACGACTTACAGTTAGTCCTACAGAACATAAATATGTTAGGTTGTATTCAGAACACTTAAAAAGTTTAACATTTCTGAGTATCAAATGACCAACAGTGAGTGTCCGAACAGTTGTAACTTTATTCTAGAAATATCTGTTGAAGTTCTTTTTGCCAGTTTGTTATAACTGATATTTGGTTGGTGTTAAGCCTGTGTAGTGTTCAAATAATACAGCTTATAATGTAAAATAAAATGAAAGTTTTGTTAAAACCCGACGTCTCACGATAACACTGCCGTATTTGTTAAAGGGATTTTATATATATAGAACACTGCTGTATTTGTTAAAGGGATTATATATATATATATATATAACACTGCCGTATTTGTTAAAGGGATTATATATATATATATATATAACACTGCCGTATTTGTTAATGGGATCTTACATATAAGTTAAGTTATAGACGTTGTAAAGACATAAGACTTAATTTGTCAAACTGAAATTCCGTTACATAATGTATTTATTGTTCTATGAAGTAGGTGTACTACAGAACTGAAATAGGTATACACAATAGCTGATATAGGTATAATACAGAACTGAAATAGGTATACACAATAGCTGATATAGATATAATACAGAACTGAAATAGGTATACACAATAGCTGATATAGGTATAATACAGAACTGAAATAGGTATACACAATAGCTGATATAGATATAATACAGAACTGAAATAGGTATACACAATAGCTGATATAGGTATAATACAGAACTGAAATAGGTATACACAATAGCTGATATAGGTATAATACAGAACTGAAATAGGTATACACAATAGCTGATATAGATATAATACAGAACTGAAATAGGTATACACAATAGCTGATATAGGTATAATACAGAACTGAAATAGGTATACACAATAGCTGATAAGATATAATACAGAACTGAAATAGGTATACACAATAGCTGATATAGGTATAATACAGAACTGAAATAGGTATACACAATAGCTGATATAGATATAATACAGAACTGAAATAGGTATACACAATAGCTGATATAGATATAATACAGAACTGAAATAGGTATACACAATAGCTGATATAGGTATAATACAGAACTGAAATAGGTATACACAATAGCTGATATAGATATAATACAGAACTGAACAGTTCCACTTATATACTTACAATGAATCATCCATAAAAACATTTAACAGTCATGAAATAGTTATTGCTAATTGATATGGTTATGAAAACTTATTTGTTTGATATACGGCTAGTGTAAAATTACTGTCGAAATGAATAAGAAAATCGTGTTGACACTAGCCACGTACTGATAAGGCTTACAGAATTTCAAGACAGAAAGGTTGTAAGAAGTCAAACATAATATTAAATTATTAAACTCAGCGACCTGGTGTTTTTTTTACCTATATTTGAGTCATCCACTCAGAAGTCTAATGTTTGAGTTACTTATATGTGAGTTACCCACTCAGAAATCTAATGTTTGAATTACCTATATCTGAATCATCCACTCAGTGGTCTAATGTTTGAGTTACCTATATCTGAGTTACCCACTCAGAAATCTAATGTTTGAGTTATTAATATTTAAGTTACCCACTCAATAGTCTAATATTTGAGTTATATGTGAGTTACCCACTAAGATCTCTAATGTTTGAGTTATTAATATTTAACTTACTCACTCAGTAATTTAATGTTTGAATTACCTACATCAGAGTTACCCACTCAGAAGTCTAACGTTTGAGTAACTTATGTCTGAATTATTCACTCAGAAGTCTAATGTTTGAGTTATTAATATTTAATTTACCCACTCAGTAATTTAATGTTTGAATTACCTATATCAGAGTTACCCACTCAGAAGTCTAACGTTTGAGTAACTTATGTCTGAGTTATTCACTCAGAAGTCTAATGTTTCAATTACTTATATGTGAGTTACCCACTCAGAAGTCTAATGTTTGAGTTACTTATATCTGAGTTAATCACTCAGAAATCTAATGTTTGAGTATAAATATTTACGTTACCCCCTCGGTAGTCTAATGTTTCAGTTGGTAATATTTATGCTGGTCATATGAGATATAAAAGTTTATTAGATTTACTAGTTTTACTGACTGGAACACACAATATTCTGTTCCTTTACTACCATTTAACACTTTATTACATTTACTACAGTTTCACTGACTGGAACACACAATATTCTGTTCCTTTACTACCATTTAACACTTTATTACATTTACTACAGTTTCACTGACTGGAACACACAATATTCTGTTCCTTTACTACTATTTAACAGTTTATTACATTTACTACAGTTTCACTGACTGGAACACACAATATTCTGTTCCTTTACTACTATTTAACAGTTTATTACATTTACTACAGTTTCACTGACTTTAACACACAATATTCTGTTCCTTTACTACTATTTAACAGTTTATTACATTTACTACAGTTTCACTGACTGGAACACACAATATTCTGTTCCTTTACTACTATTTAACACTTTATTACATTTACTACAGTTTCACTGACTGGAACACACAATATTCTGTTCCTTTACTACTATTTAACACTTTATTACATTTACTACAGTTTCACTGACTGGAACACACAATATTCTGTTCCTTTACTACTATTTAACAGTTTATTACATTTACTACAGTTTCACTGACTGGAACACACAATATTCTGTTCCTTTACTACTATTTAACAGTTTATTACATTTACTACAGTTTCACTAACTGGAACACACAATATTGTGTTCCTTTACTACTATTTAACAGTTTATTACATTTACTACAGTTTCACTGACTGGAACACACAATATTCTGTTCCTTTACTACTATTTAACACTTTATTACATTTACTACAGTTTCACTGACTGGAACACACAATATTGTGTTCCTTTACTACTATTTAACACTTTATTACATTTACTACAGTTTCACTAACTGGAACACACAATATTCTGTTCCTTTACTACTATTTAACAGTTTATTACATTTACTACAGTTTCACTGACTGGAACACACAATATTCTGTTCCTTTACTACTATTTAACACTTTATTACATTTACTACAGTTTCACTAACTGGAACACACAATATTCTGTTCCTTTACTACTATTTAACACTTTATTACATTTACTACAGTTTCACTGACTGGAACACACAATATTGTGTTCCTTTACTACTATTTAACACTTTATTACATTTACTACAGTTTCACTAACTGGAACACACAATATTCTGTTCCTTTACTACTATTTAACACTTTATTACATTTACTACAGTTTCACTGACTGGAACACACAATATTCTGTTCCTTTACTACTATTTAACACTTTATTACATTTACTACAGTTTCACTGACTGGAACACACAATATTGTGTTCCTTTACTACTATTTAACACTTTATTACATTTACTACAGTTTCACTAACTGGAACACACAATATTCTGTTCCTTTACTACTATTTAACAGTTTATTACATTTACTACAGTTTCACTGACTGGAACACACAATATTCTGTTCCTTTACTACTATTTAACACTTTATTACATTTACTACAGTTTAACTGACTGGAACACACAATATTCTGTTCCTTTACTACTATTTAACAGTTTATTACATTTACTACAGTTTCACTGACTGGAACACACAATATTCTGTTCCTTTACTACTATTTAACACTTTATTACATTTACTACAGTTTCACTAACTGGAACACACAATATTGTGTTCCTTTACTACTATTTAACAGTTTATTACATTTACTACAGTTTCACTGACTGGAACACACAATATTGTGTTCCTTTACTACTATTTAACAGTTTATTACATTTACTACAGTTTCACTGACTGGAACACACAAATTATTGTTTCCTTTACTACAGTTTAACACTTTATTACATTACTACAGTTTAACTGACTGGAAACACAACATTGTGTTCCTTTACTACTATTTAACAGTTTATTACATTTACTACAGTTTCACTGACTGGAACACACAATATTCTGTTCCTTTACTACTATTTAACACTTTATTACATTTACTACAGTTTAACTGACTGGAACACACAATATTCTGTTCCTTTACTACTATTTAACACTTTATTACATTTACTACAGTTTCACTAACTGGAACACACAATATTGTGTTCCTTTACTACTATTTAACAGTTTATTACATTTACTACAGTTTCACTGACTGGAACACACAATATTGTGTTCCTTTACTACTATTTAACAGTTTATTACATTTACTACAGTTTCACTGACTGGAACACACAATATTCTGTTCCTTTACTACTATTTAACACTTTATTACATTTACTACAGTTTAACTGACTGGAAACACAACATTGTGTTCCTTTACTACTATTTAACAGTTTATTACATTTACTACAGTTTCACTGACTGGAACACACAATATTGTGTTTTTTACTACTATTTTACAGTTTTTACATTTGCTAGACTGTTTTATGTAAATATTCAGACCGGGATAGTGGTTGTCAAGGTTACGTGAAGTTTTCACGTGTTTTTTTCTGCATGAGAAACCAGTGGCTTGTCGCCCGTGGCATCCGTCTGACCCTGATTCACGCTGGGCTCTTGTTGTGCTCAGATTGGTTCATTTATGGTAACGTTATGTTTAATTTGTTTTATTCAAATCAGTTTTTACACGTTATCACTTTGTGATACGGCTGATTCTTATTGTGTTTAGCTGTTCGCTTGCACGACATGTTGATTGTAACAGCCATCTGGTGGTCAAGTTAGAAAAAGTTTGAAAAGAAAAAAATACTGTGTTACTTTTTCCAATAGCCCTTCAGATCACCTGTCCTTTGACCTTGAACTGAGGCTACATTAAGCGAAGTGAGCTGCGGATTACTAAAGATATACTGATAATTTATTGCGCAGGGCGGGTAGAGGAACACCTGTTCTTCTTATGAGCTAATGACAAGTTACGTGTGTCACGTATGTTGATTGACGTTTTTTATATTTCACTGCTAATAACAGACGACAGATGTCACATCCTTCATATATCACGAAACGAAAAACAAACAAACATAAGCCGCCTCAATAATTTGCCCAGCAGACGAATTTGATGACATTGAGACGCCATATTGCTTCGTCGGGATTGGCTACAATTTGAAGCTTAGGGGAAACGTCAAACCTGATGAATGGACGGTTTACGTTAAGCTCCAGGATTTCGGGGAGGTGACGTCATCACGCCACCAATCACAAAATTACTCAGATGTTCTGTTGTCGATGTTGTAATCGCAAAACGAAGTTACATTTTTGCATTCATTGATCTAAACCGTTTATTTTCCTTCATTAGTTAGAATTTTTTGTTAGCGAATGATCGAGGTATAAATAACGGAATTTCTTTCCTTAAGTTCGTGTTAAATATCGCAAAGTGTTGTTTTGTAAGGCTAGCTAGAGTCTTGAGATGTAAAGTGTTATTTTGTAAGGCTAGCTAGAGTCTTCAGATGTAAAGTGTTGTTTTGTAAGGCTTGCTAGAGTCTTGAGGTGTAAAGTGTTGTTTTGTAAGGCTAGCTAGAGTCTTCAGATGTAAAGTGTTGTTTTGTAAGGCTAGCTAGAGACTTGAGATGTAAAGTGTTGTTTTGTAAGGCTAGCTAGAGGCTTGAAATGTAAAGTGTTGTTTTATAAGGCTAGCTAGAGTCTTGAGATGTAAAGTGTTGTTTGGTAAGGCCAGCTAGAGTCTTCAGATATAAAGTGTTGTTTTGTAAGACTAGCTAGAGTCTTGAAATGTAAAGTGTTATTTTGTAAGGCTAGCTAGAGGCTTGAGATGTAAAGTGTTGTTTTGTAAGGCTAGCTAGAGTCTTCAGATGTAAAGTGTTGTTTTGTAAGGACAATTAGAGTCTTGAGGTGTAAAGTGTTGTTTTGTAAGGCCAGCTAGAGGCTTGAGGTGTAAAGTGTTGTTTTGTAAGGACAATTAGAGTCTTGAGGTGTAAAGTGTTATTTTGTAAGGCTAGCTAAAGGCTTGAGATGTAAAGTGTTGTTTTGTAAGGCCAGCTAGAGGCTTGAGGTGTAAATTGTTATTTTGTAAGGCTAGCTAGAGTCTTCAGATGTAAAGTGTTGTTTTGTAAGGCCAGCTAGAGGCTTGAGGTGTAAAGTGTTGTTTTGTAAGGCTAGCTAGAGGCTTGAGGTGTAAAGTGTTGTTTTGTAAGGCTAGCTAGAGTCTTGATGTAAAGTGTTGTTTTGTAAGGCTTGCTAGAGTCTTGAGGTGTAAAGTGTTGTTTTGTAAGGCAGCTAGAGCTTCAGTGTAAAGTGTTGTTTTGTAAGGCAATTAGAGTCTTGAGGTGTAAAGTGTTTTTGTAAGCAGCTAGAGGCTTGATGTAAAGTGTTGTTTTGTAAGGACTAGAGCTTGAGGTGTAAAGTGTTATTTTGTAAGGCTAGCTAGAGTCTTCAGATGTAAAGTGTTGTTTTGTAAGGCCAGCTAGAGGCTTGAGGTGTTATTTTGTAGGTGTTCAGATGTAAAGTTTGTTTTGTAGGTGAGTGTAAAGTGTTGTTTTGTAAGGCTAGCTAGAGGCTTGAGGTGTAAAGTGTTGTTTTGTAAGGCTAGCTAGAGTCTGGAGGTGTAAAGTGTTGTTTTGTAAGGTTAGTTAGAGGCTTGAGATGTAAAGTGTTGTTTTGTAAGGTTAGTTAGAGGCTTGAGATATGTTTGTAGTATTAATAAATTCATTTTTATGATACAAGTAAAAGTTTTCCTCTTTGATTTTTAATCATGTAATGATCGTGCAAGTTTAATGCTGAGGTTTGTAATCCTGTAATGATCATATAAGTTTACACTAGGGTTTGTAATCTTGTAATGATCGTGTAAGTTTACACTAGGGTTTGTAATCTTGTAATGATCGTGTAAGTTTACACTAGGGTTTGTAATCTTGTAATGATCGTGTAAGTTTACACTAGGGTTTGTAATCTTGTAATGATCATATAAGTTTACACTAGGGTTTGTAATCTTGTAATGATCGTGTAAGTTTACACTAGGGTTTGTAATCTTGTAATGATCATATAAGTTTACACTAGGGTTTGTAATCTTGTAATGATCGTGTAAGTTTACACTAGGGTTTGTAATCTTGTAATGATCGTGTAAGTTTAACACTTGGGCTTGTAATATAATAAACAGTTAAATTTAACATTTGAGTTTATAAGTTAACAATATTGTGTAAGTTTAACACCGGGGTTTATTCTCTATAACAACCTTGTAGTTTAACTCTCGGTTAATGAGTTAATATTTAAGATGTAAGTTCAATGCTGGAAGTCATAAGCTGACGACAAACACGTGTTTGAACACGAAGGAACGTATAAATCTGGTTTGGTTTTTCTGCCTGACAACAATAGTTATTGTTCGTTGATTAAAACAATGAAACATTTATTACGAATGAAAAACATAAACCATGGAGTTCTGAGTTACCCGGAAAGGAGGGTGATGTGTCTACTCCATGGTTGACAGGAACGTTTCGGAACGCCCGCAGGGATTTTATTCCTGTCCTTCCTTTTTATGGGACGCAGATACATAAATCACTTTATTAACTACCATAGCTCATGGTGGTGTGATCTACGTGTCGAAAGAGAAGAGATATCAAACTCTGTCGTCTGGCATGTTGAACCGCATGCTGGTTCTGCTATCTTCCTTTGTGCGCGCGCTGGTTATGCTAACAAGAGACAATGGACTTTTATGTCATATAATGTGATTTCTGTCTCAGTTGTAATGCAGTTTACTGTCACGTTGTAGAATATGTTATATGTTGAAAGCTGTGTGCAGCGTGTCCTAGTCTGACCAGCCATAGGGTTGTCATATTTAGAATGTTTCAACACAACGTGCTTCAGAGGATTTGTAAACACTGCAGAAAGAATGCCTGGATCTTAGGTAGCGTTACATCTTTTTAATATCAATGAAACAGAATGCTTTAAAAAAAACATTATAAAAACACAAGTTACTACATGACGAATTTCTACTATAACTCTTTACAATGTGGAGGTTAGCTAATTACTTAAGAATTTATATTTATTTTTGATATATTCTGACATTGACACCTGTTGGCCAAACGTAGAACTATAGAAATAGAGGTTTGTTTTTCTTACTAAATAAACAAAATAGACAATCCTTGTCTATTCTCACTAAAGGAAATCTTCTGTCTTTATTTACCGAGCTGAGGTCAGCGAGTACACTTTAAAGATGATATAGTTTTGTTTTTTAGATGACCAATAGACATCCATAGATTTAAAGCCACCTGGTGTGTTTATATTCCGGTACCCTACTTTAGCATCGCAGCTGGAAACAAAGTTTGAATGGAGTAATACAAATCGATAGGTAAAAACTTTCCGAGGGGTTAAAGTGGGATATCTTTTGCCAGGTTAAACGTACATAACGGATGAATACCTGTGGGGAACGTCAGATATTTGGTATTACTACGACTAAGTAAAGAGACTGTTTCCATTCGCTTGGAATAATGCTAAGTTTAGGGTTATCTCAATTCGTCAGATATCAAATAACTACGTAAACACTTCAGATGTGTGACGTCACATTAGCTCAGTTTGATTGTGTGTGTCTGTGGAATAACTGTGTGAAACATTTTTGTTTATCTGTGTGTTACAAGGCTCCGACACGCACTTTAAAATAAATTTACTCACGTGTTTTACTTAATAATACATGTCTGTCTGTCTGTGTGTTGAAAGCCGTACAACTCGATTCATATAAACTTGGTGACGTGTAGTCACTGTTCTTACAATTACATTCTTAAATGTGAAATTCTGTATTCAGCTCTGTTTTTATACAATTTCTCAGAATAACAATACATCTGTCAGTAATGTGAAGCGCTCAACGCGGCATGTTGGAAACAAACTCTCTGACGTATTTTTATTCTTGAACTAAGAACAGAAATTTGTTTGTTTCATTTTTAATTTCCCGCAAAAGCTACGCTAAGACTACCTGTGCTAGCCATTCAGTGACAGACTAGAGGGAAGACAGCTAGTCATCATCACCCTCCGCCAACTCTTGAGCCACTCGTTTACCATTGAATTAACTGACACACTCTAATACCCCACGGCTGAAAGGACGAGTATGTTTAGTGGAACAAGGATTCGAACCCACAACCCCAAAACTGCGAGTCAAGCGCCCTAACCATCTGGCCAAACCATACGCAAATTCTATGAGAAATGTTTCCAAATATTACATGAAGGACACAACCTGAATTCGAGACAAAGAAAATTTTGAACCAAAACCTAGTAAAGGAACATTAGTATATTAATTAATTATAATTTTATCCATTCGAAACTAGCATGTTTTTAATTTTAAAAGTGGTATCGCACCTTATATTCTAGATAACACACCTGTCTTCTCCGATCGAGCATTCTTTCTTAAACTGTACATAAATCAAAACGTTCTGCACAAAATAAGAACAGAAGAAATGAAAAACACAACCAACACACAACAAGCTTTTGTGAGAGAAAATGAACCGAAATCGACTCTGTATAAATTATAACAAATTAACCCTAAATATTTATATATAATTTATAACAAACACGTTCAAACTGTAAGTTCGTACAAACTCGCTACAACCAACTATACAAATGTTATTACTAATTCAGTCAAACCAACAATACATAGGTGAAACATAAGTACTGATAGAAAATAGTTTAAAACATATCGGTGAAACGTAAGTAAAGCTTGGTGCTAATATAACATCTACCATGTTTATCAGCTGTAATCAGTCACCTGTAAAACACAGTGTTCATATACCTTCTACTGTGTTTATCAACTGTAATCAGTCCACTGTAAACCGTGGTGTTAATATAACTTCTACGGTGTTTATCATCTCTAATCAGTCCCCTGTTAACTGTGGTGTTAATATAACTTCTACCGTGTTTATCTTCTGTAATCAGTCCGCTGTAAACCCTGGTGTTAATATACCTACTACCGTGTTTATCTTCTCTAATCAGTCCACTGTAAACCCTGGTGTTAATATAACTTCTACCGTGTTTATCATCTCTAATCAGTCCCCTGTAAATCGTGGTGTTAATATACCTTCTACCGTGTTTATCAACTGTAATCAGTCCCCTGTATACCGTAGTGTTAATATAACTTCTATCGTGTTTATTTGCTGTAATCAGTCTCCTGTAAACCGTGGTGTTAATATAACTTCTTCCGTGTTTTTCAGCTGTAATCAGTCCCCTAAAACCGTGGTGTTAATATAACTTCTACCGTGTTTATCAACTGTAATCAGTCCCCTAAACCCGTGGTGTTAATATAACTTTTACCGTGTTTATCAACTGTAATCAGTCCACTGTAAACCCTGGTGTTAATATAACTTCTACCGTGTTTATTTGCTGTAATCAGTCCTCTAAAACCGTGGTGTTAATATAACTTCTACTGTGTTTATCAACTGTAATCAGTCCCCTAAACCCGTGGTGTTAATATAACTTTTACCGTGTTTATCAACTGTAATCAGTCCACTGTAAACCCTGGTGTTAATATAACTTCTACCGTGTTTATTTGCTGTAATCAGTTTCCTGTAAAACCGTGGTGTTAATATAACTTGTAAAATGTTTATCAACTGTAATCAGTCCCCTAAACCCGTGGTGTTAATATAACTTCTACCGTGTTTATCAACTGCAATCAGTCCACTGTAAACCCTGGTGTTAATATAACTTCTACCGTGTATATATGCTGTAATCAGTCTCCTGTAAACTCTGATGTAAGTGGATGGATATTCAGTCCTTATAAGATATTTCGTTTCATGGTTATTACTTCTTATATTCAAGTTATGTTATTTTAATTTGTTGTTGAAAGATAAATTGTCTTGTTGATTACATCATATGAAGTAGATATTTCACATTTTATGTGAAGTTGTGCTGATTTCTACGATTAATCGTTTATATGTGTTTGAATCTACAAAGTGAATTCTGTCTTCATCAAAATTCATCCGACTTATGTTTTTAATATTAACAGTGAATATTTGAATTCCACAACTCATCCATACGGACGTTACGCTGCCAAACTATCGAACCAGTTTGGCAGTAAGAGTTTGAACGTTTCTCTTATCGGAAGAAAGAGTGTTGGTAAGAGCATGGTTATAGTGTTGGTAAGAGCATGGTTTTAATGTTGGTAAGAGCAAGGTTTTAGTGTTGCTAAGAGCATGGTATTAGTGTTGGTAAAAGTATGATTTTTTGTTAATAAAAGTATGGTTTTAGTTTTGGTAAGAGCATGGAGCATGGTTATAGTGTTGGTAAGAACATGGTTATAGTGTTGGTAAGAGCATGGTTTTAGTGTTGGTAAGAACATGGTTTTAGTGTTGGTAAAAGCATGATTTTATGTTAATAAAAGTATGGTTTTAGTTTTGGTAAGAGCATGATTTTACCTCGCAGTGTAAATTTACATACATTAAAAACACACATTCGATACTGTATCGCAACACGACAGACTCGATACTTAACACACAGTGACTCCTAGGGTTACTGGAGTTTTGTTTGTTTGTTTTTTACGGCAGGTTTACTTAAGTGGAAATAAATCAATCATTTCTACTTCCACACTTCCCACGAAGAAGGTTTAGCTGACTTAGCCAATATTTCCACATTTCCCACAAGACAGGTTTAGCTGACTTAGCCAATATTTCCACACTTCCCACTAGACAGATCTTTGCTGACTTAGCCAATATTTTCACACTTCTCACTGGACAGGTTTAGCTGACTTAGCCAATATTTTCACACTTCCCATGAGACAGGTCTTTGCTGACTTAGCCAATATTTCTACACTTCCCACTAGACAGGTCTTAGCTGACTTAGCCAATATTTTCACACTTCCCACTAGACAGGTTAAGCTGACTTAGCCAATATTTCCACACTTCTCACTGGACAGGTTTAGCTGACTTAGCCAATATTTCTACACTTCCCACTAGACAGGTCTTAGCTGACTTAGCCAATATTTCTACACTTCCCACTAGACAGGTCTTAGCTGACTTAGCCAATATTTTCACACTTCCCACGAGACAGGTCTTAGCTGACTTAGCCAATATTTCTACACTTCTCACTGGACAGGTTTAGCTGACTTAGCCAATATTTTCACACTTCCCACGAGACAGGTCTTTGCTGACTTAGCCAATATTTCTACACTTCCCACTAGACAGGTCTTAGCTGACTTAGCCAATATTTTCACACTTCCCACGAGACAGGTCTTAGCTGACTTAGCCAATATTTCTACACTTCCCACTAGACAGGTCTTAGCTGACTTAGCCAATATTTTCACACTTCCCACGAGACAGGTTTAGCTGACTTAGCTGATCACATGAAGAAACAAAACAGTGTTTCGCCTATGGAACCAACGGCTGTTGCAAAATATATAAACAACAGATGACGCTACTGTTTATATGATCTAAAGTCTCTCATGGGTTAATTAAAGTTAACTCTCACAAGTTAAGAAACTTGTAATTTATAACACAACTCTAATGTCACCAACAATATTTATAACATAACTCTAACAACAATAACAGTATGTATAACACCACTCTAATATCACCAACAGTATGTATAACACAACTCTAATGTCACCAACAGTATGTATAACATAACTCTAACGTCACCAACAGTATGTATAACACAACTCTAATGTCACCAACAGTATGTATAACATAACTCTAATGTCACCAACAGTATGTATAACACAACTCTAATGTCACCAACAGTATGTATAACACCACTCTAATATCACCAACAGTATGTATAACACAACTCTAATATCACCAAAAGTATGAATAAAACAACTCTAATATCACCAACAATATGTATAACACAACTCTAATATCACTAACAGTATGTATAACACAACTCTAATATCACCAACAGTATGTATAACACAACTCTAATATCACCAAAAGTATGAATAACACAACTCTAATATCACCAACAGTATGAATAAAACAACTCTAATATCACCAACAGTATGTATAACACAACTCTAATATCACCAACAGTATGTTTAACATAAATCTCCAACAATATCAAATGAGGTGTAATATAACTTTTTTATAATACTTGAGATATAACATATCTTTGACAATACTGACTGTAAATATACCCAACTCTTTGACAGTACTGACAGTGAATTTCCCAAACTCTTTGACAATATTGACTGTAAATATACCCAACTCTTTGACAATACTGACTGTAAATATACCCAACTCTTTGACAATACTGACTGTAAATATACCCAACTCTTTGACAGTACTGACTGTGAATTTCCCAAACTCTTTGACAATATTGACTGTAAATATACCCAACTCTTTGACAATACTGACTGTAAATATACCCAACTCTTTGACAATACTGACTGTAAATATACTCAACTCTTTGACAATACTGACTGTAAATATACTCAACTCTTTGACAATAGCGACTTGAGCTATAATATAACATTAATACAATTACCAACTTCAAATAATTTTGTTTTAATGCCTCTAGGAGATAAAACTTTGTTGGAGTTAACTGTAAAGAAATCACAACAGATATTTAGAAATAAATATTTAATTTTCTTGCCACTATAATCTGGGAATGTTAGATAAAATTTGAAATGTTTTACTTTGTTGTTGCTAAACAGAAAACGTGAAACATTTTTCAATTTACCCCCAAGAACGCTAAAAAAAAGTCTTCTCGTAACACACGCTGGTGAAGGCTGTATAAGTGTGCACCTGAAATATAGTTCATAAACTTCCCACAGGGGGTGCTAGTAAGATTAGACGTCACACTGAAACAACCAATTTATTCTTGTGAAACTCAATGTAATAAGTAATGTCTTAATATTTACAACTTGACTCAACAAAACGTCAGTTAAGTGTAAACAAACTAATGACATGAACTCTGAATTTCATACAAAAAAACAGAAATACGTTGAGCTGTAATGTCACGTGTTTATTAATCCATAGACAGATTGTGTATAAAGAGATGTGCAGAGCTAGGACTTATATGCCATTAGTGATATTTAACTATTGACTAATACACTACGTGATAAGACATCAGTAATGTATCACTAGTCACCAATACACTACGTGATAAGACATCAGAAATGTACTAATCTTTATTTGTTTCTTATAAACAAAGTTACACGACAACTATTTGCTCCAGTCGTTCCTAATATATTAGTAAACAACTAAGAGAATCCATCTCTTGGGACGCTCTTTTACTAATTAATAGTAGAATTAACCGTCACACAATAACGTCTTCGCAACTGAAAGGACGAGCACATTTGGTGTGACGGAGTTTCGAACTCTCAACACGCAGATTCTGAGTCGAACACACTAACATCCTGGTCATACCGTGCTTAACAATGCATGATTAGTCATTAACACACCATATGATAAGACATTACTGGTGTATGATTAGTCATTAATACACCACATGATAAGACATTACTTGTGTATGATTAGTCATTAACACACCACATGATAAGACATTACTTGTGTATGATTAGTCATTAATACACCATATGATGAGACATTACTGGTGTATGATTAGTCATTAATACACCATATGATGAGACATTACTGGTGTATGATTAGTCATTAATACACCATATGATGAGACATTACTTGTGTATGATTAGTCATTAATACACCATATAATGAGACATTACGGTGTATGATTAGTCATTAATACACCATGATGAGACATTACTGGTGTATGATTAGTCATTAATACACCATATGATGAGAAATTACTGATGTATGATTAGTCATTAATACACCATATGATGAGAAATTACTGGTGTATGATTAGTCATTAATACATCATATGATAAGACATTACTGGTGTATGATTAGTCATTAATACACCATGATAAGACATTACTGGTGTATGATTAGTCATTAATACATCATATGATAAGACATTACTGGTGTATGATTAGTCATTAATACATCATATGATGAGACATTACTGGTGTATGATTAGTCATTAATACATCATATGATGAGACATTACTGGTGTATGATTAGTCACTAATACATTACGTGATAAAACGTTAGTAATGTTTGTGATGTTGATAGGTGTGAAATTTAGAATATACGATTACGGTACAATAATACAATATACCACGTGATGTAGTTAGACGTTAAGTTTAGAATATACGATTACAGTACAATAATACAATATACCACGTGATGTAGTTAGACGTTAAGTTTAGAATATACGATTACAGTACAATAATACAATATACCACGTGATGTAGTTAGACGTTAAGTTTAGAATATACGATTACATTACAATAATACAATATACCACGTGATGTAGTTAGAAGTTAAGTTTAGAATATACGATTACATTACAATAATACAATATACCACGTGATGTAGTTAGACGTTAAGTTTAGAATATACGATTACATTACAATAATACAATATACCACGTGATGTAGTTAGACGTTAAGTTTAGAATATACGATTACATTACAATAATACAATATACCACGTGATGTAGTTAGACGTTAAGTTTAGAATATACGATTACAGTACAATAATACAATATACCACGTGATGTAGTTAGACGTTAAGTTTAGAATATACGATTACATTACAATAATACAATATACCACGTGATGTAGTTAGACGTTAAGTTTAGAATATACGATTACATTACAATAATACAATATACCACGTGATGTAGTTAGACGTTAAGTTTAGAATATACGATTACGGTACAATAATACAATATACCACGTGATGTAGTTAGACGTTAAGTTTAGAATATACGATTACAGTACAATAATACAATATACCACGTGATGTAGTTAGACGTTAAGTTTAGAATATACGATTACAGTACAATAATACAATATACCACGTGATGTAGTTAGACGTTAAGTTTAGAATATACGATTACAGTACAATAATACAATATACCACGTGATGTAGTTAGACGTTAAGTTTAGAATATACGATTACAGTACAATAATACAATATACCACGTGATGTAGTTAGACGTTAAGTTTAGAATATACGATTACGGTACAATAATACAATATACCACGTGATGTAGTTAGACGTTAAGTTTAGAATATACGATTACATTACAATAATACAATATACCACGTGATGTAGTTAGACGTTAAGTTTAGAATATACGATTACGGTACAATAATACAATATACCACGTGATGTAGTTAGACGTTAAGTTTAGAATATACGATTACAGTACAATAACACAATATACCACGTGATGTCGATAGGCGTTAAGTTTAGCCCATATTTAAAAGAAATCCTGACCAAACGCTTATTCTTATTCTTATCTTACTTTTTCTGCACTTTCACCGGTTTTGACGAACTTCTCGACTGAAGGACACGACAAGAATTCACTAGTTTTGAAACCGCTGGCTGGCGCTAGTCCTAACCTAATGCACTTCTCCATTTAAAGGATGTAATCTATGAATGTTAAGCCTAAGTTACAACGTTTCCGCTGGTATTATGAAACCATTAATGTCCTTCGTTGACACAAGCGTTCTTGTGAAAGTGGATTTCACGCTTATTACGTATCCCACGTGAAACAAGTGAAATATTTTAGACGTGAATTATTGTGATAAAGTTTGCATTACTCTAGACTCTATATGTGTTCTTTCCGTGTTTGTAAGTAAAACCATCTCGAGAGAACATTAGCGAAATCCTGCCGGATTCTAGACTTCTCGTTTCGTAGATTTATGACGTTTCGTGTAATTAGTTTAGAGAATGTAAAAGATAGACTTCGATTAACCACAGTTTGGTTTTCTGTTTAACTCTGTCGTTAAGACTTCGTGTTTTGAAAAGGAAACAAACCGAAACTAGATAGGAAACATTAATATGAAGAATTTCTGTTTGTAACACCGTCTTTACATCGGGTCTAAGCCGATTAGGTCGGTATTTAAAAATTTTTCTCTCTGTAAGTGAAACTGAGAAACGATGTGGCTAAAACGGGATAGTTTAATGTAAACAAAACGTTACGTAAAAATAAAACTTGGAAAACTCAAAACTTTAGAGAACTAAGTGAGTGATAGAAACTTACGATCTTACATTAAAGTGAAACGTGAGAACTCATAAATAAATTACGAGTTTCTTACTTGTTTAAAGTGAGTTCATCATGGAACGAAAACAGAAGAATGAAGACTGAAACGACTTGTATTTCAATGTTATTCTACAACAACGAAATTAGGTCCTCCGATGTCAGAAATACCTCTTAGTGTTAGAATGTAATAAAATTCTAAATATAAACACGAAACTGTGAAATTCAATTGGGGCAGGAAATAAAATTGTTTTAGATAACTTATAAAAACCGTTAATGTGGTGAATAGATAGAAACTAAAGTCACAAAGACAGCTGTGACTCATTTAAACACCACTCACGGAACACAAACCAACACAGAATAAAACGAATATTTTAGAAGTTCTATGCTCATTTTATAAAAGCCCCAGAGCCACCTACAGAACCGAGATTTATTGAAGTTTTTTTTTTTCCTCTGCTGTTGGCAGTTAATGTTTTTTTGGTGTGTTTTTTGTTTTTTAAGTCATTTCCCACCGGTCGTTTTAACACTCCGGAATCGACTGAGAAAAACTTGCTTGTCATGCGTGTTTGCTTCTGTATTCCTAACACAACTTCAGTGATTTGAAAGCCTTCTAACATAATCAACTTCTTTTGTGTAGCAGCCGTGACTCTGTAAAACACGTTAAGAGTTTCTTATTGCTGGGTGTTTGGAAGAACTTACGTTTTAATATTAATCTCATAGGAAAAAAATAAAAGTGAGTCTTGTAAGCAAGCAGACACTTCACTAGGACAAATGGACCACATGGACAACATGGCGCAAAACAATCAAGCTTCCTTCACTGATATAGATTGTTCTGGACGTTGGTAGAAATATACCGAGTCTAAGTTACGCCAGCAGGCGCGTGGACTTAACACGAGAACAAAAATGTCTCTCTAATCTACGTAGTAATCAACCACATACTTTATCGCAGAAGATTTCTTTATAAAAGAAAATCACATACTGTATCGCAGAAGATTTCTTTATAAAAGAAAATCACATACTGTATCGCAGAAGATTTCTTTATAAAAATCACATACTTTATCGCAGAAGATTTCTTTATAAAAATCACATACTTTATCGCAGAAGATTTCTTTATAAAAATCACATACTTATCGTAGAAGATTTTTTATAAAAAATCACATACTTTATCGAAGAAGATTTCTCCATAAAAATCACATACTTTATCGCAAAAGATTTCTTTATAAAAAATCACATACTTTATCGCAGAAGATTTCTTTATAAAAATCACATACTTTATCGTAGAAGATTTCTTTATAAAAAATCACATACTTTATCGTAGAAGATTTCTTTATAAAAATCACATACTTTATCGCAGAAGATTTCTTTATAAAAATCACATACTTATCGTAGAAGATATTTTATAAAAAATCACATACTTTATCGTAGAAGATTTCTCCATAAAAATCACATACTTTATCGCAAAAGATTTCTTTATAAAAAATCACATACTTTATCGCAGATTTTTCTATAAAAATCACATACTTTATCGCAGATTTTTCTATAAAAATCACATACTTTATCGCAGTCTTTATCACATTTTTTTCCTGATGTAATTCTCCAGCGATCTGATAGTCAACTCACACGCACATCAGTAGTGACTATGTGCAAAGTACTTAGACTGACCCAGGATTCGGACATCAGTAGTGACTGTGTGTAAAGCACTGAGACTGACCCAGGATTGCGGACATCAACAATGACTGTCTGTAAAGCACTGAGACTGACCCAGAATTGCGGACATCACTATTGATCGGGTGTAAAGCACTTATACTGACCCATGATCGAGGACATCAGCAGTGACCGGGTGTAAGGCACTTAGACTGACCTAGGATCATGGACATCAGCAGTGACCGGGTGTAAGGTACTTACACTGATCCAGAAGTGATAGGGTCTGGGTCAAATAATAAGGTCGTGCTCAGACAATTTCCTTACAACAATTTATTTCTCTGCACAAGTGTATTTCAGCAAACAACAAACTGTAATTTATGTGGTATGTTATCAGACATTCTGGCTCAGAATTAGACGTCTCTATTCTACAGTATTCAGTATGGAGCTACTGAAATCTTGTATAGTGAGGATCTACATAGAAGCATTGCTTGTTTAGCTTGAAGTTTTATTCGATATTTCAATGTTACTTCTAATAGAACTGAAGATAAAAAATATATAAACCAAACGTGTGTATGTATATATATATATAAATACACCTGTATACAAAATACGAGTTTACTATATATAAATACACCTATATTTAAAATACCAGTTTACTGTATATAAATACATTGAAATACAAAATACGAGTTTACTATATATAAATACACCTATATTTAAAATACCAGTTTACTGTATATAAATACATTGAAATACAAAATACCAGTTTACTATATATAAATACACCTATATACAAAATACCAGTTTACCAGAATTTCTCCTCTATCCTTACTTCATTATCTGTTATTTTAAGATGAACATTGAGCTTTACCAGTAAGTCTCCAGAGACTAAGAAACATTTCTCTTGGTAAACAAACTGAGGTACAGTGTTATGTTTCATCTTCATTGTTCACTACATCACCTGATATTGTAACAACTCAAACAAGTTTAGATTTAGTTTTTATTCATAATTCTCAGTATTAACTTCCCACACTTTACAACTCTTACTTTAGGTTTGTAACTAAGCTCCACAAAATAAATAAAACTAATTATAATTCAGTTGATTCTCAGAAGAAAACACCACACGTGAGATACTGGCAACAGTACAGTGTTGAATCATGACAGAACAGTTAGATAAATAACCTTTATAAAAGTAAGACAGTTTAAAATATTCAGCATTAATAACAATACAGTGTTGAATCATGACTGGACAGTTAGATAAATAACCTTTATAAAAGTAAGACAGTTTAAAATATTCAGTATTAATAACAATACAGTGTTGAATCATGGCTGGACAGTTAGATAAATAACCTTTATAAAAGTAAGACAGTTTAAAATATTCAGTATTAATAACAATACAGTGTTGAATCATGGCTGGACAGTTAGATAAATAACCTTATAAAAGTAAGACAGTTTAAAATATTCAGTATTAATAACAATACAGTGTTGAATCATGGCTGGACAGTTAGATAAATAACCTTTATAAAAGTAAGACTGCGTAAAATATTCAGTATTAATAACAATACAGTGTTGAATCATGGCTGGACAGTTAGATAAATAACCTTTATAAAAGTAAGACAGTTTAAAATATTCAGTATTAATAACAATACAGTGTTGAATCATGGCTGGACAGTTAGATAAATAACCTTTATAAAAGTAAGACTGCATAAAATATTCAGTATTAATAACAATACAGTGTTGAATCATGGCTGGACAGTTAGATAAATAACCTTTATAAAAGTAAGACTGCATAAAATATTCAGTATTAATAACAATACAGTGTTGAATCATGGCTGGACAGTTAGATAAATAACCTTTATAAAAGTAAGACAGTTTAAAATATTCAGTATTAATAACAATACAGTGTTAAATCATGACTGGACAGTTAGATAAATAACCTTCATAAAAGTAAGACAGTTTAAGATATCCAGTATTAAAAACAATACAGTGTTGAATCATAACAGAATTCTATTTAATCAAAATTCATTTACAAACAATTGGTTAATTACCAGAAATTAGATGTTTTAGTGGTACTGGGTTATTGTTGATTTTGAAAGTTTAAATTCATAGTAACAGATCAAAACCAAAGTTGTATGGATACTAATTTCGATGTTTTTAGATATACCCTTTAAAGAAATATACGTTGGCCTGAAATATGAAACGTTTAACTCTCGTAATTAGAATCTATGTAAATTTGGTGTCGTTCGGTTGTCGTGAATTAATTTTTTTAGCAATTCTACCCGATACTGTGTATTTATCTGATATTACGTATTTCGAGTTGTATTCTGTAAGGCTGACATTTTATTCGGGTAACATATTTATTAAATTCTACTCTGCTGGTTTACATTAATCAAAAATCAAAGTCAATTTCTTATGTTAATCTTCGATAAAGAATGTCCTTACTTACAATGACATTTCTTCATAGTAACACTGTTCAAATGTTACAGGCTCACTAGGACTATTTTGGTAAGTTTAATACTAGATCGTTATCCGAGATCAGAGCATGCGCGAGTGTTCCGTGATCTGAACAACTTGAAAACTGTCAGATAAACATGACAGTAAAACCAGTGTCTCTGCCTTCAAACACCGTCTCCCATTTTTGAAATATCTTATCTCTTTCATCGTGCTCTATTTTCTGATGTTCCTGACCAAGCCACACCTAAGACGGTAATAACAATTTAGGGTTCAGTGACTTGATGGCTTATTTTACTTCTCAGTTAGGGACTGGGGTGAGGCCAAGAGGTTTACACAACAGAGTGGTCGCTGTTAGGTCAGAATGGCCAAAGTTCAAGAATACGTGTTTTTTATTGTTTTCCAAACAATGAGTGAGATACAAGGAAGTGAACAAAATGGACGGATGTTACCATGAAACGTGTAATTAAAGATCAGATAAGAAGAACTCAGGAACTCGTCTGGTTCAAGTCTTCCAGTTTCGTCACTTATCTTGAAGTGCCTAGAAGAAAAGTGTTTAAATATGTAAACAGTCGTGAAAACTTTCACTTTTATTCGAAACACTTTGTTTGTTTCTTACTTCAATGTGTGCTCTAAATATTAATAAGAACTTTGAAAACAGAGATTATTCACACATATATAATGAACAACACACAGGAGAGTTAGATAATACATGAGATACAGGGAAAATGTTCTATAATACATGAGATACAGGGAAAATATTCTATAATACATGAGATACAGGGAAAATATTCTATAATACGTGAGATACAAAGAAAATGTTCTATAATACATGAGATACAGGAAAAATGTTCTATAATACATGAGATACAGGGAAAATGTTCTATAATACATGAGATACAGGGAAAATATTCTATAATACATGAGATACAGGAAAAATATTCTATAATACGTGAGATACAAGGAAAATGTTCTATAATACATGATATACAGGAAAAAATGTTCTATAATACATGAGATACAAGGAAAATGTTGTATAATATATGAGATACAAGGAAAATGTTCTATAATACATGAGATACAAGGAAAATGTTCTATAATGCATGAGATACAGGGAAAATGTTTTATAATACATGAGATATAGGGAAAATGTTCTATAATACATGAGATAAGGGAAAATGTTCTATAATACATGAGATACAAGGAAATTGTTTTATAATACGTGAGATACAAGGAAATTGTTTCATAATACGTGAGATACAAGGAAATTGTTTCATAATACGTGAGATACAAAGAAAGTGGTTTATAACAGGTGAGATACAAGGAAGGTGTACTATAATACATGAGATACAGAGAAAATGTTTTATAATACATTAAATAGAATGTACATGTTTTATAATACGTGAGATACAAGAAAATTGTTTAATAATACACGAAATACAAAGAAAGTGGTTTGTAACATGTGAGATACAAGGAAAGTGTACTATAATACATGATATACAAAGAAAATGTTCTATTATACGTGAGATACAAAAATAACCTATTATAAATAAGATAAAAGGAGTATGTTTTATAACAGGTGAAACACGAGGAAAGTGTTTTATAATACGTGAGAGACAATGAAAGTATATATGTGTAAAAACGGTCGGTTTTGGTTGGGATAATTTTTTATCCAGAGGTGCAAACAACGTTTCGACCGTTTTCGGTCTTCGTCAGGTCACAAAGAAAGAAAGAGGTAACTGACCGATAGCTGACCCCATGTTTGAAGGGTGTTGTGTAACTGAGTGTAGGAATGTAGAGGGCGTGCGTAGATGTTTGATTATATTTATTAATACAGGTATAAAGATGTTCCTTTATATTGGTTTATTTTGGGTTTAAGTTGTTTTATAAGTAAGGCTTCTTTAATTTTGCGTTTCTTTACGTTTGATTCTTTATTTAGTATTTTAGTGTTTTCTATGGTTATTTTGTGTTTATTTGATATGCATTGTTCAAAAATGTGTGAAGTTTACTTTTTGTGTTCTTTGAATCTGGTTTCCATTTTTCTACTTGTTTCTCCAATATAAAAGTCATGACAGTTATCACATTGTATTTTATAAATAATGTTGGTGTGGTGTTTGTCAGTGTAGTTCTTACAAAGTAAAGACCTCAATTTTGTGCCTGGTTTTTGAATAAATTTGGTATTAACTGAAATGTCATATTTTGTTACTGGTTTTTGCCAAATGTTGGTTATTTGTTGCTGATGTCAGGAATATATGGTATACAGCAGTATATGGTTTCGTGATTTTTTGATTCGTGAGATATATTTACTTTTGTTGGTTGATTTTGCTTTCTGTCTAGGTGTGTGCATATAATGTTTTCTACGGTTTGTGGAGGAAACTTATTGATGTTGATGAAGTATTGTTTTATTTTGTCTAATTCATCGTTAATTTTATCTGGATAGCCCAGTTTTATGGCTGTGTTTATTTGGTTTCTTAGCATGTTGAGTTTTTGTTTTGTTTCATGTGCTGAGTTCCAAGGAATGTATAGTCCAGTATGGGTGATTTTTTTGGTGTACAAAAGAAAAAAAACCAACATTTGACAAAAACTAGCAACAAAATATGACATTCCGGTTAATACCTAATTTATTCAAAAACCAGGTACAAAACGGAGGTCTATACTATGTAAAAACTACACAGACAAACACCACATCAATATTATTTATAAAATACAATGTGATAACTGCTACGACTTCTATATTGGAGAAACAAGTAGAAAAATGGAAACCAGATTCAAAGAACACAAAAAGTCACCTTCACACGTTTTCGAACACTGCAAGTCACATAAACACAACATAACCATAGAAAACACCAAAATTTTAAATAAAGAAAGAAACATAAACAAACGAAAAATTAAAGTAACCTTACGCATACAACAACTCAAAACAAGCCAATACAAAGGAACACCTTTCTACATATATTAATAAGTATATCCAACGTCTAAGCACGCCCTCTACATTCCTACACTCAGTTACACAAAACCCTTCAAACATGTGGTCAGCTATCGGTCAGTTACCTCTTTCTTTCTTTGTGAACCTGATGATGACCGAAGAAGGTCGAAACGTTGTTCGCTCCTCTGGATAAAAAATTTTCTCAACCCAAACGAGCCGTTTTTACATATATATATTTCTCTCGTCATCACTGAATATTATTTCACACAACGAAATGTTTTATAATACGTGAGATACAAGGAAATGTTATGTAATACGTGAGATACAAGGAAATGTTATATAACACGTGAGATACAAGGAAATGTTATAAAACACGTGAGATACAAGGAAATGTTATATAATACGTGAGATACAAGAAAATGTTATGTAATACGTGAGATACAAGGAAATGTTTTATAATACAAGAGACACGAGGAAAATGTTATGAGATACAAGGAAAATGTTTTGAAATGCGTAAGATACAATGAAAATGTTCCATAATGCATGAGATATAATGAAATTGTTTTATACTGCGTGAGATACAAGGAAAATGTTTTGAAATACGTCAGATAAAAATAAATTTTCTATAATACATTAAATAGAAGCTAAATATTTTATAACACGTGAGATATACGGAAAATGTTTTATAATACAATAAATAGAAGGAATTTTTATAATACATGAGATACAAGGAGGATGTTTTGAAATGCGTGAGATACAAGAAAAAATATTCTATAATACATTAGATAGAAGGAAAATATTTTGTAATACGTGAGATACAATGAAAATGTTTTGAAATGTGTGAGATACAAGAGAAATGTTCTATAATACATCACATAGAATGTAAATGTTTTATAATACGTGAGATATAAGGAAAATGTTTTATAATGCATGAAGTACAAGAAAAATGTGTTATAATACGTGACACACGAGGAAAATATTTTGTAATACTTGAGATACAAGGAAAATGTGTTATAATGCATGAGATACAAGAAAAATGTTCTATAGTACATTAGATATCAGGAAAATATTCTATAATACCAAAGGTACAAAGAAAATGTTTTTAATACATGAAATACAAAAAAAAATGTTTTGAAATGCGCGAGATACAAATAAATGTTTTGCAATACGTGAGATACAAAGAAAATGTTTTTAATACGTGAGATAAAGAAAAAATGTGTATAATACAAGAGACACAAGGAAAATGTTATAAGATACATGAGATACAAGGAAAATGTTTTGAAGTGCGTGAGATACAAAAAATGTTCGACAATACATGAGATACAAGGAAAATGTTATATTATACATTATACAGAGATAAAATGTGCTATAATGCATGAGCTGCAAGAAAAATGCTTTATAATACGTGAGACACGAGGAAAGTGTTTTATAATATGTGAAATACAAAGAAAATGTTCTACAATGTCACCACTATATAAATATAAATTAATAATAAGGACCATGTGTTTAAGAATGAAAACAGAAACTATAAACGTTTGGTAGACACAGAATGTATTGTTTCTTTTAAAATACATGTTGTCGATACTTTAAAAACGGAAGGAAAGTTCATACAACACCTGTGTTGAGGTTTAACTGTAGGAAGGAAAGTTCATACAACATCTCTGTTTAGGTTTAACTGTAGGAAGGAAAGTTCATACAACATCTCTGTTTAGGTTTAACTGTAGGAAGGAAAGTTGATACAACATCTCTGTTTAGGTTTAACTGTAGGAAGGAAAGTTCATACAACATCTCTGTTTAGGTTTAACTGTAGGAAGGAAAGTTCATACAACATCTCTGTTTAGGTTTAACTGTAGGAAGGAAAGTTCATACAACATCTCTGTTTAGGTTTAACTGTAGGAAGGAAAGTTCATACAACATCCATGTTTAAATTTAACTGTAGGAAGGAAAGTTCATACAACATCTCTGTTTAGGTTTAACTGTAGGAAGGAAAGTTCATACAACATCTCTGTTTAGGTTTAACTGTAGGAAGGAAAGTTCATACAACATCTCTGTTTAGGTTTAACTGTAGGAAGGAAAGTTCATACAACATCCATGTTTAAATTTAACTGTAGGAAGGAAAGTTCATACATCTCTGTTTAGGTTTAACTGTAGGAAGGAAAGTTCATACAACATCCATGTTTAGGTTTAACTGTAGGAAGGAAAGTTCATACATCTCTGTTTAGGTTTAACTGTAGGAAGGAAAGTTCATACAACATCCATGTTTAAATTTAACTGTAGGAAGGAAAGTTGATACAACATCTCTGTTTAGGTTTAACTGTAGGAAGGAAAGTTGATACAACATCTCTGTTTAGGTTTAACTGTAGGAAGGAAAGTTCATACAACATCTCTGTTTAGGTTTAACTGTAGGAAGGAAAGTTCATACAACATCCATGTTTAAATTTAACTGTAGGAAGGAAAGTTCATACATCACTGTTTAGGTTTAACTGTAGGAAGGAAAGTTCATACAACATCCATGTTTAGGTTTAACTGTAGGAAGGAAAGTTCATACATCTCTGTTTAGGTTTAACTGTAGGAAGGAAAGTTGATACAACATCTCTGTTTAGGTTTAACTGTAGGAAGGAAAGTTGATACATCTCTGTTTAGGTTTAACTGTAGGAAGGAAAGTTGATACAACATCTCTGTTTAGGTTTAACTGTAGGAAGGAAAGTTCATACATCTCTGTTTAGGTTTAACTGTAGGAAGGAAAGCTCATACATCTCTGTTTAGGTTTAACTGTAGGAAGGAAAGTTCATACAACATCTCTGTTTAGGTTTAACTGTAGGAAGGAAAGTTCATACAACATCCATGTTTAGGTTTAACTGTAAACAAATATCTGGAGATTTATTAAGTTTGATAAAGTGAGAATTCCTCACAAAATCAACTACATTCTGCATGAAAATTTGTTTTTTTAATATTGTAAGGTACATCGATTTTCAGTTGGTTAAAATACTTTAGTTTGTGACCTATGTAAAGGGAACATTCTTTAAAAGCGGTTTCATTTTCAATTCCTGACTTTTTTATTAAATAATTACATCAAATTATGAAGAACTCACGTTTCATGTTTCAACAGGTGTCGTTTTTCTTGACGCGTCCTCGTGACCAATGCAGTTCTCACGTGCTCACGAACAATCTATCACTCCAGTGTTTGATGGAGCTTTGCGTACGACGTCAGAAAGTTGACTTCACACAACAGGAGACGGTATCACGGACGACATTCAACTGTACTGAGAGAAAACAACGTCGAAAATAACAATACTTCACGAGTTATACACGAATATATCGCTGTTTTAACTTGTATTTAATAATTAGTTTGACGTATTCAAGTACACGTGAAAGAAACCGACAACAGAAGTTGTACCAAACCCAGAATACACAACTGTAAGCTTCGTAACAGCGGGAAGATTGTTTGTTTTAACGTTATTTACGTACACTATGAATGAATGAAATCTGTGGTTAACATTATCTTAAGTTATGGAAAGCCATAACAAAGGATATTTCACACAACATTCTTCAAATCTGTGTCTCATATTTTATATCCAATGGTGACTAACAGCTTTACAGCTGTGGTTATTAGAACAAAGTAAAATATTAGAGGGTTATAGAATATCTTTTGTTTCAAATAGTTTCTCATTACACAAAGGGTTATTAATGAAGTAAAAAGGTGATTGAAGATAAAAAACACAAGAATGAGTGGATGACAGAGCATTATTATAATGAGAGAAGCCAAATTATCGTTTTTTAGTATTTAGACGTTTTACCATGCACGCTATCTGTAAACAATCCAAGTGGTTTATTCAGATCTAGAATATTTAAATTTATGAGAATAAATTTAATATCATTAGTGAAAGCCTTTCAATATTTACTCGGTGAAAATAACAATTGCTCTTAAATCTATTGTCTTTCTATTTTTATTGTCTTTATGATTTTCATGGACTTTAAACACTTTCATAGAGAAAAGAAAGATAATCCATTAAAAACAGAGCAACTGGGAACGATTTAGTTACTTATATTTATTTAAAATAGAAAATCCATTAAATGTTTGAACGTTTTAAAACCAACAAAAATTAGTTTAAAATAATTTTGAAATGGTCAAACTAAATAAATAGAAGACAAATAGGGCCCGGCATGGCGAAGCGTGTGACTCGTAATCCGAAGGTCGCGGGTTCACATCTCTGTCGCGTCAAACATGCTCGCCCTTTCAGCCATGGGAGCGTTATAATGTTACGGTCAATCTCACTATTCGTTGGTAAAAGAGTAGCCCAAGAGTTTGCGGTTGGTGGTGATGACTAGCCGCCTTCCCTCTAGTCTCACACTGCTAAATTAGGGACGGCTAGCACAGATAGACCTCGAGTAGCTTTGTGCGTAATTCAAACAACAACAACAAAAGACAAATAACAATAGTTATAGAGCAAATTAATTTATTTGGATAATTTGTAAAAATATAGATATGAAAATAAACCATGAGTCTAGTAATAAAAACATCCAGGAATAAACAAAGATATAGTTTTATATGTGATGAATAGAAATAAACAACAGCTGAACCAGTAATATTTTATAAGTTTTATAAAAATAAAACAGACGAGAAAACACTTTGAACCAAAGTGTAAAGTTACCATATTAAATGTATTATAGTATCCATTGTGTAAAGTTACCATATTAGAGGTATTATAGTATCCATTGTGTAAAGTTACCATATTAAATGTATTATAGTATCCATTGTGTAAAGTTACCGTATTAAATGTATTATAGTATCCATTGTGTAAAGTTACCGTATTAAATGTATTTTAGTATCCATACTGTAAAGTTACCGTATTAAATGTATTATAGTATCCATACTGTAAAGTTACCAAATTAAATGTATTATAGTATCCATCCTGTAAAGTTACCACATTAAATGTATTATAGTATCCATACTGTAAAGTTACCGTATTAAATGTATTATAGTATCCATACTGTAAAGTTACCATATTAAATGTATTATAGTATCCATACTGTAAAGTTACCGTATTAAATGTATTATAGTATCCATCCTGTAAATTTACTGTATTAAATGTATTATAGTATCCATACTGTAAAGTTACCATATTAGAGGTATTATAGTATCCATACTGTAAAGTTACCATATTAAATGTATTATGGTATCCATTGTGTAAAGTTACCGTATTAAATGTATTATAGTATCCATACTGTAAAGTTACCATATTAGAGGTATTATAGTATCCATACTGTAAAGTTACCATATTAAATGTATTATAGTATCCATCCTGTAAAGTTACCACATTAAATGTATTATAGTATCCATACTGTAAAGTTACCATATTAGAGGTATTATAGTATCCATACTGTAAAGTTACCATATTAAATGTATTATAGTATCCATTGTGTAAATTTACCGTATTAAATGTATTATAGTATCCATTGTGTAAAGTTACCAAATTAAATGTATTATAGTATCCATACTGTAAAGTTACCGTATTAAATGTATTATAGTATCCATACTGTAAAGTTACCGTATTAAATGTATTATAGTATCCATACTGTAAAGTTACCGTATTAAATGTATTATAGTATCCATCCTGTAAATTTACCGTATTAAATGTATTATAGTATCCATCCTGTAAAGTTAACATATTAGAGGTATTATAGTATCCATACTGTAAAGTTACCATATTAAATGTATTATAGTATCCATACTGTAAAGTTACCATATTAAATGTATTATAGTATCCATCCTGTAAATTTACCGTATTAAATGTATTATAGTATCCATACTGTAAAGTTACCATATTAGAGGTATTATAGTATCCATACTGTAAAGTTACCATATTAGAGGTATTATAGTATCCATACTGTAAAGTTACCATATTAAATGTATTATAGTATTCATACTGTAAAGCTACCATATTAAATGTATTATAGTATCCATCCTGTAAAGTTACCGTATTAAATGTATTATAGTATCCATACTGTAAAGTTACCGTATTAAATGTATTATAGTATCCATACTGTAAAGTTACCGTATTAAATGTATTATAGTATCCATACTGTAAAGTTACCATATTAGAGGTATTATAGTATCCATACTGTAAAGTTACAATAATAAAATCATCATATTACCCATCTGTAAAGTTACCATATTTGAATCATCATATTACCCACACTGTAAAGTTACCATATTAGAATCATCATATTACCCACACTGTAAAGTTACCATATTAGAATCATCATATTACCCACACTGTAAAGTTACCATATTAGAATCATCATAGTACCCATACTGTAATGTTACCATGTTAGAATGATCACAGTACCAATACAGTAATGTTACCATATTAGAATCATCATAGTACCAATACTGTAAAGTTACCATGTTAGAGTACATACCATTGTTTTAATGTTATTTACCATGAAATAAATTATTTTAATTAATATAGTTAATTTTTATTAAACCAAGTTGAACATAAAAATATTGTCCGTTTTTCTCTACCATTATTTTCTTCTGTGAAAGTCATCTGTTGGGTTTTTGTTTGAGTCGTCCATCTTCAGTTCATCTTTATACATGTCGGCATTATCACAGAAATCCTATGATGGATATTTCAAACAAAATTAAAACAACGCTACATGACACAAGACATCAATTAGTCATCTATATGACAAGTTTTAGGCTTAACATACGTAATAAATTCTAGAACAACTGAGAGACAAGGTTTCAGTTCTTAAAATAATACAAGACGGTCAAATGGAAGACAACTTTATAGAGTTGGGAACAAAAAAAGTGTTGACACATGTCTTAACGGAGACTCGGACACTGGGCCACCAGTGAGGCATGAAAACGAGTCACACAAATGTCTCCGAGTCAGCATTGAAATAATAAATATTTTAAGCCTGTACCAGATTGTCACATAATTTGACTGAGTCAGAATTTGACTTCTGTCCTAAAGCAGTCGGTTTGATATTTAAAACACTAATTATTATATAAATATTTTAGTAAATTACATTTTTACCTGTTTCACTTCCTTATCAAAAGTGCAGACGAAAATAACGTATTTTTCATGTTGCTGTTAATATGAGGTTATCCAACATAATTAATCAAGCTTAATAAACTGGTAACCAGTTTTAACCAGATGTTCATATACGTTCTATACAAAACTATTTTATTTGACATTCTCATGTCTTAGAACTTAGATTGAAGAATACACGTACGTGTGATGTGTCTAGTAAACATTCCTGTTAGTGTAAAATAAAACACTCTTATTAATATAATATAAAACACTCTTATTAGTATAAAATAAAACACTCTCGTTTGTGTAAAATAAAACACTCTCGTTAGTGTAAAATAAAACACTCATATTAATGTAAAATAAAACACTCTCGTTAGTGTAAAATAAAACACTCTTATTAATGTAAAATAAAACACTCTCGTTAGTGTAAAATAAAACACTTATTAATGTAAAATAAAACACTCTCGTAAGTGTAAAATAAAACACTCTTATTAATGTAAAATAAAACACTTTCCTTAGTGTAAAATAAAACACTCATTTTAATGTAAAATAAAACACTCTTGTTAGTGTAAAATAAAACACTTATTAATGTAAAATAAAACACTCTCGTTAGTGTAAAATAAAACACTCATATTAATGTAAAATAAAACACTCTCGTTAGTGTAAAATAAAACACTCTTATTAATGTAAAATAAAACACTCTCGTTAGTGTAAAATAAAACACTTATTAATGTAAAATAAAACACTCTCGTTAGTGTAAAATAAAACACTCTTATTAATGTAAAATAAAACACTTTCCTTAGTGTAAAATAAAACACTCATTTTAATGTAAAATAAAACACTCTTGTTAGTGTAAAATAAAACACTTATTAATGTAAAATAAAACACTCTCGTTAGTGTAAAATAAAACACTTATTAATGTAAAATAAAACACTCTCGTTAGTGTAAAATAAAACACTCTCGTTAGTGTAAAATAAAACACTCTTATTAATGTAAAATAAAACACTCTTATTAATGTAAAATAAAACACTTTCCTTAGTGTAAAATAAAACACTCATTAAGTCCGTAGCTGAACATAAATATTAAAGTATGACATTAAGTCAGTAGTTTAATATGGATATTAAAGTATTACATTAAGTCAGTAGTTTAATGTGGATATTAAAGTATTACATTAAGTCAGTTGTTTAATGTGGATATTAAAGTATGACATTAAGTCAGTTGTTTAATGTGGATATTAAAGTATGACATTAAGTCAGTAGTTTAATGTGGATATTAAAGTATGACATTAAGTAAGTAGTTTAATGTGGATATTAAAGTATGACATTAAGTAAGTAGTTTAATGTGGATATTAAAGTATGACATTAAGTAAGTAGTTTAATGTGGATATTAAAGTATGACATTAAGTAAGTAGTTTAATGTGGATATTAAAGTATTACATTAAGTAAGTAGTTTAATGTGGATATTAAAGTATTACATTAAGTCAGTAGTTTAATGTGGATATTAAAGTATGACATTAAGTAAGTAGTTTAATGTGGATATTAAGTATACATTGTCAGTAGTTAAATGTGGATATTAAAGTATTACATTAAGTAAGTAGTTTAATGTGGATATTAAAGTATGACATTAAGTCAGTAGTTTAATGTGGATATTAAAGTATGACATTAAGTAAGTAGTTTAATGTGGATATTAAAGTATGACATTATGTCAGTTGTTTAATGTGGATATTAAAGTATGACATTAAGTAAGTTGTTTAATGTGGATATTAAAGTATGTATTAGTCAGTTTAATGTGGATATTAAAGTATGGTAGTAAGTTGTTTAATGTGGATATTAAAGTATGACATTAAGTAAGTAGTTTAATGTGGATATTAAAGTATGGTATTATGTCAGTTGTTTAATGTGGATATTAAAGTATGACATTAAGTAAGTTGTTTAATGTGGATATTAAAGTATGACATTATGTCAGTAGTTTAATGTGGATATTAAAGTATTACATTAAGTCAGTAGTTGAATGTGGATATTAAAGTATTACTTTAAGTAAGTAGTTGAATGTGGATATTAAAGTATGACATTAAGTAAGTAGTTTAATGTGGATATTAAAGTATGACATTAAGTAAGTAGTTTAATGTGGATATTAAAGTATGACATTAAGTAAGTAGTTTAATGTGGATATTAAAGTATGACATTATGTCAGTTGTTTAATGTGGATATTAAAGTATTACATTATGTCAGTAGTTTAATGTGAATATTGAAGTATCAAATTATGTCAGTAGTTTAATGTGGATATTAAAGTATTACATTAAGTCAGTAATTAAATACTGATATTAAAGTATTACATTAAGTCAGTAATTAAATACTGATATTAAAGTATAACACTAAGTAGTTTGAACATTGATAATAATACAAGGTTTAGTAATCAGTAGTCGAGCCCTGAATGCTGTCTGTTTGATCTTTCAAGTGAATCACATTATTTGTTCAACAGGACAGTTTCCTTCCCTCACTTATCCAGCTCATAATCATCGCCTCAGCCATAACTGTCGCTACCAAACGACAAACTAAACGAATTTGTTTTGATGGTTGACGTTTGTTACGATCCAGCAATGGCGGTGACCAGCGCGTGAAAAACTAAACGGTGATTGGTCAGAATTAAGAAAGCCGGAAACACGTAGCCTGAAAAGACAGGCTGATTCTCGAGTGTGATTTTAGAAATTTCACCAGAATGTTTTCTCTTTTTAGGTAGTGTTTTTAAGAGATTGATTCTTATATTTTAATATTGGAAGACACAACTGTGTCTGGCACCGGAGAAAGTAGTTTTACAAAACAGTTGTGAAACTATAAAACTAAAGTATCGAAAGAGGACATCAATCGATGTATTTGCTGGCTGTCTAAAATCACTGTCTTTAAACCACACTTAAATGGTCCTTTTGGTAAATATAACCTTTAAAGACAATCAGACAATTTTAAAAGTTTCATATGTGACCTGATATCCATAGGACAGTTTATCGTTACTTAATACCTATAAAAGTTTATGTGATTTTTAATAATATTTTGTGGACAGTTATTTCCTCACTATAATCCATTTTTCTCTGTACTTTATGTAATCGAAGAATGAAAAGTATATGATATTGATTTTTTTGGTAAACTATAGAACAAGTGAGTTTATGTTATAGAAAGTACAGGTAACATTGTTCAATCTACAGCGTTTACTGACGTCAACGAGAGTCATTACTGTTTCAAATGAATATAAACAGATTTAAATGCATATTAACACGTCCACTGTAGCGGTTTAACTCTCGCAGCATGCGGGATGTTTCGAACGTAATTGGTGAAGATTTCCACGTGATTTCACATGTGATTCAGACTGCTTGCGTAACCCACTCACTGTTAGAGAAATGTGACTGCCGGTTTGGAGTTCGTCAGCAGTAAATTCTTTAGCGGACTTTTACGACCATTTGGTATCTCACTCCTGCCGTTTTATGATAACATGAAAGGCTTCCATCAGTTTATAAATATTACTTAAAACAGTAGCACCAGGTTAACAAAGCCACGTGTGTGGTGACAGACGATCACCACTGTCAGCTGAAAGAAACTGACACTGTTTGTGTGAAATGTTAATAACTTCAGAGAAACGAACGTATGAAAAAGTCCAACATAACACATATAATTTTAGTAGAGTTTTTACTGAGAAATGTGATAGCTTCATAAGGAGACACAGAGAGACAAGGATCACATCATTAAAAACACACATGTTACTCACCCTAGTTTACAATGTAGTTAATATCCACCTGTAAAATTAGAAACGGAAACGTTCTAGAACAAAAAGAAGGGACACCAACGTGTTCTATAACTATATACCAACGTGTTCTATAACTATATATCAACGTGTTCTATAACTATATATCAACGTGTTCTATAACTATATATCAAAGTGTTCTATAACTACATATCAACGTGTTCTATAACTATATATCAACGTGTTCTATAACTATATATCAACGTGTTCTATAACTATATATCAACGTGTTTTATAACTATATAACAACGTGTTTTATAACTATATAACAACGTGTTCTATAACTATATATCAACGTGTTTTATAACTATATAACAACGTGTTCTATAACTATATATCAACGTGTTCTATAACTATATAACAACGTGTTCTGTAACTACATATCAACGTGTTCTATAACTATATATCAAAGTGTTCTATAACTATATATCAACGTGTTTTATAACTATATAACAACGTATTCTATAACTATATATCAACGTGTTTTATAACTATATAACAACGTGTTCTATAACTATATATCAACGTGTTCTATAACTATATAACAACGTGTTCTGTAACTACATATCAACGTGTTATATAACTATATATCAACGTGTTCTATAACTATATATCAACGTGTTCTATAACTATATATCAACGTGTTCTATAACTATATATCAACGTGTTTTATAACTATATATCAACGTGTTCTATAACTATATATCAACGTGTTTTATAACTATATAACAACGTGTTCTATAACTATATATCAACGTGTTCTATAACTATATAACAACGTGTTCTGTAACTACATATCAACGTGTTATATAACGATATATCAAAGTGTTCTATAACTATATATCAAAGTGTTCTATAACTATATATCAACGTGTTTTATAACTATATATCAAAGTGTTCTGTAACTACATATCAAAGTGTTCTATAACTATATAACAACGTGTTCTGTAACTACATATTAACGTGTTCTATAACTACATATCAACGTGTTCTATAACTATATATCAACGTGTTCTATAACTATATATCAACGTGTTCTATAACTATATATCAACGTGTTTTATAACTATATAACAACGTGTTTTATAACTATATAACAACGTGTTCTATAACTATATATCAACGTGTTTTATAACTATATAACAACGTGTTCTATAACTATATATCAACGTGTTCTATAACTATATAACAACGTGTTCTGTAACTACATATCAACGTGTTATATAACGATATATCAAAGTGTTCTATAACTATATATCAACGTGTTTTATAACTATATATCAACGTGTTTTATAACTATATAACAACGTATTCTATAACTATATATCAACGTGTTTTATAACTATATAACAACGTGTTCTATAACTATATATCAACGTGTTCTATAACTATAACAACGTGTTCTGTAACTACATATCAACGTGTTATATAACGATATATCAAAGTGTTCTATAACTATATATCAAAGTGTTCTATAACTATATATCAACGTGTTCTATAACTATATAACAACGTGTTCTATAACTATATATCAACGTGTTCTATAACTATATATCAACGTGTTTTATAACTATATATCAACGTGTTTTATAACTATATAACAACGTGTTCTATAACTATATAACAACGTGTTCTGTAACTACATATCAACGTGTTATATAACGATATATCAAAGTGTTCTATAACTATATATCAACGTGTTCTATAACTATATAACAACGTGTTCTGTAACTATATATCAACGTGTTTTATAACTATATATCAACGTGTTTTATAACTATATATCAAAGTGTTCTGTAACTACATATCAACGTGTTCTATAACTATATAACAACGTGTTATATAACTATATATCAAAGTGTTCTGTAACTACATATCAAAGTGTTCTATAACTATATAACAAGGTGTTCTGTAACTACATATCAACGTGTTATATAACGATATATCAAAGTGTTCTATAACTATATATCAACGTCTTCTATAACTATATAACAACGTGTTCTATAAGTATATATCAACGTGTTTTATAACTATATATCAACGTGTTTTATAACTATATATCAAAGTGTTCTGTAACTACATATCAAAGTGTTCTATAACTATATAACAACGTGTTCTGTAACTACATATTAACGTGTTCTATAACTACATATCAACGTGTTCTATAACTATAAATCAACGTGTTATATAACGATATATCAAAGTGTTCTATAACTATATATCAACGTGTTCTATAACTATATAACAACGTGTTCTATAACTATATATCAACGTTTCTAAACTATATATCAACGTGTTTTATAACTATATAACAACGTGTTCTATAACTATATATCAACGTGTTCTATAACTATATAACAACGTGTTCTGTAACTACATATCAACGTGTTATATAACGATATATCAAAGTGTTCTATAACTATATATCAAAGTGTTCTATAACTATATATCAACGTGTTCTATAACTATATAACAACGTGTTCTATAACTATATATCAACGTGTTCTATAACTATATATCAACGTGTTTTATAACTATATATCAACGTGTTTTATAACTATATAACAACGTGTTCTATAACTATAACAACGTGTTCTGTAACTACATATCAACGTGTTATATAACGATATATCAAAGTGTTCTATAACTATATATCAACGTGTTCTATAACTATATAACAACGTGTTCTATAACTATATATCAACGTGTTTTATAACTATATCAACGTGTTTTATAACTATATATCAAAGTGTTCTGTAACTACATATCAAAGTGTTCTATAACTATATAACAACGTGTTATATAACTATATATCAAAGTGTTCTGTAACTACATATCAAAGTGTTCTATAACTATATAACAACGTGTTCTGTAACTACATATCAACGTGTTATATAACTATATATCAACGTGTTCTATAACTATATAACAACGTGTTCTATAACTATATATCAACGTGTTCTATAACTATATATCAACGTGTTTTATAACTATATATCAACGTGTTTTATAACTATATAACAACGTGTTCTATAACTATATATCAACGTGTTCTATAACTATATAACAACGTGTTCTGTAACTACATATCAACGTGTTATATAACGATATATCAAAGTGTTCTATAACTATATATCAACGTGTTTTATAACTATATATCAACGTGTTTTATAACTATATAACAACGTATTCTATAACTATATATCAACGTGTTTTATAACTATATAACAACGTGTTCTATAACTATATATCAACGTGTTCTATAACTATATAACAACGTGTTCTGTAACTACATATCAACGTGTTATATAACGATATATCAAAGTGTTCTATAACTATATATCAAAGTGTTCTATAACTATATATCAACGTGTTCTATAACTATATAACAACGTGTTCTATAACTATATATCAACGTGTTCTATAACTATATATCAACGTGTTTTATAACTATATATCAACGTGTTTTATAACTATATAACAACGTGTTCTATAACTATATAACAACGTGTTCTGTAACTACATATCAACGTGTTATATAACGATATATCAAAGTGTTCTATAACTATATATCAACGTGTTCTATAACTATATAACAACGTGTTCTATAACTATATATCAACGTGTTTTATAACTATATATCAACGTGTTTTATAACTATATATCAAAGTGTTCTGTAACTACATATCAACGTGTTCTATAACTATATAACAACGTGTTATATAACTATATATCAAAGTGTTCTGTAACTACATATCAAAGTGTTCTATAACTATATAACAAGGTGTTCTGTAACTACATATCAACGTGTTATATAACGATATATCAAAGTGTTCTATAACTATATATCAACGTCTTCTATAACTATATAACAACGTGTTCTATAAGTATATATCAACGTGTTTTATAACTATATATCAACGTGTTTTATAACTATATATCAAAGTGTTCTGTAACTACATATCAAAGTGTTCTATAACTATATAACAACGTGTTCTGTAACTACATATTAACGTGTTCTATAACTACATATCAACGTGTTCTATAACTATAAATCAACGTGTTATATAACGATATATCAAAGTGTTCTATAACTATATATCAACGTGTTCTATAACTATATAACAACGTGTTCTATAACTATATATCAACGTGTTCTATAACTATATATCAACGTGTTTTATAACTATATAACAACGTGTTCTATAACTATATATCAACGTGTTCTATAACTATATAACAACGTGTTCTGTAACTACATATCAACGTGTTATATAACGATATATCAAAGTGTTCTATAACTATATATCAAAGTGTTCTATAACTATATATCAACGTGTTCTATAACTATATAACAACGTGTTCTATAACTATATATCAACGTGTTCTATAACTATATATCAACGTGTTTTATAACTATATATCAACGTGTTTTATAACTATATAACAACGTGTTCTATAACTATATAACAACGTGTTCTGTAACTACATATCAACGTGTTATATAACGATATATCAAAGTGTTCTATAACTATATATCAACGTGTTCTATAACTATATAACAACGTGTTCTATAACTATATATCAACGTGTTTTATAACTATATATCAACGTGTTTTATAACTATATATCAAAGTGTTCTGTAACTACATATCAAAGTGTTCTATAACTATATAACAACGTGTTATATAACTATATATCAAAGTGTTCTGTAACTACATATCAAAGTGTTCTATAACTATATAACAACGTGTTCTGTAACTACATATCAACGTGTTATATAACTATATATCAACGTGTTCTATAACTATATAACAACGTGTTCTATAACTATATATCAACGTGTTCTATAACTATATATCAACGTGTTTTATAACTATATATCAACGTGTTTTATAACTATATAACAACGTGTTCTATAACTATATAACAACGTGTTCTGTAACTACATATCAACGTGTTATATAACGATATATCAAAGTGTTCTATAACTATATATCAACGTGTTCTATAACTATAAAACAACGTGTTCTATAACTATATATCAACGTGTTTTATAACTATATATCAACGTGTTTTATAACTATATATCAAAGTGTTCTGTAACTACATATCAAAGTGTTCTATAACTATATAACAACGTGTTATATAACTATATATCAAAGTGTTCTGTAACTACATATCAAAGTGTTCTATAACTATATACCAACGTCTTCTATAACTATATAACAACGTGTTCTATAACTATATATCAACGTGTTTTATAACTATATATCAACGTGTTTTATAACTATATATCAAAGTGTTCTGTAACTACATATCAAAGTGTTCTATAACTATATAACAACGTGTTCTGTAACTACATATTAACGTGTTCTATAACTACATATCAACGTGTTCTATAACTATAAATCAACGTGTTATATAACGATATATCAAAGTGTTCTATCACTATATATCAACGTGTTCTATAACTATATAACAACGTGTTCTATAACTATATATCAACGTGTTCTATAACTATATATCAACGTGTTTTATAACTATATATCAACGTGTTTTATAACTATATAACAACGTGTTCTATAACTATATAACAACGTGTTCTGTAACTACATATCAACGTGTTATATAACGATATATCAAAGTGTTCTATAACTATATATCAACGTGTTCTATAACTATATATCAAAGTGTTCTATAACTATATATCAACGTGTTCTATAACTATATAACAACGTGTTCTATAACTATATATCAACGTGTTCTATAACTATATATCAACGTGTTTTATAACTATATATCAACGTGTTTTATAACTATATAACAACGTGTTCTATAACTATATAACAACGTGTTCTGTAACTACATATCAACGTGTTATATAACGATATATCAAAGTGTTCTATAACTATATATCAACGTGTCATATAACTATATAACAACGTGTTCTATAACTATATATCAACGTGTTTTATAACTATATATCAACGTGTTTTATAACTATATATCAAAGTGTTCTGTAACTACATATCAAAGTGTTCTATAACTATATAACAACGTGTTATATAACTATATATCAAAGTGTTCTGTAACTACATATCAACGTCTTCTATAACTATATAACAACGTGTTCTATAACTATATATCAACGTGTTTTATAACTATATATCAACGTGTTTTATAACTATATATCAAAGTGTTCTGTAACTACATATCAAAGTGTTCTATAACTATATAACAACGTGTTCTGTAACTACATATTAACGTGTTCTATAACTACATATCAACGTGTTCTATAACTATAAATCAACGTGTTATATAACGATATATCAAAGTGTTCTATAACTATATATCAACGTGTTCTATAACTATATATCAACGTGTTCTATAACTACAGGGTGGTCGCTAGAAAAGCGGAAAATTTGTCAAACAGCTATTAATTTTTAGAAAGTTTTTTAAAGGCATGTGTTATATTACACTCATAGATGCTCAAAATTATTAAAATCATGCATTTTATTCATGATGTAATAGAAATGAGTAAGAACGCATTTTATTCATGATCTCATCTGACCCTCAAATTTTCCGCTTTTCTAGCGACCACCCTGTATATACCAACGTGTTCTATAACTATATATCAAAGTGTTCTATAACTATTTATACAGCTACTAACATGTTTCTAACATAAAAATTTCAGAAAGACACAACATGGCACTGATCATCAACAGTAACTTTTACAAAGTAATAACACAACATGAATTATTAATAGTAACTTTTATAAAGTAATAACACAACATGAATTATTAATAGTAACTTTTATAAAGTAATAACACAACATGAATTATTAATAGTAACTTTTATAAAGTAACAACACAACATGAATTATTGATAGTAACTTTTATAAAGTAATAACACAACATGAATTATTGATAGTAACTTTTATAAAGTAATAACACAACATGAATTATTAATAGTAACTTTTATAAAGTAATAACACAACATGAATTATTGATAGTAACTTTTATAAAGTAATAACACAACATGAATTATTGATAGTAACTTTTATAAAATAACAACACAACATGAATTATTAAAAGTAACTGTTATAAAGTAATAACACAACATGAATTATTAATAGTAACTTTTATAAAGTAATAACACAACATGAATTATTAATAGTAACTTTTATAAAGTAATAACACAACATGAATTATTGATAGTAACTTTTATAAAGTAACAACACAACATGAATTATTGATAGTAACTTTTATAAAATAACAACACAACATGAATTATTAAAAGTAACTGTTATAAAGTAACAACACAACGTGAATTATTAATAGTGACTGTTATAATGTAACAACACAACGTGAATTATTAATAGTAACTGTTATAAAGTAACAACACAACGTGAATTATTGATAGTAACTTTTATAAAATAACAACACAACATGAATTATTAAAAGTAACTGTTATAAAGTAACAACACAACGTGAATTATTAATAGTGACTGTTATAATGTAACAACACAACGTGAATTATTAATAGTAACTGTTATAAAGTAATAACACAACATGAATTATTGATAGTAACTTTTATAAAGTAACAACACAACATGAATTATTGATAGTAACTTTTATAAAATAACAACACAACATGAATTATTAAAAGTAACAACACAACGTGAATTATTAATAGTGACTGTTATAATGTAACAACACAACGTGAATTATTAATAGTAACTGTTATAAAGTAATAACACAACATGAATTATTGATAGTAACTTTTATAAAATAACAACACAACATGAATTATTAAAAGTAACTGTTATAAAGTAATAACACAACATGAATTATTAATAGTAACTTTTATAAAGTAATAACACAACATGAATTATTAATAGTAACTTTTATAAAGTAATAACACAACATGAATTATTGATAGTAACTTTTATAAAGTAACAACACAACATGAATTATTGATAGTAACTTTTATAAAATAACAACACAACATGAATTATTAAAAGTAACTGTTATAAAGTAACAACACAACGTGAATTATTAATAGTGACTGTTATAATGTAACAACACAACGTGAATTATTAATAGTGACTGTTATAATGTAACAACACAACGTGAATTATTAATAGTAACTGTTATAAAGTAACAACACAACATGAATTATTGATAGTAACTTTTATAAAGTAACAACATAACATGGATTATTAAAAGTGACTTTTATAAAGTAACAACACAACATGAATTGTTAATAGTAACTTTTATAAAGTAATAACACAACGTTAATTATTAATAGTAACTGTTATAAAGTAATAACACAACGTGAATTATTAAAAGTAACTTTTATAAAATAACAACACAACGTGAATTGTTAATAGTAACTTTTATAAAGTAATAACACAACGTGAATTATTGATAGTAACTTTTATAAAGTAATAACACAACGTGAATTATTAAAAGTAACTTTTATAAAATAACAACACAATATGAATTATTAATAGTAACTTTTATAAAGTAATAACACAACGTGAATTATTAATAGTAACTGTTATAAAGTAACAACACAACGTGAATTGTTAATAGTAACTTTTATAAAGTAACAACACAACGTGAATTATTAATAGTGACTGTTATAAAGTAACAACACAACGTGAATTATTAATAGTAACTGTTATAAAGTAATGACACGAATTATTACGAACACAAACGTTCATTCATAATGCTACCATGACATTCATAATGCTACCATGATAGTTATTATTGATACAAAGTTTTAGAAACATTCAGCCCAGGTGTGGTAACTGTTAATAATTATTTAGTGCCATTTGAATAGAAGATAATTCTGATGTATGTTGACTAAATATAGTGAAGACAAAGAAACTTCATTCTTGTGGTAAACCATAAAGGTATTTTACTTTTATTCTTGTGTAAACCATTACGTATTTTACTGGTAAATCTCTACTTGCTTGAGAATTCATAGAGTGAAGTTTTGTGCGAAGGAGTTTTGATTTTCCGCACGTGAAGATTCGATACTCGACTGAATCGAAAGTCGTTCTTACGAAGACGGCCCGTGATTTTTAAGCTGTGTGAGACAGTCGGAACAAAACAACATTATTATTCCAATCACCTAAACCTGATAGTGTTGGTTGGCCATACTCTCGTTGTAACTTAAGAATCATTAGGACGTCTCAGTGCAGGTGAAATCCGGTGATATCTTTCAGATATTTCCTCGTACTTTGAGTGGTGGGCTTGTTTGTCGAGCAGCCCTACTGAACGTAGAGCTTTGCCTAGGGCTGCATTGGATACTCCACGAATGTAAACAACGTGAACAAAGTAAAGAGTTTTAGACGTAATTAGCAAGAATTAAAACACAAGGAGAAGTTACAAAGAAAAATAACAACTCACACCGTCCATGATCCCGCCCCGTGGGACAGCACCGCCTCTAACGTTTGCCCAGCTGCCGGAGATTGGTAGAACTGGTCGTCCAAAGGGACTTCCTTCCGATGTATCTTACAGGAACGTTTCTCGAAAGGTAAGTTTATTTTTCATTACAGTGAGAGAAGTTTGTTTAACGCATAGTTTTGAGTAAAACTAAAAGTTTTCCCTGTTTTTATAATTTTTTTTATTGTTACAAAAGAAATGTGTTTTCACAAACTTTAAATGTGTAAGATAAATTGTTATTACGTGCACAAGAAGTAATACCACATTAAACAAATTAGCTTCGCAGTGTTAATATTGTCTCTTATCACACATCAGACGTTAAGATATTCCTTCTTCCCTATCTGTATGGAGGACGGGTTCTCAACTAACTAGCCGTGGACTGGGTGGTCTTTCTCAGTTGGCGCGCCTCTCAGTGGCTGATTTAGTGACTGAAGAGAAAGTGCAGGTCATCAGTGGGTCATTTGACCAATCTCCAAGGCAAGAGAATTACGAGAAAACAGCTATTTGGACGAGCAGATCTGGTCAGGTAAGGACCTCTCTTGGAAGCCTTCAATTTATTTTATAGAGCTGTTAAAGTACTGCTCCTAAAAATCAACAACACCGGTTTTATGGGCACTTTAAGTTATTATGTGGCTATCTTTCCCGACCCGGTCTCTTTCTCTGATATCGCTTGCCACGTAACATTTCTAACCGTATCATTCTGAAGGACTTAATACGTCACAACCACCCCTAAAGCAGAGCCTTTGTGGTCACTCTTAACGTTAATGGTTGTCCCCGGTTACGTAAGAGAGTGAATGGAAGCAGATGGGGACAAGTTCAAAACAACGGGATAATTGTAGTTTTATAGCCGTTAGAAACGACCGAAAATAAGAATTACTTCTTTAAATTTAGCACAGCTATAATAAAAGTGATTCTTAAGATTATGTGTTATGACGTAATGCTATTCTAAATATAAATTCGAAATATCAGTGAAGAGAGTCGATCACGTAGCAAGAATAGAATAGAGCGTCGTGAAGTCACCAATGGCTTCAAACCTTATCTCTCCAAAAGCGATCTGTTGGATTCTTAGTCCCTTCAGAATGGGTGTTTTGGTTAATAGAATAGAAAAAATTAACTTTTGTGTTTCCCCCATGAGCAGATAGTGCAAAATCTCTCAAAATTAATTTGTATTGCTCTAAAACAAACTAAAATAAATCTTTAGACGTTTTGACGGCTGATTGTGCAACATAATAGTTGTCTTTATATCTGCCTACAGTCGGTTTGTAAACCGATTTCTGTGACGATAAAAAATTTATGTAAGATTTGATTTCAAGTGTGGTTAATTTTTAATATTATTCTGTCTTTTGGTAGCGATTTAAGTAACTTCTAAATCAGTTTTTACGTCACGTAGAAAGTTGCGCCTTTTTAACACAACGCACTTTTAAACTCTTACAGAGGTTCGGTGTAACACATCGATTGTTACAACGAACTTCCATTGTTAACGTTGCCCCTCTGTTTCCGTAGTTCACCCTGGATAAAAATGCAACTTGCCCAGCAGTGCAGTACAAATAATAGTTAAACAAGGTACGTTTAACATTTTAAATAGGGTAGACGTGTTTAAGGAAGGAAAATGCACGGACACGCCACACTTATTGTCTTTATTACGTTCATCAAAACAACACAAAACTCGATATAAATCCATTACGTCTAATAAAATTCTGCTATAAAATAACCTCGTTATCCACATGTTCCAAATCAGATGAAGTGCAGATTTTGTAATGACCGTAATTTTAGGGGTAATTTTTACACCATAAACCTTCGCGAGAGAAACTCGTTAAAACGTTCTTTGTACAGATAAGACCGTAAAGCGAGACCTATGATGGACTCACAACCTTTCTCAGCTCCCACCGTTATCACGAAGAAACTTAAATGAAATTGAGCGAATGAAAGTATTTTATCTCTCTAAGAATTTACCTCGTGCGTCTGGAGCAGGTGTTGTTTATCATCACTTAATAATAAGGTCTAAGAAACAGATCGTGTTTCGAGACAAGCATTATTGCTGGCGACATTACAAAGTTTTATTTTTGATAAATAAACTCTTAACCTGCTGTCTTATTGTCACTGACAAATAGCATTCTCAATGATTCTTGCACGTGGTGGAATGTAGTTCTAGACACGACACTGTTAAATAATACCAGTTGTGTCCTGTTTCATGTTATAAGATACTATAGTTAAATAATACCAGTTGTGTCCTGTTTCATGTTATAAGATACTATAGTTAAATAATACCAGTTGTGTTCTGTTTCATGTTATAAGATATTATAGTTAAATAATACCACTTCTGTCCTGTTTCAGGTTATAAGATACTATAGTTAAATAATACCAGTTGTGTTCTGTTTCATGTTATAAGATATTATAGTTAAATAATACCACTTCTGTCCTGTTTCAGGTTATAAGATACTATAGTTAAATAATACCACTTCTGTCCTGTTTCAGGTTATAAGATACTATAGTTAAATAATACCAGTTGTGTTCTGTTTCATGTTATAAGATATTATAGTTAAATAATACCAGTTGTGTTCTGTTTCATGTTATAAGATACTATAGTTAAATAATACCAGTTGTGTTCTGTTTCATGTTATAAGATATTATAGTTAAATAATACCACTTCTGTCCTGTTTCAGGTTATAAGATACTATAGTTAAATAATACCAGTTGTGTTCTGTTTCATGTTATAAGATATCATAGTTAAATAATACCAGTTGTTTTCTGTTTCATGTTATAATATACTGTAGTTAAATAATACCAGTTGTGTCTTGTTTAGAGCAAAGTCCACCTGTCTTTCTGATCTATAAATATCCAACATTCACGATCTAATTTACATATTGTTATTAGTTCTGACGGGGACAATCACGATCTAATTTACATATTGTTATTAGTTCTGACGGGGACAATCACGATCTAATTTACATATTGTTATTAGTTCTGACGGGGACAATCACGATCTAATTTACATATTGTTATTAGTTCTGACGGGGACAATCAAAACACTGATGAAATTTTAAAAATTATATTTCTGAGAACTTCTCGGTATTAATGAAAAAGTTTGACAAAAAGTCGTTTGTGAAAAGTAAATGTAACATTTAATAACAACTTTCTGTCTCCTCTTACATACTAGTGTTTGAATTCTGACCCACGAATGACAAAACATAACGTATAACTGAAGATACTATAGCTGGACAACTATTGGCCAACCACGTAAAAGGAAATCCATCTTGCAAGTGACAGAGATAATCCCTAGTGGTGGATAAAAGAACCTTCGAATATCAATTTTTTATAATTTTTTCCAAGACATAATAACTAATTAGTTATACAAATTTATTGCATCAATTAATCTGTATTATGGTATTTTATGTTGAGGTTTGTATTTTCGTTGAACCACGCCCACAGTGAGAGTAACACTGATTTCTTCACACTGTCTTCTTTTAATAGTATAGGACGTTAAGTTAAACTGGTAAGACATTATGTGTTCACTTAATAAGAACTGAAGCCATCGTAAGGAATGTTTTGAAAGACAAGAAGTCTGGAAGGAAGGTGCAAAACTGAACCCTATAATTAAATTATTTCAAATATTACAAAAACAGAATATTTTAGTTGTAATAAGAATGTTTCAACTCACATGCTGACCATTGCTCAAGAGATAGACCGTTAAATTCACTGTTATATAGATCGACAGACAAAAATGATAGTTAGATAAATAACTAGTTAGGTAGATAAACAGATAGAGAGACGGATATTTAGTTAGACAGATCGATAGATAAGTACAGATAGACAGACAGTTAAAATGATAATTAGATAAATAGCCAGATGGATGCCTGATGTTAGACGAACACGTAGCTTCGTGAAGTCTTGATAGAAATGAAATAAAAACCTTCTAACCAGAGCGTTTTCAAAGGGTGAAATATTTATCTTCAGTTTGCTCTTGAAAAAAAAAAAAAGTATATATTTCGAAAGAGCTTGGGATATCGGGTTTTTATTTCATTTCTAGTTAGTGGGATAGATAAATAGTTAGATAAATACCTAGTTGGTTAAAAAGATAGAGAGATTGTAGGGTGGGACTGTACTTAAAGTGAATGTCTTATTTTGGAAAGTATTACATTGATCTGCGAGCAAAAGTGACACTTGGTACAGTCATGTTGTCTGTTTCTTTAATTAGAGCTTTCAGAGTCAATCAGAATGATCATATCTGATAACAACCAATGACATTCTTTTCCAAGTCAGGCGGGAATAATTAACGTGTATTTAGTAGAATGTTTTCTTTCTTTCAACTCGCTGGGTGGCCGAAAATCTCTGAAGAAAGGCGGAAGGTTTTTAGTGGTAATTAGGAAAAAACAAAGTTGAACTATACCAGAGGTTGTCACGCGCCTCCTTTATTAAAGCGCATGTCTGAAGTTCTGATACAACGTGAGAGAAACGACAACGACTTCCTGTAGGATATTTTCTGTTTCATCTTTGAAAAAAAACACGTGCATTTAAACCTAGTAAGTCTTAGCATGTTTGTACCAAATACTTGACACGGCACGTGGCGTTATTTTAGGACAAACAGTATCAGAAAATTCGAAGCTTGACACACATAATAATGACGAACCGAAAGCAACTGAGGACCTCTGGTCAATCCGACTGGGTTACATCATGTTTACGTTTGATAAAGTTCACAAAAATTCTATTGATCAGTTTTAACGTTAAAGAATGATTGGCACCTACGTATAGGTCCTAACATATAAACATGCTAATTTGCACTGATTAATTTTAACATTTGAAACACTGATTTTATCGACAATTTTGTGACATCTGAAGATATGACATCCTACTGACTACTCTGATGTGCGAATTCACCGATAACCCAGTCCTAGTTTAGAGATTATATATTTTATAAGAGACAGGATACTTCGTAATACGTGATACGATGCGGTCTATAACGTAACATACTGACACTTGTACATAGGTCCTCTTGGATGTTACAAGTAGACATTAGAGGAAGACATATCTCTATCACATATGCACACAAACAACTTATCACTTCACGATGCAACAAGTTTGTACGAAACAGTAATTACAGTTACATAACTTGTGATATCGATTCAGTTTCAACAATAACTGAAGCTGTCCAAAGCACTAAGAATATTAATCCATATTACATCAAGGAGAATAAAAACAAAATAACTAAACCGTATTTTGACACAGGATGTCACGTAAAGCATTATTGAATACGGTGTGAATGTTTTGGTAAAGTAAGGTATGTATTGAATACGGTGTGAATGTTTTGGTAAAGTAAGGTATGTATTGAATACAGGTGTCTGAATGTTTGCCATATTTGTTTTGTATGTCATGCATCTCTTCGTTATATGATTAATCCCTTCTGGTTGTAAACAGAATACATCGTCTCCAGTAAGGAAAGAAATCACTTCGTCACAAGATCATACACGTCTCTTCGTCCTATTCACGTAAGTAGTTTTTTAACAATAGAATAAGTAGCGGGTTACATAGTTAGTTGTATTGCAAATGTAGATGGAAAATGTTGGACTCGAACTATCCGTACATGTAGCCGGGATTTCAGCTCTCTGGGCCTCTAAGATTTACGTATTGTTAAGTGTTTTAAAGCAACTGTTAAACCAATCCAGATAAAATACACACAATTTAAATAAAGGAAATTAGAATGCTAATGATTACGTGTGGAAAGAGATAGTGATCACACACGGGTCCTTCAGCACCCACGCCATACAACGAGTACAATCTTTTAAAGTTACTTCTGTGAGTTTATTGTAAAATAAACAGAAATGTGTGTCGTTTTAACTTGGATCTTGTTTTGGAGAAGATACTCTCGTGGGTATTTGGTCCAAGAGAAGAAAAATACACTGTATTTTGTACCTTTGGCCCTTGTGAAGAAGAATGTGTTTCCATCGTATGTTTCATTTGTATTCGTATCAAATCCAAGTGTTTAAATAAACCTCGTGATACTTTAATCAATTATTTTTGTTGTATTTGGCAACGTGGCTGTTTGATCTTTTGTTAAACCAGTGAGTTATTCTAAAGAGGGCTTTGTCCTGTATTTGTGAGTTTTTAATTATGACAAAACGAGTGGAAAGACAGGCGTAAAAAATAACCAGAGTTTGTTACCCAACAACCCAGTGTATGTCAAATATTGTTAGACGTAAAAATAACCAACTCATAATAAGAAACCCACTGGAAGTAAAAATGTATTCTCAAGACGCCTGGTGTGGGCAATATAACTTTAATGAAAGTAAAGTACAGAACAACGTTTCGACCTTCTCAGGTCATCTGCAGATTAAAAAAGAGCGAAACGTTTTGTACTTTGTTTCTGTTAAAGTTTTGTTAATTAACAAACATCACGCGTTAACATCGGTAAACACAACTGACATCAACACACGTTAACACCGGTAAATACAATAAACATCAACACACGTTAACATCGGTAAATACAATAAACATCAACACACGTTAACATCGGTAAACACAACTAACATCAACACACGTTAACATCGGTGAATACAATAAACATCAACACACGTTAACATCGGTAAACACAACTAACATCAACACACGTTAACATCGGTAAATACAATAAACAAACAATAGAAGACGATCAGACGGTTATTTCTTCATTAACCATCACAGACGTCTAGATAAATGCATATCGTGTGTGTCACGAGTCGTGCTTTAGTCGGCTGTTTGTTTTCACATATATTTACTCTTAACAAATATTATCGCCTTCCAGTTTACTTTTGACTTTTATTTCAAGTTTACTCTCGATAAAATGCCGATAAATTTCCTCCGTTAGGAGCCGCTGCCTCATCGCACGCTGCCAGTCGGCTCCGATTGGAGGTTGAATCGTAAAGTTTAATTGGGAAGTGTTTTGTGTCAGTCACAGGTGTAGAAGTGAAGTAGATAAGAGGAACGTTACTTACCTACAACAAACACACAAGATTTTTATGGCAGAGCTCGTGCAACCCGAGAAGCCAACCGCAATTATGTACGAAGGAAATCGTATTACTTCCCCGTGAAGTTTCTTATTCATCCACGAATATCGTGAAACGTGGTTCGCCGTACTGTTTCGTAGATTCATCCCGTCTGTATTTCTGCGTACTCTTCGGGTTGTCGACATCTCGCGGCAGAGCAAGCAGAGCAAGCCGTATTGACTTCTAGACTCACGTTTCTTGTCATGAACAAGCTAACGGTGAGGAAAAGGCCTAAACAAAAACACTTCGGTAGAAGGAACGGGTTTATCACGAAGTTACACGTATATCTAGATTATACGGGAAGCACATAACACTCGACCAGCAAACAGTACAACGTGTAGAAGAAATAAAATTATAAAAGAATTATTGTATTGCTTACTAACAGATAAAACTCACACTCAAAAATAAAAACTTACTTTATTTTCTGGTTTTCAGTTTAGTTTAGACCGCACTACTAACTTGTCTGTGGTGCTCACGTTCTCGATTTCGGGGCATTTCAAAACGTTTCGCCATTGCGTTCTTACAATTAATTAGGTAAAACAGTTCTGTCGTAACAATACAATAATTTATCTACAAAATACACTGTAATCAAAACCAAATCTGTAGAACCAGCACTTGGTGATGTGTGAAATCAAAAAAACTTATCTGTAGAACCAGCACTTGGTGATGTGTGAAATCAAAAACTTATCTGTAGAACCAGCACTTGGTGATATGTGAAATCAAGCCATACGTTTTCCAGTTTAAATAATTAGGTATATTTTTTTTAGCAGCAGAGCTTAACACTAAAGCTTCGGTTTCATTTAAAAAATTCGTGTTGAGTCACATTAACTTCGGTTATTCACAAAAATAACGGTTTCATCTGATATCCAAACACACACTGTACACTGATACCTAACAGTATAATAATTTACTAATACACATTTAGATATCTTGTTAGTGGTATTGGATGTAGTTGAATTCTTTGGGCTCCTTTAGGACATATACAAATAAAGACATTAAGATAACTTAGCCGGCATGTTTTATCAAAGTTCTAACTCATAACCTAATTTGTCAAAGATGCTCTTCTGTCCGCTACCTGGTGTCAATAATATGAAGCAGTCATTAAAATCAAAAGACGAGTTACGTTCAGAATACGGAATCCTACAACGCTCGGTGTTTTCGAGAACCTTCCTTTATTCACTATACAGAACAAAGGAGAGAAGTGAAATATAAATCCGTACGAGACATTTAGTTACTACAATAATTTATTATTGTTCTGGAGTGTTATATCTAGATTTTCAGCGATACTTTGTATTTGTGGAAATAGAAACAGTGGCTTGTCCGACAAGTCACGCTTTAGTTTATCTAGTTTCTTTAGGTTTAGGTTTCACTTTTTTTTTAAAACCGAGTACCTTCTCAGTTGTTGTGATGTGAGGTCGGCCATCTTGTTCAAAGACAGTTGCGGAGTGATACATTCACAGTGTCAGGCCCGAAAGGACGCTCATAAATATTGCTGAGGTGACGGCGGCCATCTCTAAAATAAATGAATAAAAAAACACATAAATTGTAATTTTTTTTCTTCTGGAAAAACAAAATACAAATAAAAACCATCTGGAAACTTCTACGCTTGTAAAAACAGTAAGAACTGAAGTTATAATTCTCTCAACAACATACTGTGTGTTTTTAACAGTTTGAAAACAGCAACTACATATTACTAGACAACAGATGTCCGTTCATCATACAGCTTTCACGTGCTGGAAAGAACGTGCAGTATCGCTGTCGGTTCACTGACCACATGAAAATATAGCACGACGTTTCAGGTAAATTAGGCGAAACAGTTAGGGGTTTGATTTTCATTTTCCACACGAAACGCCTCACCAACACGAGACTTCCTATCTCTGTATGTTCTTGTTACTTCAATCGATATTAAGACACTATCTACCAAGATGTTGCTTTGTTTGGATTTCGCGCAAAGCTACACGTGGGCTTCACTAGTTGTCTCTAATTCAGCAGTGTCAGACTAGAGGAAAGGCAGCTAGTCGTCTCTACCAACCGCCAACTTTTGAGCTACTCTTTTACCATCGAATGGTGGGATTGATCGTCACATTATAATGCCCACACGGGTGGAAGGGCGAACATGGCTGGTGTGACGGGAATTCGAACCCGTGACTCTCATATTGCGAGTCGAATGCCTTATTTATCAAAAGATGTCTTTTTACCCATCGCCATAACGTCAGAAAGGAATTCCAGGAGGAAATCAATTTCTAGGAGATTCAAGTCCAGTGGACTATCTGTACGTAAAGGTCACTGGTTTAGATAAGTTTAACCTTTGTACAGGAAGAAGATGGATTTTTTAGTGGGTTACATATCTTCAGTATGGTATAACATCGGTTTAATGAGTCAACATTTTACACATCATTAATACGGTAGTAATTTCTGTTTAATGTGTTAGCGGGTTACATGCCATTAGTACGGTAGTAACATCTGTTTGAAAGGACCAATGTAACATAGCTTAAACCCTTTCAAGATAATCACAGTTTTAAGGTAAGTAGTAACGTGTTATTCAAAGACAGCAGCTTAAAATATCTGGTCAATAATCGTTTCTTGTGTCTTTTAGTTCAATATTGACTGTTGTGTGTCACACATTCATGGTTTATTTTAGTTTCTCAGTAACTGATGAAACCAGTGAATATTGACTGTTGTGTGTCACATGTTCATGGTTTATTTTAGTTTCTAAGTGACTGATGAAACCAGTGAATATTGACTGTTGTGTGTCACATGTTCATGGTTTATTTTAGTTTCTAAGTGACTGATGAAACCAGTAAATATTGACTGTTGTGTGTCACATATTCATGGTTTATTTTAGTTTCTAAGTGACTGATGAAACCACTGAATATTGACTGTTGTGTGTCACATATTCATGGTTTATTTTAGTTTCTAAGTGACTGATGAAACCACTGAATATTGACTGTTGTGTGTCACATGTTCATGGTTTATTTTAGTTTCTTAGTGACTGATGAAACCACTGAATATTGACTGTTGTGTGTCACATGTTCATGGTTTATTTTAATTTCTTAGTGACTGATGAAACCAGTGAATATTGACTGTTGTGTGTCACATATTCGTGGTTTAGTTAGTTTCTAAGTGACTGATGAAACCAGTGAATATTGACTGTTGTGTGTCACATATTCATGGTTTATTTTAGTTTCTATGTGACTGATGAAACCAATGAATATTGACTGTTGTGTGTCCCAACAGTAAATGTTTGGTTTTTAATTAATCATACGCAAATCGTTTCGCTAATTAACTCATAAAAATAGATAGACTTTGATGACAGAAACAAATTACGGAAACAGTTTAATAAAATGGTTTTTAACCAAAGGGTAATGAAGCCCTTGTTACAAACTATTAACATAGACTGCCTTAATAGCCAAAACTTCACATGTCTACTTAACATTCCATGGGAGTATAGGGTGTCTGGCATTACAGGGTGTCTATTAGTATAGGGTGTCTGGCATTACATGGTTTCTATTAGTATAGGGTGTCTGGCATTACAGGGTTTCTATTAGTATAGGGTGTCTGGCATTACAAGGTTTCTATTAGTATAGGGTGTCTGGCATTACAGGGATTCTATTAGTATAGGGTGTCTGGCATTACAGGATTTCTATTAGTATAGGGTGTCTGGCATTACAAGATTTCTATAAGTATAGGGTGTCTGCCATTACAGGGTTTCTATTGGTATAGGGTGTCTGGCATTACAGGGTTTATATTAGTATAGGGTGTCTGGCATTACAGGGTTTCTATTAGTATAGGGTGTCTGGCATTACAGGGTGTCTATTGGTATAGGGTGTCTGGCATTACAGGGATTCTATTGGTATAGGGTGTCTGGCATTACAGGGTGTCTATTAGTATAGGGTGTCTGGCATTACAGGATTTCTATAAGTATAGGGTGTCTGGCATTACAGGATTTCTATAAGTATAGGGTGTCTGCCATTACAGGGTTTCTATTGGTATAGGGTGTCTGTTATTATCAGGATACTTCTTCTTCATGATTTCTTCCATACCGTCATAAGGTTCACCGCTTGTTTACGAATTTATAACATTAAATCAGGAGTTTGTTTCCCCTCAGTAGACTCTATGCTGAGCCCAGTGTGGCTTCGTAATAAGAAACACACACATACACAAATCGTCATCAAAATAAAGTGTTCTGAAAAAATGTGTTTTGTATTAGGTAACTGTAGTAATTGTTCGGTACTGTATTAAGTTACTGCGGTAATTGTTCGGTATTGTATTAGGTAACTATGGTAATTGTTCGGTATTGTATTAGGTAACTGTGGTAATTGTTCGGTACTGTATTAGGTAACTATGGTGATTGTTTGGTACTGTATTAGGTAACTGTGGTAATTGTTCGGTATTGTGTTAGGTAACTATGGTGATTGTTCGGTATTGTGCTAGGTAACTATGGTGTTTGTTCGGTATTGTGTTAGGTAACTATGGTGATTGTTTGGTACTGTATTAGGTAACTGTGGTAATTGTTCGGTATTGTGTTAGGTAACTATGGTGATTGTTCGGCATTGTGCTAGGTAACTATGGTGTTTGTTCGGTATTGTGTTAGGTTACTATGGTGATTGTTCGGTATTGTGTTAGGTAACTATGGTAATTGTTCGGTACTGTATTGGGTAACTGTGGTAATTGTTCGGTATTGTATTGGGTAACTGTGGTAATTGTTCGGTATTGTATTAGGTAACTATGGTGATTGTTCGGTATTGTATTAGGTAACTATGGTGATTGTTCGGTATTGTATTAGGTAACTGTGGTAATTGTTCGGTATTGTATTAGGTAACTATGGTAATTGTTCGGTACTGTATTGAGTAACTATGGTAATTGTTCGGTATTGTATTAGGTAAGTGTGGTAATTGTTCGGTACTGTGTTAGGTAACTATGGTGATTGTTCGGTATTGTGTTAGGTAACTATGTTGATTGTTCGGTGTTGTGTTAGGTTACAATGGTGATTGTTCGGTATTGTGTTAGGTAACTATGGTGATTGTTCGGTAGTGTGTTAGGTAACTATGGTGATTGTTCGGTACTGTGTTAGGTAACTATGGTGATTGTTCGGTACTGTGTTAGGTAACTATGGTGATTGTTCGGTATTGTGTTAGGTTACTATGGTGATTGTTCGGTACTGTGTTAGGTAACTATGGTGATTGTTCGGTATTGTGTTAGGTTACTATGGTGATTGTTTAGTTCTTATTTGTGAATACGTACAATTATCCAGGTCCGCTGTTCCGTGTTTCCATCTACGGCTTGCCCTCTGCGTGACGCGCCCTCACAGCCCCGTAGAGGGCGATTTTTAACATCTTTTTTACATTTGCACTCATGACAAACGTTTTAAAGATCTACTCGTTTGTTATTTTACTGTTTACACGATTTAGTTAATAATTTCTATATTAAGTACAACATACAGTATGTACGTACGTTATTATTAGTGGCTGCATTGAGTTAAACATACAGTATGTACGTACGTTACTATTAGTGGCTGTATTGAGTACAACATACAGTATGTACGTACGTTATTATTAGTGGCTGTATTGAGTACAACATACAGTATGTACGTACGTTGCTATTAGTGGCTGTATTGAGTACAACATACAGTATGTACGTACGTTATTATTAGTGGCTGTATTGAGTACAACATACAGTATGTACGTACGTTATTATTAGTGGCTGTATTGAGTACAACATACAGTATGTACGTACGTTATTATTAGTGGCTGTATTGAGTACAACGCACAGTTTGTACGTACGTTACTATCAGTGGCTGTATTGAGTACAACGTACAGTATGTACGTTAGTGTAAATGTGTACATAAAACTTTCAACTTGTACAATAACATAAAACATGAATTGATTTTTTACGTTAAGGAAAATACAGTTAGTACAGTAAAACCAACAATATTTCAGTAATTACAGTAAAAAATGGTTGACATTATTAGAATTTTAGAGTAACCCCGTGTTGTGCTGCTAATAACACCTAACTTGAATAACACTGGTTGACATCACTTAATGTTGTAATTCAGAATAATGTCATGTTGAGCCCAACAGTAAGGCTAAACGAATTTATATAGATTTATATTATACACGATAAATTTTGAAAAATAGAAACTTATAAACTAACAGAAAGGAAGAAAACAAGGCTAGAAATTCCTGGAGATGTATTTTTACTTAAGCTATAAAATCCTGGAGATGCGTTGTTTACTTAAGCTATAAAGTCCTGTTCTGGTTCCATGCTGTTACCTAGCATTACATTTGCTGGAGTGAAAATATGGACTCGTAGTTTTATTATTTAATGTTTACAGCACGTCCATTGTTGTATATGAATTCATAGTTTTATTATTTAATGTTTACAGCACGTCCATTGTTGTATATGAATTCGTAGTTCTATTATTTAATGTTTATAACTCGTCCATTGTTGTATATGAATTCGTAGTTTTATTATTTAATGTTTATAGCTCGTCCATTGTTGTTTTTTATTTTCATACGATCACTATTTGTAGGTTTTTTAATTTTTTATTTATCTTATTTGCTTACTTTTTTATATTAAACTGTGGACAAAAGATTACTTGATATGGTAGCAAACTTTATACGTTGTAATGATAATAAACATGCGGTTCGTGATGATTTACTATACCTATTAACTATTTGACCACATTAGTTCGAAATGTAAAAACAAATTAACTTTTTAATAACGCTACGAACATTACTGTATATTATTCAACAATCTACAAAAGGTTTGGGTGCAATATTTTTGTTGTAAGTTGCCAAAATAACAATAATTACAAACGGGGCCGTTTTGAGTGATTTTGTTTTCCTTGTAAATCTAACAGTCTTTTTTGTGCATTTTTATATGTTTACAGCTTTTGCCGTCAATAGTGAAAGCTTAAAAGTGTGTTTGCTGCATGGACTGAATCTTTATTTTTAAGATGTTTTTTGTCCGAACGTTTTTTTAGGGTTTTGAGCGCTTCTTTGCGACCCTTATTATGAACCACTGTGATAGATTTAAAAGGAATATTGTATAGATAACTCAGTTGTTTCTACAACGTAACAATGGACACTGTTGTTTATTTAATTAGCACCACGTGAAACACGACCTTAACACGTGCTAAAAATCTGTTTTGTGTTTAGTTGAAGCTTGCACGTGTTAAAATAAGTGGTACATCCTGGTGTTATAATTTTGTACTGAAACAACTTTGTTACGTCTACAACTGATTGGTTGATGAAAGTTTTCATTAACTGATTAAGAAATAAAAATGTTTTAACATATCAGCTCCTCTAATTAAGCAAGAAGTGGCGAAACGTTGTTTGTGCGAAACGTCTTACATTTAGTGAACTTGTAGAATGCTTGTGAAGAAACCTCATGTTTAAAGTGATTATATCTTAAACTCATCACACGTTTTATTCAGGAATATTTGGATGATTGCCACATAATATGATCATCGTGTTCGTCTCTAAATGAACACACTACGAACGTAATTTTTGTTGTTCAAATTCGCATTCTCAATGTTGTTTTCAAATTCTACAAATTTCGTGTTCGAATCCACAAGATATGTCATTTGAAGTTACCTCAAAACCGAAGCATTTCTCGTGCACCATCAACACATCTCGCTGGTCGGAAAGCACGTGCTTATTTTCTCTCTGACCAAAGTGAAAGTCCCGTTATTTTGAAAACGTATAACCCAACTCGTTAACAGATATGTTATTCAAGTCAGTGACCCCTTGCTTTTGAACCCTTTTAAACATTCTGTAGTGTTTGTGCTAAATGACAAATATGTAGCAATGGAGCGCATGCGTAAAGTACAGCCAGAAAATTAAGCTTAAAAATCACGAATTTTACTTTACATGAAATTCATTTAATTAATTTTTATTAATAGATTTATTGTGTGTATTCACGTGTTTAAGTCTATGCCTATTGCGCCCTCTTGTGACGACTTCGTGTTTGTCAGGTAGTAAAAATCCATTACTTACGTAACTGTGTCTTGAAATAATTACAAATAACTTTATAAAGGTCTTTCAAAAATTAACCAGAAGTAATTTACTTTTTGCTTGCCCATGAGATCGACTGTAAACACTCTGGTTTCAGTGTTTGTACTCAACTTTGACACAACCAATCGTTGTTTTAACCGAAATAATAACAATTATATTTATCTACAATAATATTGAACTTTACGTAGTGTTTTTACTCGATCAGAAACCAAGGAAATAACACTGAAATGTACGAGTTTACCATTGTTTTAGACGTTTGTTTTCAGACAGTCTTGTAGTAATGTTCACGCATCTCTCTGTACTACAAGACTGTCTGAAAACAAACAATCTGCTTAGTGCTATTGTAGTAATGTTCACACATCTCTGTGTACTACAAGACTGTGTGAAAACAAACAATCTGCTTAGTGCTATTATAGTAACGTTCACACATCTCTCTGTACTACAAGACTGTCTGAAAACAAACAACTTGCTCAGTGCTATTGTAGTAACGTTCACACATCTCCGAATGCAAACCAACTCTAAGAACAACTAGCCTTCTTTAATCTGTGACAGTAGTGGGTTTAAAAATCTTTTTTTTATCCTTACAAACTTTAAAGGATACTAAACACTTGTGTAGCAAACCTGAAAGCTGTTCTGGAATGAAAACATTTTTCCGGATAATAAAACATTCGAATCATGTTCTCTTCAGTCAAATCCGTTTATGTAAGTGGCAAATGAAAGGAACTTTATGTGGGAAATGTTGGACTACAGTCCTACATAACGTACGTGGTCGCCACGGTTTCGCCACCTGAAGAGAAATCTCGGTAGAAACCTTTAACGTGTTTGTCTTGTAATCTAAGCTTGAAATAAATCAAATTTAGGAGCTTCGGTTAACAATTCTGATCTGTTACAAAATATGCACTGATTATAAAGACACGTTCCGGTCTCGATAACATTGAATTCAACGTAACTTTAAAGTTTGTTATAAATGATTAAAATTCGTTCTGAATGTTAGAATTAGTTCATGGACTATTAATGGTTGTTTAAAATAAAGTTATTGTTTTGAATTAAGCACAAAGCTACACAATGGGCTATCTGTGCTCTGCCCACCACGGGCATCGAAACCCGGATTTTAGCGTGTAAGTCCGCAGACATACCGCTGAGGCACTAGGGGGCCTATAAAATAAAGAGAAAACGGATAAAGTGATTTATCATGGAAAGAAGGTTTTATAACGAGGACTTACAACAGATTAAGTTTGAAGGACATTCTGAAGTTTTGTTTCGTAACATCGAAGGACAAAGTGTTGAAACTTCTGTAGTGAACGTCTTTGTTGAATTATTAAATTAATTTTAAAATATTTACAAACACTTGCTATTTGTACTGAATTCAATATTATCAGATTGGGCTGTAAAACACCACCTAGTGACAAATAACGCAACCACGTACAACTCGCACGTTTATCAAAATTGATTGCACAATGCTGTTTTAATTACTCTCTGTTTCTCTGATAGGTTCTGATAACATCATGTTTCTTGTATGTGTATGTATGGACTTAAACATAAAGTTTATATTGCTAAACAATTGTGACAAGTGGATATTGCAAAGAGTGAACAGTATTTGCATGTGTTTATAAATAACCGCTTCATCGAATAGTTAATTAATTAATTAAAATTTGCGTGTGTTTATAAACAACTGTTTCATTGAATAGTTAATTAATTAATTAAAATTTGCATGTCTTTATAAACAACTGTTTCATTGAATAGTTAATTAATTAATTAAAATTTGCGTGTGTTTATAAACAAATTCTTCATCGAATAGTTAATTAATTAATTAAAATTTGCATGTCTTTATAAACAACTTCTTCATCGAATAGTTAATTAATTAATTAAAATTTGCATGTCTTTATAAACAACTTCTTCATCGAATAGTTAATTAATTAATTAACATTTGCGTGTGTTTATAAACAAATTCTTCATCGAATAGTTAATTAATTAATTTATAGAATTCTCAGGAAAATTCATTGCACAACCGAAACGGATTCTTTCTCTTGAAGGAAGTTTTTTTCTATTTATTATTATTATTATTACGACTTTAATTTTTTTTAATGGCCGTATGGTGTGCATCCATGACGTCACGCTTTAGGTGGGACTGATTTGTCTATCTCTATGAAGTGAGGTTTGATACAGTCTGAGTGTTAAACAACAAACTGACACTGTCATTCAGAATGTTGTTGGGCCGATATCGTGTTGTACTTTTACACACAACCTCTAATACACTTCGTATTTCAGTAGAACAAATAAACGAAATGCAATTTAATATCCTCTTCCCCAAACAAACTGACCAACAGCGGGAACGAAGCTGTATATCTTATAATTTTAATTATCTATAGTTTTCAAACTTTGTTTTTGTCCCGTTAAGTACAGTTAAATATCTCATTGTCTAATTTATATATAATACAGTTAAATATCTCATTGTCTAATTTATATACAATGTTATTTAACTAGATAGCTCTTACGTTATCGGCCCGGCATGGCCGAGCGTGTTCAGGCTTGCGAATCGTAATTTGAGGGTCGCACCAAACATGCTCGCCCTATCAGCCGTGGGGGCGCTATAATGGACGGGCAATCCCACTATTCGTTGGTAAAAGAGTAGCCCAAGAGTTGGCGGTGGGTGGTGATGACTAGCTGCCTTCCCTCTAGTTTTACACTGCTAAATTAGGGACGGCTAGCACAGATAGCCCTCGAGTAGCTTTACGCGAAATTCAAAAACAAACAAACAAACTTACGTTATTAAATGCAAATACAAAATGTAAACTAAACACATTAATATCTTTACACTTATTATGATATGGAAACACTCCCTAGAAACTCGGATGACGTATCAATAGTCATCTAAATTAAAATTATCCAAACAAACGAGTAAAGCTTACCTTCAAAGGAAAGCAGAGCTTGGAATTCAAAGTCACATGTCATGGGAAGGCTAAGTTTTTGTGTATCTAGTTCAGTAATAAGAACAGAACTAACATTAGTTTTGTACAGAACTAACATTAGTTTTGTGATATGACTCAAAGCAGAAAGAATAAAAATCTCCTTATACAACCAACATTCAAATATAATCTCCTGATACAACCAACATTCAAATATAATCTCCTGAAACAACCAACATTCAAATATAATCTCCTGATACAACCAACATTCAAATATAATCTCCTTATACAACCAACATTGAAATATAATCTCCTGATACAACCAACATTCAAATATAATCTCCTGATACAACCAACATTGAAATATAATCTCCTGATACAACCAACATTGAAATATAATCTCCTGATACAACCAACATTGAAATATAATCTCCTGATACAACCAACATTCAAATATAATGGTTTTAAACCCGAAATATGAATGGCTGATCTCACACCACATAATCGAAATTAATCTTACATTTAAATTACGCTAAGTTACACCGAATTTAATAATTATGTTTCCTGTAAATTAAAAACACCAAACCTTCAACGATGTTGAATTGTAGCTTTATGAGGTAAGCCGACTGAAAGTTGTGTTTCATTTGTGTAAAACGTCTGACGTAATACACACATCACTGAAAACAACCGAGTCTGAAATGACGTCAAGACAGACATAAGAAATAATTTGATCTATTCGTGTTCATTGAGCAAACTGTCAATTTCATATTTGTATTGTAACCAACGTGTTGTTGGTATTGTAAACAATATCGTGATAACAATTCTGTAGCTTACGTTACTTAATGGTTTTGTTTTCCAGAAAGCAATATTTCAAAGTTGTATATATATAAGCATGTGTGTGTTCTTATAGCAAAGCCGCATCAAGATAACTGCGGAGTCCATCGAGAGAAATCGAACCCCTGATTTTAGCGTTGTAAATCTATCAAATGTTGTGGAAAAGTATTTTTTGTCATTTCTTTTAATTTTGACATAATTTGAAACGCACAACTTTCTAGGTTTTCAGTGCCAGGAATCATTATGGTTTAGGTTTCAGTTTTGTTTGTTTTTACTTTAACTGAAGATTCACCTCAGAAATGGGTTCGTATTTTCTTTCTAAAAAGATGCGGAAAATTTGAAAAAAAATCTAAAGTAATGTAAACATGGTTACATTTCAATATATTATTAACTTTTAATTTTCTTTGAAAATTTTCTCATTTATTGCATAGTTATTTCTCTGTAAAACAAAATAGTACGTGTGCTTGCTGATAGAGGGCTCTGTAGTTGCTAAAATTCTGTAAAATAATGTTAATTCAGTCACGAACACAGCGTTTATAGCGACCCCTTCCGGGCGGTGTGGATAACAGAAACTACTGTTCCACACAACAACGAATTGTCTTGCCCTCGGAGTGTGTTTGCGGGTTCTTTGTTGTTTTCACCACGCCTTCCCGCAGGTAACCAGCCCAGTTGGTGCAGTGAACAGGAAATCGTCTCATGGTTTGACAATAGTTAAGACTTCGGAGAGCACAGTTAGCACGAGTCACGATTTGAGTAACGTAATGAAAGTTGATCACCCACCTATCATACCATTGTTTCTAAGCTGCAATCCAGCCCAAAGTTTCGCTTTTAAAACACATACATAAGGGCTGTCGATTGCCGTTCCACTGTCTTCCACAATTATCACGAAAGAAATATAGAATAATGGACAGAAAATCTAAGTATTGGTCTTTTCTTCCACTCGGCTGGTCTCCACTGTATCGACAAACTACGAGTTTAGTTTGCCAGAACTGAAGTCATACTCTCCTCATAGTTGTATTGTAAAAAATCGAATAATAGTTTAAAATAATAAAATAAAAAACAGACATTGACACAATATGAACAAGACTCGTTGAAGGATAGAACGTTTTATACGATCGGTGATCAAATCGTTTGAGTTTGTTACAGTGTATAAGTGTAGGCGATGGTTAATGTTACTTGAGTGATTTTGTTACAGTGTATAAGTGTAGGCGATGGTTAATGTTACTTGAGTGATTTTGTTACAGTGTATAAGTGTAGGCGATGGTTAATGTTACTTGAGTGATTTTGTTACAGTGTATAAGTGTAGGCGATGGTTAATGTTACTTGAGTGATTTTGTTACAGTGTATAAGTGTAGGCGATGGTTAATGTTACTTGAGTTCCGTATTAGGGGCGACAGAACAAACACTGATGTAACTTTTAACACCAACAATTCACCGAGAGTTGTGTTTTATTTTTGTGATGTAACTTTTAACACCAACAATTCACCGAGAGTTGTGCTTTATTTTTGTGAAAAATAAAATTAATTGGAGCTAAAAATAATAAAAATTGTAACCATTAAGATCAATAATTAATTAAAGTAAAATCAGGAAATGTAGAGTGCGCTATTAGTTTAAAAAAAAAACGTGTTCATACGATTCACCCTGAAACCAATACAGGACACCTGAATGTACACGGATAACGAACACCGCATGGTTCACAGTGGCGTGTCTGCAGACTTACAACGCTAGAAACCGGGTTTTGATACTAGTGGTGGGCAGATAGCGCGTGGTGTACCGCAAGACGCAAATACAAACATTTATTATTTCTAACAATTGTATATCGACTTTTTATTAGTACACCCAACAGAACCACTGACAGAAGACATTTCTCTATCTTTAATAAAAATGTTTATCACTTGAGTTAAAAAACAAACTCCAACTAAACATTTAGTTGTCAGTTATTGCGATTAATTAATTTTAACGATAAAAACTGGAACCAACTTACAAAAGAATTATTAGTTTATAAGTAAATATCATTGGTAGAGTTTGAAACATTTCGAAAGATTTAGGTCGGATGACAGAGCAGTAAGATAAATGGGTTACAGTTTCAAAAGCCTACGGTAGATGGAGCTGCTTTGTGATGAAACACTATCCCAAATTTTCTTTGAAAAATACGCCCTCTTATGGGTAAAAACGTAAAACATTTGGAAGACAACAACAACAACAAAAAAAAGACACAAAATTCATGTCACGTGCGAGGTTTGTCGCAAACCAAAAAATTGCGAAAAATGAAACAAAGAGGTCGAAAAGTTGACACAAATATGTTTTTAATGAATAAAAGGTTATCCTCAGCTTGTAGAACGGACACACTGACCACAGTAACAACTTATTATAACATTTCCTAGAATCACTCAAATCTATCGTGACGTTCATTATATGATCTGCCAGTCCGCTGTTACACTTTGTCAAACTAAATGATTCGTTTTGAGCGAGACAAAATAGACGAGGGTTTTCACTAAAGTGACATCTGTCGGACGTTTCCCATACAAGTCGTGAAACAATGTGTGGAAAATGAGCTTCTCAAATCTGTGAATTCACGGCTATTAGCAGGAACTGTAACAAGTGAAGAATTATTAACTTATGTTTATAATGGAAAAGGCCTGACAAAGATATGTGATTTTAAACAATTGTAAAACAGCTAAGTTATATAGTTTATCTAACAGAATCTAACTAAGACGTCTCATAAGCACATTGGTGAAGTAATACCTGGTTTATTGTAAGATTCATGTGAACGTGTCAGTTAGACGGAGAGAACACATACCTATCAGTCTATTTATATAAACATCACACGTAACGTGTCTGGGATTAGCGTTTTCTGAGCTTACGGATTAGAAGGAAGTTAACACCAGTAGTGCCGTCTACTGGGCTACGTTCTGTCTGATCAAACAGCACGATCTGACCAAATCTCACATGTAGGGGGCCAACTACGGTCCCTAAATGTGGAATGAGTTTTTATGACAAAGGGACGCGAGCCATAAGCCCTCGTGTTTACAGTTAAGCGCTTTAACAACTAGGTCACACTCAACTCTTTTTAAGTATTTCGACATGCGGTGTAGAACTTTGATATTTAATGCGGTTCATGTTACACGAACATGCCGTTCGTCAGTGTCACGGTTTTGCCCTCGTAGTTACGTTTGACTGCTCGCAGTATGTGATACCACTAATCAGTATTTATCTGAAACTAAAACACTTTCCGAGGAAAAACAAAAAGTAAAGACGAGATTTGAACGGCGGTGCTTGAGTGCTGGGCTGTATATCACGGCAAACAGCGCACGAGGTTGCGGTGTCCGGTGCAGAGCGAGAGTTTAGACCGGATGAGCCACGCAGACGGGATCAAAGTCTGTATGATCAGAATTCACGACTCGGAGTGTGTATCAAAGTAAGCGGCACTGAACGTGTTTGTGATAAACGCCCCAGTGCAACAGATGTCAGAGAAACGGGTCTCCAACGTCCTCGTCGAGTCGGATGGGATCGTGGTTGGGGCGGTGACTGACTCGATACCGTCGATTTGCCCCACAGACAAATGGAAGAGAACTAGACGAATCAACAGACGTCCTGAAACCTCGTTGTACGAAAGATAACCAAGCGTTAATCATGGACAATATGTAACTGAGGGTAACTCAGTAACTCATATGTAACTCCAGCGAGAAAGTTTCGTGTTTATGTTTAACGTTCATCGCCTGTTAAAAGAACGAATTAACATCAGAAAGTTTTGAATGTTTCGCTCCATGGAGTCGGAGCCTATTTAAATACACCAGAATGATCATCCAATCTCTCCTTACTAAGGTAAGTTTACCCTTCTGATTTACATCTAGTATTTGCGGTCACTGCGTTGTCTGTGTCTAACATTAAAAAGAAAATGAACACAGCTACGATCCCGGGAACCGATTTTACTAAACCCGCGTTAGTCTGATGTTTGGAACAGAATGACAGGATTCGATCTTTGATTTTTCTTCCTCGAACTGACTTTTTCAACCAGATGAAGAACCGGAACTTTAACACAGGTCAAAGGTGACGTCACCAAGAGTCAACTTCCTTCGTTTTCACATTCTTCAGTGTCCACCACGCCTCCACCTAGAAGTAAAATTTACCTTCTTCTCGCAGACAAGCAATTAGAAGGTCCGCACATCAGACGGTTACAACCAAACCCTCCTTACCCCGAATTATTAGTTTATTTATTATTATTACTTGTAAGGTGAGCTTAGTAATACAAATCTATTCTATTGATTTGTTCAGTGAGTTAGCAAATAACATTAATATTGATTTGAGAGCACGTGTAATTTGCCTGGCTTTTATAGGCTTAGTTTCAAATCTCTCTCTGACCTTGCAGTAAACCTATATATTTATCTGTCTTTCTTCTTTCTGGTTTTCTTCGAACGATATTTCTAAATTAGGACGTAGGTTCATGAAGATTTCTGGTTCTACTACACACGTGTTTGGTAACCCGATGTCATGTCGAGTTATGGCCAACAAACCTGTCGGCCTCAGCTAGTGCTTAGCCCCTCACGCGGAGCAAGCCCAGTTTATCTTTGTCGAGTTGGGCATTATTAAAAAATAAACATTTAGATTAATTTTAACCACCAGAATCACAGGTCCTTATATATATGTAAACAACCAGAATCACAGGTCCTTATACACTTTAACCATCTGAATCACAGGCCTGTGTATATTTTAACCCATAAAACCACAGGCCGCTCGCTGTACAGTGTGACCATTAGAATCCTCGTATGTTTTAACCGCTAGGATTAAGACCTTCGTATGATTAACGAGCACGGCTCGTAAGTTATTGCTACAGATACAAAGGTATCTTTTCTGTTTGTAGAGGTCATGCCTTCATCATATCTATACAGATAATTTATTATTTTTGGTGTACAAGTCATGTCTGTAATTACTTTATATGTAAACAGCTGTGATTCCATTGTTTTGTGTGTCGGACAAACACTGACTTCGTTTTGCTTCGTCAGTGAAGCCATGACCTTGCACGACGTTTGGTAAATGTTTATTCCTAACTGAAAATATAGAATATTACTGTACACACAACATATAACAGTGTATTTAAGAAACAGCATTTGTACCAATTATTCTCATATTTTAACCATGTGTTATAAGCACAATTAATACTAATTTTCTCTCCTTAAGAAAAACATATCGAATCATCCTATACCGTCAGTGTAAGCCTAATTGTTCTATATTGTTTAACTACTTTTGTTGTCTTTTTCCAATATTTACAGCACAGATAGCCCTCGAGTAGCTTTGTGCGAAATTCCAAAACAAACAAAAACAAATCCAATATTTACCCTTCACATATTGTTACGTCACTATCTTATTGTCTTAATGAACCAATAAGAGAAACACTGAACGATAATTAAAATATCTGTGAGAAGTGGAAAGGGTAGACAAAATGTTTTAAATTTTTATTTTGTTTGTTTTTGAACCTCGTGCAAAGCCACACGAGGGCTATCTGCGCTAGCCGTCCCTAATTTAGCGATGCAAAGACTAGAGGGAAGGCAGCTAGTCATCACCTCCCACCGCCAACTCTTGGACTATACTTTTATTAACGAATACTGGGATCAACCGTTACATTATAACGACCCCCACGGACGATTATGTTTGGTGTGACGGGGATTCGAACCCGAGACCCTGAGATTACAAGTCGAGCTCCTTAACCACCTGGCCATGCCGGGCCTAATTTGTATTTCAAATTGTTATGTGTATAGATAACTTCATTTAATTGTACCATATTAGTGGTAAAGGTTCGAACTTCTGGGGCGACTTTGTATTAAGTTGATTCATACCAGTAAACATCAGAGCGGTATATAAAATGGTATGAAAAAACAAAAATCGGTCATTGGTAGTGTGATAGAAAAGCAACATTGTACTGTCTGCTCTGTCCACACCGGGAAATAGAACCCAGAATTTTAACACTATAAGTTCGTAAACTTACTGATGCCCCACCGAAGCGTAACTATAATCATTCCAAAATAAATGGAATAATAAAATACTCGTTTGTTTGTTTTGAATTTCGCACAAAGCTACACGAGGGCTATCTGTGCTAGCCGTCCCTAATTTAGCAGTGTGAGACTAGAGGGAAGGCAGCTAGTGATCACCACCCACCGTCATCTCTTGGGCGACTCTTTTATCAACGAATAATGGGATTGATCGTAACTTTATAACGCCCCGACGGCTGCAAGGGCAAGCATGTTTGGCGCAACGGGAATGCGAACACATACTACTGGTCGCACGCCTCAACACCCTTGACCATGCCGGGCCGAATAAAGTACTTACCAATTAAGTTAATGATAAGATAAAACTGACCAAGTTAAGTTGTAAAGTAAGTTTATAATGAGATAAAACTGACCAAGTTAAGTTGTAAAGTAAGTTTATAATGAGATAAAACTGACAAAGTTAAGTTTATAATGAAATAAAACTGACCAAGTTAAGTTGTAAAGTAAGTTTATAATAAGAAAAAACTTGTAGTGGGCCTGGCATGACCTAGCGCGTAAGGCGTGCGCTTCGTAATCTGAGGGTTGCGGGTTCGCGCCCGATTCACGCCAAACGTGGGGGCGTTATAATGTGACGGTCAATCCCACTATTCGTTGGTAAAAGAGTAGCCCAAGAGTTGGCGGTGGGTGGTGATGACTAGCTGCCTTCCCTCTAGTCTTACACTGCTAAATTAGGGACGACTACCACAGATAGCCGTCGAGTAGCTTTGTGCGAAATTTAAAAACAAACAAACTTGTAATTTCAGTTCATAAGAAGATAAAACTTATCATGTCAAGTTGTAATTTAAATTTATAGTAATATAAAGCTTACCATGTCAAGTTGTAATTTAAATTTATAGTAATATAAAACTTACCATGTCAAGTTGTAATTTAAATTTATAATGATACAAAACTTACCATGTTAAGTTGTAATTTAAATTGATAATGATATAAAACTTACCATGTTAAGTTGTAATTTAAATTTATCGTGATATAAAACTTACCATGTTAAGTTGTAATTTAAATTTATAGTGATATAAAACTTACCATGTTAAGTTGTAATTTAAATTTATAGTAATACAAACTTACCATTTTAGTTGTATTTTAAATTTATAGTGATAAAACTTACCATGTTAAGTTGTATTTAATTTATAGTGATATAAAAAATTACCATGTTTAAGTTTTATTTAAATTTATAGAATATAAATCTTACCAATGTTCCAAGTTTAATTTAAATTTATAGTAATATAAAACTTACCATGTTAAGATACAATTTAAATTTATAATAATATAAAACTTACCATGTTAAGTTGTAATTTAAATTTATAGTGATATAAAACTTACCATGTTAAGTTGTAATTTAAATTTATAGTGATATAAAACTTACCATGTTAAGATACAATTTAAATTTATAATAATATAAAACTTACCATGTTAAGATACAATTTAAATTTATAATAATATAAAACTTATCATGTTAAGTTGTAATTTAACTTTATAATGATATAAAACTTACCATGTTAAGTTGTAATTTAAATTTATAGTAATATAAAACTTACCATGTTAAGATACAATTTAAATTTATAATAATATAAAACTTACCATGTTAAATTGTAATTTAAATTTATAATGATATAAAACTTATCATGTTAAGTTGTAATTAAATCAGTAAAGACAGAAATGATTAATAAATCTGAATTTAAAGAAATAATCTCGGAAAGTCCACATTTTCTAAAGTTTGTATACAATGTTGAACTAAAGCATGTTGATTGGTTGAAATAACTTATTCTAGAAAGTTCATTTTGTGCCTAACATTTCCCATGTATTCCATATCAGGAACGAACCATATAAATCATAAAATTCATTATTGAAGTAACACAACTGTATTGCTGTTCAAAGCGTGCGGCGTCTGTACAAATAATACGCGCGAGTTTACCTGCGTGGAACCTTTCTCCTAATCTGCGCAATCAAGCGCGAAATGTCGTGTGAAAAACAATTTTCCAGTGAATCCATATTGAGTTTTCAACTCAGACTCAACTTACTCTGTATACTCAAACGTTTTACTACAACGAGTATAGTACACAGTAAAACAAATCTGTTATCATCATTTGACAACTGCCTTCGACTTCAATCTTCTATTTATAAAGTACGTACTTTTCTAAAAAGAAATAATATTACAATAAATACGGTTGATATTGGCTTTTCCAGAGTATTTAGATCTAAATGGCGCGTGCGCAGTTTGTTCAAAACCATATGGTTACCACTTTGTGAACACTCATGTAGGAAAAAGTCTACACTGTACCTCTCAGACCTACAGTGACCTAAAGCTTGACAGCGAAGCGAGAACGGGCGAAGACGACCCCTTGTTCAGACGTTTCTGCATGATCAGTTAGGTTTACCTTCCTAAAAACTTTACAACTACTTCTCTTTAGTTTCTGTTCGTTTTATATAAACTCTTTAGAAACACGATTAAAACAATGTTTTTCTTTAGAACAGGTTTTATTTTTTCTTTAGTAAACTTGTTTAAACCTGAAAAACATACACTGAACGTCAGAGTTGTTTAGTACTGTATAAACTATTATACATACCAGTACTGTTGACAGATGATCTACTGTATAGACTATTATACATACCAGTACTGTTGACAGACCTTCTGTATAGACTATTATACATACCATTACTGTTGATAGATTTACTGTATAGACTATTATACATACCATTACTGTTGATAGACCTTCTGTATAGACTATTATACATACCATTACTGTTGATAGATTTACTGTATAGACTATTATACATATCATTACTGTTGACAGATCTTCTGTATAGACTATTATACATACCATTACTGTTGACAGACCTTCTGTATAGACTATTATACATATCATTACTGTTGACAGATCTTCTGTATAGACTATTATACATACCATTACTGTTGATAGATTTACTGTATAGACTATTATACATATCATTACTGTTGACAGATCTACCGTTTAGACTATTATACATACCATTACTGTTGATAGATCTACTACATAGACTATTATACATACCATTACTGTTGACAGATCTACTGTATAGACTAATATACATACCATTACTGTTGACAGACCTTCTGTATAGACTATCATACATACCATTACTGTTGACAGACCTTCTGTATAGACTATTATACATACCATTACTGTTGACAGACCAACTGTATAAACTATTATACATACCATTACTGTTGATAGGCCAACTGTATAGACTATTATACATACCATTACTGTTGACAGATCTTCTGTACAGACTATTATACATACAATTACTGTTGACAGACCTTCTGTATAGTGACAACAGTTAGTGATACATTACAACACCACTACAGACTGTTGACAGACCTACTGTATAGTGACAACAGTTAGTGATACATTACAACACCACTACAGACTGTTGACAGACCTACTGTATAGTGACAACAGTTAGTGATACATTACAACACCACTACAGACTGGTGACAGACCTACTGTATAGTGACAACAGTTAGTGATACATTACATCACCACTACAGACTGGTGACAGACCTACTGTATAGTGACAACAGTTAGTGATACATTACAACACCACTACAGACTGTTGACAGACTACTGTATAGTGACAACAGTTAGTGATACATTACAACACCACTACAGACTGTTGACAGACCTACTGTATAGTGACAACAGTTAGTGATACATTACAACACCACTACAGACTGGTGACAGACCTACTGTATAGTGACAACAGTTAGTGATACATTACAACACCACTACAGATTGGTGACAGACCTACTGTATAGTGACAACAGTTAGTGATACATTACAACACCACTACAGACTGTTGACAGACCTACTGTATAGTGACAACAGTTAGTGATACACTACAACACCACTACAGACTGGTGACAGACCTACTGTATAGTGACAACAGTTAGTGATACATTACAACACCACTACAGACTGGTGACAGACCTACTGTATAGTGACAACAGTTAGTGATACATTACAACACCACTACAGACTGTTGACAGATCTACTGTATAGTGACAACAGTTGATGTGATACATTACAACACCACTACAGACTGGTGACAGATCTACTGTATAGTGACAACAGTTAGTGATACATTACAACACCACTACAGACTGTTGACAGACCTACTATGTAGTGACAACAGTTAGTGATACATTACAACACCACTACAGACTGTTGACAGACCTACTGTATAGTGACAACAGTTAGTGATACATTACAACACCACTACAGACTGTTGACAGACCTACTGTATAGTGACAACAGTTAGTGATACATTACAACACCACTACAGACTGGTGACAGACCTACTGTATAGTGACAACAGTTAGTGATACATTACATCACCACTACAGACTGGTGACAGACCTACTGTATAGTGACAACAGTTAGTGATACATTACAACACCACTACAGACTGGTGACAGATCTACTGTATAGTGACAACAGTTAGTGATACATTACAACACCACTACAGACTGTTGACAGACCTACTATAGTGACAACAGTTAGTGATACATTACAACACCACTACAGACTGTTGACAGACCTACTGTATAGTGACAACAGTTAGTGATACATTACAACACCACTACAGACTGTGACAGACCTACTATATAGTGACAACAGTTAGTGATACATTACAACACCACTACAGACTGGTGACAGACCTACTGTATAGTGACAACAGTTAGTGATACATTACAACACCACTACAGACTGGTGACAGACCTACTGTATAGTGACAACAGTTAGTGATACATTACAACACCACTACAGACTGTTGACAGACCTACTATATAGTGACAACAGTTAGTGATACATTACAACACCACTACAGACTGGTGACAGACCTACTGTATAGTGACAACAGTTAGTGATACATTACAACACCACTACAGACTGGTGACAGACCTACTGTATAGTGACAACAGTTAGTGATACATTACAACACCACTACAGACTGTTGACAGATCTACTGTATAGTGACAACAGTTAGTGATACATTACAACACCACTACAGACTGGTGACAGACCTACTGTATAGTGACAACAGTTAGTGATACATTACAACACCACTACAGACTGGTGACAGATCTACTGTATAGTGACAACAGTTAGTGATACATTACAACACCACTACAGACTGTTGACAGACCTACTGTATAGTGACAACAGTTAGTGATACATTACAACACCACTACAGACTGTTGACAGACCTACTATATAGTGACAACAGTTAGTGATACATTACAACACCACTACAGACTGGTGACAGACCTACTGTATAGTGACAACAGTTAGTGATACATTACAACACCACTACAGACTGGTGACAGACCTACTGTATAGTGAGAACAGTTAGTGATACATTACAACACCACTACAGACTGGTGACAGACCTACTGTATAGTGACAACAGTTAGTGATACATTACAACACCACTACAGACTGGTGACAGACCTACTGTGTAGTGACAACAGTTAATGATACATTACATCACCACTACAGACTGGTGACAGATCTACTGTATAGTGACAACAGTTAGTGATACATTACAACACCACTACAGACTGGTGACAGACCTACTGTGTAGTGACAACAGTTAGTGATACATTACAACACCACTACAGACTGTTGACAGACCTACTGTATAGTGACAACAGTTAGTGATACATTACAACACCACTACAGACTGGTGACAGACCTACTATATAGTGACAACAGTTAGTGATACATTACAACACCACTACAGACTGTTGACAGACCTACTGTATAGTGACAACAGTTAGTGATACATTACAACACCACTACAGACTGGTGACAGACCTACTGTGTAGTGACAACAGTTAATGATACATTACATCACCACTACAGACTGGTGACAGATCTACTGTATAGTGACAACAGTTAGTGATACATTACAACACCACTACAGACTGGTGACAGACCTACTGTATAGTGACAACAGTTAGTGATACATTACAACACCACTACAGACTGTTGACAGACCTACTGTATAGTGACAACAGTTAGTGATACATTACAACACCACTACAGACTGGTGACAGACCTACTATATAGTGACAACAGTTAGTGATACATTACAACACCACTACAGACTGTTGACAGACCTACTGTATAGTGACAACAGTTAGTGATACATTACAACAACACTACAGACTGGTGACAGACCTACTGTGTAGTGACAACAGTTAATGATACATTACATCACCACTACAGACTGGTGACAGATCTACTGTATAGTGACAACAGTTAGTGATACATTACAACACCACTACAGACTGGTGACAGACCTACTGTATAGTGACAACAGTTAGTGATACATTACAACACCACTACAGACTGGTGACAGACCTACTGTGTAGTGACAACAGTTAATGATACATTACAAAACCACTGTTGACAAAACTAGTGTTTAAATTCATCTGTTGTTTGAAAGTTGATGTGTTCGTTCACCTTACGAGACATGTATTGATGGAAGGCCGTATCAGTCTGGACAACAAATACATAATACACTTTTCTCCGTATCAGAGAACCTCTGCTGTATTTATCTTTATTCAGACATCGCCAGCGGCTTTTGAGTATCAAAAGTTTTGTTGACTTTCAATGGTAGAAAAGTATGGTTAAAGAAAGCAACCACTGAACAAAAATTAAAAGAAAACCAGCTTTGTTTAATTATAAAATAAACCTTGATGTTGTAATGTAACCCCCCTCATTTTAATAACAAAAAGTTTAATCTTCCTGCACTGTAACGGGTGATATCAACTGGTATTCATAACGGGTGATATCACAGATTCATGACCATTTGTGGACGAGGTATCTAAATCTTATCCTCTCACGTGAGCAAATCAAGTTACTATAAATGTTTTAAAAGGATCAAAACGATTGTTGTTGTTTTTTTTCATCAGCTACCACGAAATATATCTTGCGGCTGAACTAGGTAAGTTAAATTGCGATTGGTTTCCAATAGATATCCTAAACGCTCGGTTGAACCATTTATCTAATTTATGGCCTATTAGGTACCCCAGGGGGACCTTAACAGCCCCAATCTTGTACCAGGCTTTCCAAGTTGGGTTCTGCAGTCGGAACACGTGTCGCGCGCTCGTAAATGAAATTTCAATGTATGTTAACTTTCTTGAGTCTCCAGTTTTTGATGATTCAGATTTAGGGTTAGCCTGTATTTCAAGATAATACCTTGTCACGTGATCGCGAATAACGTGCAGTTGTCACGATTGCCAGTTCCTCTGTCTCGTGACCTCACAATGATGTCACACTTTACGTTCTATAGGTTGAAATTGTTTTATGAAATTGACGTTTCATGTACGTCGTAAAATTTTATTACTCATAAAGCGGTTAAAACTAGGTTTAAATGTTCAGTAATTGTCAGTGTTATATAATAGATAAAGGTGTGTTTAACTTGAGTCTATTGGTATATCTGGATGAATGTTTATATAATAAAGGTGTGTTTAACTGTGAGTCTATTGGTATATCTGGATGATTATTTATATAATAAAGGTATGTTTAACTGTGAGTCTATTGGTATATCTGGATGAATGTTTATATAATAAAGGTATGTTTAACTGTGAGTCTATTGGTATATCTGGATGAATGTTTATATAATAAAGGTATGTTTAATTGTGAGTCTATTGGTATATCTGGATGAATGTTTATATAATGAAGATGTGTTTAACTGTGAGTCTATTGGTATATCTGGATGAATGTTTATATAATAAAGGTATGATTAACTGTGAGTCTATTGGTAAATCTGGAAGAATGTTTACATAATAAAGGTATGTTTAACTGTGAGCCTATTGGTAAATCTCGATGAATGTTTATATGATAAAGGTGTGTTTAACTGTGAGTCTATTGGTATATCTGGATGAATGTTTACATAATAAAGGTATGTTTAACTTATTCACGGATATTATTGTAATTACCATCTTATTCACGGAAATTATTGTAATGACCATCTTATTCACGGATATTATTGTAATGATTGTCTTATTTACGGATATTATTGTAATGATTGTCTTATTCCCGGATATTATTGTAATGACCATCTTATTCCCGGATATTATTGTGATGACCATCTTATTCCCGGATATTATTGTGATGACCATCTTATAATTTCAACAAAATTGTAGATATAACGTTACCTTCGTTACTCACGTTCACAACTTTGAGTAAAGTAACACATATTTATGTTTTTTTCTCTTCTGAACTTAATAAATCATAAGAAACATTCCGGAAGAGGAAATAACAATCAGTGATGTCGAGAAACCCTCTTTTTGAGAATTTTAACATGGCATCTGTAACTGATAGCTGCAACAAAATTACCCTAAACCGTGTGTTTTTGTGAGAGCCCAGTAGTTTGTACAAGACTGATAAGGAAAGTGTGATTGTGCGTAAACACCAACACACTTAATAGAGACACGTGATCCATGGCCACCAATCACAGCTCGTGGGTGACAATCACCTTTGATATTTATTACTTAATTAAGATTTCTAAAATTGAAAATACTGTATGATTGAACCTTTAACAACAATATGAGAAACAGACCAGGTTCAGACTGATTGAACCTGTAACAACAATATGAGAAATAGACCAGGTTCAGACTGATTGAACCTGTAACAACAATATGAGAAACAGACCAGGTTCAGACTGATTGAACCCGTAGCAACAATATGAGAAACAGACCAGGTTCAGACTGATTGAACCTGTAGCAACAATATGAGAAACAGACCAGGTTCAGACTGATTGAAACCGTAACAACAATATGAGAAACAGACCAGGTTCAGACTGATTGAACCTGTAACAACAATATGAGAAACAGACCAGGTTCAGACTGATTGAACCTGTAACAACAATATGAGAAACAGACCAGGTTCAGACTGATTGAACCTGTAGCAACAATATGAGAAACAGACCAGGTTCAGACTGATTGAAACCGTAACAACAATATGAGAAACAGACCAGGTTCAGACTGATTGAACCCGTAGCAACAATATGAGAAATAGACCAGGTTCAGACTGATTGAACCCGTAACAACAATATGAGAAACAGACCAGGTTCAGACTGATTGAACCTGTAGCAACAATATGAGAAACAGACCAGGTTCAGACTGATTGAAACCGTAACAACAATATGAGAAACAGACCAGGTTCAGACTGATTGAACCTGTAACAACAATATGAGAAACAGACCAGGTTCAGACTGATTGAAACCGTAACAACAATATGAGAAACAGACCAGGTTCAGACTGATTGAAACCGTAACAACAATATGAGAAACAGACCAGGTTCAGACTGATTGAACCCGTAGCAACAATATGAGAAACAGACCAGGTTCAGACTGATTGAACCTGTAACAACAATATGAGAAACAGACCAGGTTCAGACTGATTGAACCCGTAGCAACAATATGAGAAACAAACCAGGTTCAGACTGATTGAACCTGTAACAACAATATGAGAAACAGACCAGGTTCAGACTGATTGAAACCGTAACAACAATATGAGAAACAGACCAGGTTCAGACTGATTGAAACCGTAACAACAATATGAGAAACAAACCAGGTTCAGACTGATTGAACCTGTAACAACAATATGAGAAACAGACCAGGTTCAGACTGATTGAAACCGTAACAACAATATGAGAAACAGACCAGGTTCAGACTGATTGAAACCGTAACAACAATATGAGAAACAGACCAGGTTCAGACTGATTGAACCCGTAGCAACAATATGAGAAACAGACCAGGTTCAGACTGATTGAACCTGTAACAACAATATGAGAAACAGACCAGGTTCAGACTGATTGAACCCGTAGCAACAATATGAGAAACAAACCAGGTTCAGACTGATTGAACCTGTAACAACAATATGAGAAACAGACCAGGTTCAGACTGATTGAACCTGTAACAACAATATGAGAAACAGACCAGGTTCAGACTGATTGAACCCGTAGCAACAATATGAGAAACAAACCAGGTTCAGACTGATTGAACCTGTAACAACAATATGAGAAACAGACCAGGTTCAGAGTGATTGAACCTGTAGCAACAATATGAGAAACAGACCAGATCCAGACTGATTGAAACCGTAACAACAATATGAGAAGCAGACCAGATCCAGACAGTCTGAGCTGCTAACAGGGTTTTACGCTATAAGTCCAATTTTAACCTTGCGTTTTCCATGGATTTAAACATGAAATTTTTATAAGACCAATACTTTGTAGACTACAAGTTGAGTGTAAGACCAATACTTTGTCGACTACAATAGAGTGTAAGACCAATACTTTGTAGACTACAAGTTGAGTGCAAGACCAATACTTTTTAGACTATAATAGAGTGTAAGACCAATACTTTGTAGACTACAATAGAGTGTAAGACCAATACTTTGTAGACTACAAGTTGAGTGTAAGACCAATACTTTGTAGACTACCGTAGAGTGTAAGACCAATACTTTGTAGACTACAGTAGAGTGTAAGACCAATACTTTGTAGACTACAGAAGAGTGTAAGACCAATACTTTGTAGACTACAAGTTGAAGTGCTAATGACCAATACTTTGATAGACTATAAGTAGAGTGTAAGACCAATACTTTGTAGACTACAGTAGAGTGTAAGACCAATACTTTGTAGACTACAATAGAGTGTAAGACCAATACTTTGTAGACTACAAATAGAGTGTAAGACCAATACTTTGTAGACAACAATAGAGTGTAAGACCAATACTTTGTAGACTACAAGTTGAGTGTAAGACCAATACTTTGTAGACTACAGTAGTGTAAGACCAATACTTTGTACACTACAAGTTGAGTGTAAGACCAATACTTTGTAGACTACAATAGAATGTAAAACCAATACTTTGTAGGCTACAAATTGAGTGTAAGACCAATACTTTGTAGACTACAATAGAGTGTAAGACCAATACTTTGCAGACTACAAGTTGAGTGTAAGACCAATACTTTGTACACTACAGTAGAGTGTAAGACCAATACTTTGTACACTACAGTAGAGTGTAAGACCAATACTTTGTACACTACAGTAGAGTGTAAGACCAATACTTTGTACACTACAGTAGAGTGTAAGACCAATACTTTGTACACTACAGTAGAGTGTAAGACCAATACTTTGTACACTACAGTAGAGTGTAAGACCAATACTTTGTACACTACAGTAGAGTGTAAGACCAATACTTTGTACACTACAGTAGAGTGTAAGACCAATACTTTGTACACTACAGTAGAGTGTAAGACCAATACTTTGTAGACTACAAGTTGAGTGCAAGACCAATACTTTTTAGACTATAATAGAGTGTAAGACCAATACTTTGTAGACTACAGTAGAGTGTAAGACCAATACTTTGTAGACTACAATAGAGTGTAAGACCAATACTTTGTAGACTACAAATTGAGTGTAAGACCAATACTTTGTAGACAACAATAGAGTGTAAGACCAATACTTTGTAGACTACAAGTTGAGTGTAAGACCAATACTTTGTAGACTACAAGTTGAGTGTAAGACCAATACTTTGTAGACTACAATAGAGTGTAAGACCAATACTTTGCAGACTACAAGTTGAGTGTAAGACCAATACTTTGTACACTACAGTAGAGTGTAAGACCAATACTTTGTAGACTACAGTAGAGTGTAAAACCAATACTTTGTACACTACGTAGAGTGTAAGACCATACTTTGTACACTACAGTAGAGTGTAAGACCAATACTTTGTACTCTACAGTAGAGTGTAAGACCAATACTTTGTACACTACAGTAGAGTGTAAGACCAATACTTTGTACACTACAGTAGAGTGTAAGACCAATACTTTGTACACTACAGTAGAGTGTAAGACCAATACTTTGTACACTACAGTAGAGTGTAAGACCAATACTTTGTACACTACAGTAGAGTGTAAGACCAATACTTTGTACACTACAATAGAGTGTAAGACCAATACTTTGTACACTACAGTAGAGTGTAAGACCAATACTTTGTACACTACAATAGAGTGTAAGACCAATACTTTGTAGACTACAAGTTGAGTGTAAGACCAATACTTTGTAGACTACAGTAGTGTAAGACCAATACTTTGTAGACTACAAGTTGAGTGTAAGACCAATACTTTGTAGACTACAATAGAGTGTAAAACCAATACTTTGTAGGCTACAAATTGAGTGTAAGACCAATACTTTGTAGACTACAATATAGTGTAAGACCAATACTTTGCAGACTACAAGTTGAGTGTAAGACCAATACTTTGTACACTACAGTAGAGTGTAAGACCAATACTTTGTACACTACAGTAGAGTGTAAGACCAATACTTTGTACACTACAGTAGAGTGTAAGACCAATACTTTGTACACTACAGTAGAGTGTAAGACCAATACTTTGTACACTACAGTAGAGTGTAAGACCAATACTTTGTACACTACAGTAGAGTGTAAGACCAATACTTTGTACACTACAGTAGAGTGTAAGACCAATACTTTGTACACTACAGTAGAGTGTAAGACCAATACTTTGTACACTACAGTAGAGTGTAAGACCAATACTTTGTACACTACAGTAGAGTGTAAGACCAATACTTTGTACACTACAGTAGAGTGTAAGACCAATACTTTGTAGACTACAATAGAGTGTAAGACCAATACTTTGTAGACTACAATAGAGTGTAAGACCAATACTTTGTAGACTACAATAGAGTGTAAGACCAATACTTTGTAGACTACAATAGAGTGTAAGACCAATACTTTGTAGACTACAGTAGAGTGTAAGACCAATACTTTGTACACTACAGTAGAGTGTAAGACCAATACTTTGTACACTACAGTAGAGTGTAAGACCAATACTTTGTACACTACAGTAGAGTGTAAGACCAATACTTTGTAGACTACAATAGAGTGTAAGACCAATACTTTGTAGACTACAATAGAGTGTAAGACCAATACTTTGTAGACTACAATAGAGTGTAAGACCAATACTTTGTAGACTACAGTAGAGTGTAAGACCAATACTTTGTAGACTACAGTAGTGTAAGACCAATACTTTGTAGACTACAGTAGAGTGTAAGACCAATACTTTGTAGACTACAAGTTGAGTGAGGAACTCATTTCTGTATGTGGAGAAACGTCGATTATAACACGTTGAATTTAAAGTAAAATAATCTAAAGTGTTGAGGTTATCGTTGTAACTCAACAGGTGTTGTTGTTGTAAGAGCAATAGTAAGTGTTAGGTGTTATTGTCGAAACCCGCTTTTTTAGCGTTGAAAGTCCACAGACATACCATTCAGCCATTGGGGGCCTAATTTCGATTTGTGTAAAACTCTCTTTGTAGTAAATGACATCGTGGTATGAACAATATGTTAGCAGCTGTTGAATGTTGTCGGAACTGAACCTGGACAGATCTCACGTCTGATGATGAACGATTTCAATGAGTGATTTTCTTATTTTCGAACACATCAAGATAATTACTAGATAGGCAGAGATCGAATCAACAATGTGAAGTTCGGGGAGTATTTGTCTCTCGTGTTTTTTGATCAATGGTTGGGGTGTCAGAGGTCAACGCATGTTGTCAATAAACATTATTCCTTTTACTCATACTAATCTAAGTCATGTTTCTACTTTTATCTTTTTCAGAGGTGGACAACTGGAGAAATTCCATTGGTTGTTCCATTCAAGAATCAACGAATCCCAAGTCGCCACGATTAAACGCTCCTCCCTCCGAAACATCGGGACCGCCTCGTTTAGTACGAAAAACCAGCAGATGATGAATTCATATTTTACAAACTCGTACATCGGCGATTTACGAGCCGGTGACCACTACAACAGCCCACAAGTCCACACCCAGCCTAACGGTGGTCTGTGCGAGCAAGCTCCGCGCCAGTATTTGGCCCCCTCACACTACGGGTCGTCCTCCATTCAAGGGGGAGGTCCCTACCCACGTTTCCCTCCTTACGATCGTTTGGAAATTCGACCTATCACTTCGTCACCCAACTCTCCCAGCCCGACAGGACCTTACTATGGGAACCACTGTGGTCAACAAGCTCCTGGACCAACTGGACCACCCAATCCGCCACAGCCAGCTCACCAGCCAAATCCCCCTCATGGGCCAATAACTCACTCTAACACTTACGTTACACAAGACGGTCAGAACTGCAGAAGCTCACCTAATGATGAAACCCCCTACTGCAGAAGCTCACCTAATGATGAAACCCAGTATCCCAGCTGTAAGCTGCAACGACAACCCCCACAACTCCATCACGTCCCGAACGGCGTGCCCAGGCCCCTGCCATCCGAATGCCCGACGAATGTCCACCAACAACCCTGCCAGAGCCTCGGCCCCTCTCCACAACAGATGTACACGTCACCGACGGCAAATCCACTCAACTCTCTCACCCCTACAGGCCAACCTCCTTCATCAGGGGCTCTTCCGAGTCCTCTCTACCCCTGGATGAGAAGTCAGTTTGGTAGGTACCGCTCAATACATTGGTCAACTCTAGTTGTCAGTGGCCCACTGTGAAACCAATCAGTCGTGTGGATAATTGTTTCAGTGTTGTTCTGTCATTTCCCATAATACACTGGTGTGTCAGTTCCTTGTAACAGCATATAGAAGAAATATATTATGTAGGTTTTTTTCCTGAATATGAAACTTGGAGGCTTTTAATGAATAGTTAAAACACAAGAAAATCATAAAAAACGATAAAATAACCTAATGTAAAAAAGCTTTAATAAAACATTCATCTAATTTCATCTCTTAAAACCCCAAAAATACATTTGATAGAGGCTAGGAGAAGGGGGTGTAACTACTACAAACAATTAGGGTTGTACACAGCAGAGAGTATAATGTAGTTTGGCTCTTAAAGAAATAAACAAACCAAATATTATGCCCCCCAGTGGCTCAGCGGTATGTCTGCGGACTTACACGCTAAAATCCGGGTTTCGATACCCGTGGTGGGCAGAGCACAGATAGCCCATTGTGTAGCTTTGTGCTTAATTAAAAAAACAACAAAAAAAACAACCAAATATTATATTAAACAATGACACAAACCACGTCAAAAAGAGTACAACATTCACATTATTGGAACCCTAATAAAATACATTTGGTGTTATGTACCTAAATATTATAACACGAACAAAATGATGTTACATACCTAAATATTATAACACTGACAAACTGTATTACATACCTACACGTTATAAAACCTGTAACACTAACAAAATGGTGTTACGTACCTAAACCTAATAAAGCCTGTAACACTAACAAAATGGTGTTACGTACCTAAACGTAATAAAGCCCGTAACACTAACAAAATAGAGTCACGTATCTAAACCTAATAAAGCCTGTAACACTTACAAAATGGTTTACCTAACTAAACGTAATAAAGCCTGTAACACTAACAAAATGGTGTTACGTACCTAAACACGAAAGAGCTAATAAACGTTCAAATGTATTATAAAAAAAATTATAAAATACGTCACTAACACCTGAAAAAGTTATCTGCCTATCTTTGTACATTTCATCTGTCTATCCACATACTTTTCCTCACTTCAGACTATTTTAACATCTATCAATTTTGTGTCTATCATTGTCTGTTTATGTTAAAACGCAAGGTCAGTTACGTATTATAAATTATATGTGATTTTCGGGCCGTTTTCATGAGTGTATTACACTACCACGCGTGTACGTATACAAATTGTCGTGGGTAGATACACTAGCATATGTTTAGAGTACGTAAACTGGTTGGTCGTTCACAAAATGTCTTCTAGTTTCACGATATACGATATATCACTGGGTCGTCATGTCTGGTACATGCTGTTCTAACAACACTCAATTCAACACATACCTTGACGACTTTTACATGGCTTGAATATTGCAGCTTTTATAATTACAATTACAATATAATTACAGCTTTTTACAATTAAAATAATTCCTTTCAAGAAGCCGAAAGTGTAAATTCGTGTCTTAATAAAGGGAAATAAGATGTAAAACTATATTAATTTTTTTCTATATGATGCGGCTCAGTGCAATACGAAGTGCACTAGATTTCTATATGATGCGGCTTAGTGCAATGCGAAGTGCACTAGATTTCTATATGGTGAGGCTCAGTACAATATGAAGTGCAAAAGATTTCTCTATGGTGAGGCTTAGTGCAATACAAAGTGCACTAGATTTCTTTGTGATGAGGCATAGTGCAATACGAAGTGCACAAGATTTCTATATGGTGAGACTTAGTGCAATACGAAGTGCACTAGATTTCTTTGTGGTGAGGCTGAGTGCAATATGAAGTACACTAGATTTCTATATGGTGAGGCTTAGTGTAATATGAAGTGCACTAGATTTCTTTGTGATGAGGCATAGTGCAATACGAAGTGCACAAGATTTCTATATGGTGAGGCTTAGTGCAATACGAAGTGCACTAGATTTCTATATGGTGAGGCTTAGTGCAATATGAAGTACACTAGATTTCTATATGGTGAGGCTTAGTGCAATATGAAGTGCACTAGATTTCTATATGGTGAGGCTGAGTGCAATACGAAGTGCACTAGATTTCTATATGGTGAGGCTTAGTGCAATATGAAGTACACTAGATTTCTATATGGTGAGGCTTAGTGCAATATGGAGTGCACAAGATTTCTATATGGTGAGGCTTAGTGCAATACGAAGTGCACTAAAATCAAACGATTTGCTAGAGGCAGATTGAACTGGTTTTGAAAGACATTTTTTGTGTTTTAAATAATATCTTTAAATCACTTCGCTGAGTGAAACGGTTGGCTTGTTAACTGTCTGAAATAAAGGTTATATTCACTGTATGAAACGGTTAGATTGTTAGATCGTTAACTGTCTGAAATAAAGGTTATATTCACTGTATGAAACGGTTAGATTGTTAGATCGTTAACTGTCTGAAATAAAGGTTATATTCACTGTATGAAACAGATTGTTAGATCGTTAACTGTCTGAAATAAAGGTTATATTCACTGTATGAAACAGTTAGATTGTTAGATCGTTAACTGTCTGAAATTAAGGTTATATTCACTGCATGAAACAGTTAGATTGTTAGATCGTTAACTGTCTTTGAAATAAAGGTTATATCATTGTGCCATATCGAAGACCATTGTGCCATACAGTGTCGAATGTTTTCTCTATATCGAGGAAACAGGCAACAGTGAATTCTTTATTATTAAAATCTGTTTATTATAGTTAATCTAATTAAGTGATCTGTTGTGTGTCTATATTTTCTAAATCCGTTTTGTTCTTCTGATAATTTTGAAATAATCTCCAAAAATGTGGAGAGTCTGTTACTTGTTATTCTTTCAAGAATTTTACCCACACAGCTGGTCAGGCTGATCGGTCGATAACTGTTTGGTTTATTGGCTGGTTTTCTTTCTTTGTGGAACATTAAAATATCAACTTGCTCCCAAGAAACTGCGATGTATCCAGAGTATATAGATAAATTAAATATGGCTAATAGGGGGTCAAATAATTTTGGAGTGCCTTGTCTGAGAAGTATTGTTTGTATTCCATCATTTCTCGGTGCTTTGTTTTCTGTATTTTTGATTGCTTGTTCATTTAGTTTGATTTTTTTGGTTAGTTATAGGGTGTTGTAGTCATACGTATTATTAGTGTTACTGTTTATAATGTTGACTGGAAAGTGTGGTTTATATATTTCTATGTTATTTGTTACGTGGCTGTTTATTTTGTTGTAGTAATATATGTTCAGTTCCGAGTCACTGTGTGTTTTAAATGTGTTTTTAATTGATGTTTGAAGGTTGCTTTTTATTTGTTGGTTTGTGTTAAAGTGTTGTTATATTCCAGTGTTGGGTATTTTCTTGCGGAGGGTTCATTTGTGAACCTTTTTAAGTGTAGCCAGAACTTACTAGCGTCGGTTTGTTCGTTTAGTTGGGAGCACAAGTTATCTCATTTTTCTTGTTTAAGCTGTTTAATTTTTGCTCTAATTTTATTTCTAATGTTGTTAATTTGTGTTTTTATTTATCGTTTTCTTGTTCAACTGTCTTCTTAATTGTCTTCGTTGTTTGGTTGGCTTCCTTGTATTGTTTGTGATCGTATATTGTTGTTTTGGTATTGCGTCCGTAGCTCCTTTTAGAAGGAACTCCATGATTATTTGACTGTATGAATCAATTTCTGATTCGTTGTTCGCTGTATGTTTAATTGTTTCTGTTTAACACTTTTATAAATTATTGCCAATTAACCTTTTTGTAATCAAATTTGTCCTCCTTACAGATTTTGTCTTTGTGGGGGTGAGATCGAAGACACACCACATTAAGAGATGGTCGTGGTCAACATCTTTTCCCACATTAAAATTTATTAACATTTGCCTCATATTGTAAGAAGTGAGACAGATGTCCAAGATATCATTGGAGTTAGTTGCATAGTTATTAAGGGTAGGTGTATTATCATTAATAAGAGATATACTATTATTATCTATGAATTGTAATAGGTGTCTACCATTGGAGTTTGTAGAATTACATCCAAAGTTCTTATCTTTGCAATTCAGATCACTTATTACAATTGTACATTGGTTGTGGGAAAAGTTGTATATTAGATTCATGTCTGTACACTATGTTGGAGAACAGTATGAGTTGTATATTAGATATATGTCTATACACTATGTTGGAGAACAGTATGAGTTGTATATTAGATATATGTCTGTACACTTAGTTGGAGAACAGTATAAGTTGTATATTAGATATATGTCTGTACACTATGTTGGAGAACAGTATGAGTTGTATATTAGATATATGTCTATACACTATGTTGGAGAACAGTATGAGTTGTATATTAGATATATGTCTATACACTATGTTGGAGAACAGTATGAGTTGTATATTAGATATATGTCTGTACACTTAGTTGGAGAACAGTATAAGCTGTATATTAGATATATGTCTGTACACTATGTTGGAGAACAGTATGAGTTGTATATTAGATATATGTCTATACACTATGTTGGAGAACAGTATGAGTTGTATATTAGATATATGTCTATACACTATGTTGGAGAACAGTATGAGTTGTATATTAGATATATGTCTGTACACTTAGTTGGAGAACAGTATAAGCTGTATATTAGATATATGTCTATACACTATGTTGGAGAACAGTGTAAGTTGTATATTAGATATATGTCTGTACACTTAGTTGGAGAACAGTATGAGTTGTATATTAGATATATGTCTGTACACTTAGTTGGAGAACAGTGTAAGTTGTATATTAGATATTCACTATATAACCACTATATTTTCATTGTTACTGTTGATTTGGATTTCAGTGACGGAAAGATGGTTTTTATACGGATTGGACTCTTTTTTTTTGTTTTCCTTTTTGAATTCCGCACAAAGCTACTCGAGGGCTATCTGTGCTAGCTGCCCTAATTTAGTAGTGTAAGATTAGAGGGAAAGCAGCTAGTCATCACCATCCACCGCCAACTATTGGGCTACTCTTTTACCAGCGAATAGTGGGATTAATCGTAATTTTATAACGACCCTTCGGCTAAAAGGGTGAGCATGTTCGGTATGACGGGGATTCGAGCCCGCGACCCTCAGATTACGAGTCGAACACCTTAATCCACCTGGCCATGCCGGGCCTTAACAGACAGGAATCTCACGAGAAGTTAAACAAACGATATCCCACACGTCCTCTCTGTCTTTCTTCATACTAAATTTGTCTCTAAGTCGATTAGTTCTAAAATTCGGAATTCGATTCTGAGCGGTACTGTTGTTTTAGTGCATGGGATAACGTGCACGTTTTTATCTTATTGTTATCTCTTATGACGTGCTAATGACGTGCGTCTTTTATTATCCTGTTGTATTCTAACCCTTAAACACCTTTTTGGTTTTAATACATGGCTTACCTTTATTTAAATCGTTATTTCAAACTGACTACCTCACTTGTTGTGTTTACATGTAGTTTTAATCAGTGTAGAAAACGTCCTTCCATCAACAGATTTCTATATTTATTTTTATTGGTCATGACTTCTGATGGCAGACATTTCTAATCGTCAGAAACAACAGAAACCTACTTTAAACATCAATTACACTGTTTATTTATCTAAATGACGGTTTTCGAATTCCTTATTGAAGTAAAATTACAATCATGTGACCTCTTTTTGTTCTCGTGTTGTGATTCAACGATCTTCAGCCATTGATACTTATTTGTAAACATTTCTTTGGCCAGTGGTGGAAGACGTCACGATGACGTAATTCGAGTTTACTGCTTAAATCTCCCCCTCTCGGCTAAATGTAGAACAATAAATTTCGATTTTAATTTTGAAAAATAGATGCATAAAACATTTTTTGTCGATTTTGTTTGGTGAAATAGTTTTAATTTAAACAAACAGACGTTGAACTTAAATATTATCTTAACTGTTTTTCTTAAACGATAGAGTGGTTTTGAAGGTTGCTTCAAACTTTCCGTAGTACAAATTCTGAACAGCTGAGTTAAATTTCAATACTATTATAATGAGTTTCATACACTTATATTACTCTGATATATTCATGTCAGGTCGCGTTCAAGAGGCTTTGGAAACACATGTTGAATAAAATGTGTCTTCGGAGAGACGTCGTATCAATCGCTTTACGTATTTTGGTTGTCAGACAATATGGCCGCCATGTAAACGCCTTTCTCAATCAGTCAACAACTTATCGTATAGATAAGCTCCGCCTACTATTCGGATTGGTCATTCTTGTGAATAACGGTTTCGGGTATGGAAAGAAAAGGCGGAGTTTCAGAAGCAGGCTAACAGCGTATGGTGGAGGGAGCGACTTGTTGAAAACAAATCGCTGATGTACGAAGATCTGACATACTAGCCGCCCCTATCTGATTTTTAATGCGGCATCTGAACCAATGGACGGTTCTGAAATGAGTATTTGGATATCGTAAGAAAATATTAGCTCACGCCCTCTTGTGAATACAGAAATTTCAGATTTGTTTTCTTCCCAGCTTAGAGAGTTTCTCCCAGTTCGTGGAATGTTATATAAAAATCTGTAAAATATTCAGTACAAGTTGTTGGATTTCGTACTGATAGCATCTCGCTCTCAGTGTGTGTGGGTCAACAAATCCAGAACATAACAGTTCACAGTCTCCGTGAAGGTACACGTGTGATTCAGCCATATTACTTTGTAGATGTGTAAATTAAAGTGAAGGGTGGTCATCTTCCCCCCAGTTTTACTCTTAAAGTAAATAAAGTAAACCTTTACGATTATTCTGTTCTCTACACTAAATCCACCCCGTTTGTCTTCTCTTTTAATAATTTATTTAGTTTTTACTCAAATGAAGTTACAGATGTATTTCTGTCTTTGAGACAAATCGTTATTTACTATAACCTCTAAAACGGTCAGTTTTCGTATATTTACTAAGAGTTTGTGCTAACGAGCATTTGTGTTCCGTTACTACCGCGTTCGTTTACTTTCTACATAAGCCGACCCCGCTAGAACAGCGGTATGTCTTCAGATTTACAACGCTAAAATCAGGGGTTCGATTCCCCTTGGTGGGCTCAGCAGATAGCCCGATGTCGCTTGACTCTAGGAAAATACACACTTTCTAAATGAGTTTTACGATACAAAAACACATTCCAGTTACTGCTGCCCTCTACTGCTATTGTTTGTTACTATTCTTGATGACGAGAAACCCACTTGAAATAAAACATTGTTGACTCGTCATCAGTAAAAGTGTTAATACGCATATCAACCGTTCTGAGATATATACTTGTTATCATACTCCATTTTGTATCTTAAATCTTACAACAGTTACTGCAGAAGTTAGCTCTATGTAGGTAGCGAATCTATACAAATGTTCAATATATTTTTTGTAGGCTAACAAATAAAATGGAAGAAATTAAAAAGCGTAACTAATCTATAGTAAATATAAAACATCACTTCTGAATCACGTGGAGTTAATACTGAATAATGTAGGCTTAATAAACAGAAATAATAATATAAGCTAAGTTACTCCATTGAATATAACAAGGTCTTCACTGGTGAAAGAATTATATGATAAATTTAGACATAATGTTGACCTTCCATAAAACATTCACAACAACAAACCAGACATGAGTAATGTTCACCTTTCATAAAACATTCACAACAAGAAACCAGACATGAGTAATGTTGACCTTCCATAAAACATTCACTACAACAAACCAGACATGAGTAATGTTCACCTTTCATAAAACATTCACTACAACAAACCAGACATGAGTAATGTTGACCTTCCATAAAACATTCACTACAACAAACCAGACATGAGTAATGTTCACCTTTCATAAAACATTCACAACAAGAAACCAGACATGAGTAATGTTGACCTTCCATAAAACATTGACAACAACAAACAGACATGAGTAATGTTCACCTTCCATAAAACATTCACTACAACAAACCAGACATGAGTAATGTTGACCTTCCATAAAACATTCACAACAACAAACAGACATGAGTAATGTTCACCTTCCATAAAACATTCACAACAACAAACAGACATGAGTAATGTTCACCTTCCATAAAACATTCACAACAACAAACCAGACATGAGTAATGTTCACCTTCCATAAAACATTCAGTACAACAAACAGACATGAGTAATGTTGACCTTCCAAAAACATTCACAACAACAAACAGACATGAGTAATGTTGACCTTCCATAAAACATTCACAACAACAAACAGACACGAGTAATGTTCACCTTCCATAAAACATTCACAACAACAAACAGACACGAGTAATGTTCACCTTCCATAAAACATTCACAACAACAAACCAGACATGAGTAATGTTGACCTTCCATAAAACATTCACTACAACAAACCAAACATGAGTAATGTTGACCTTCCAAAAACATTCACTACAACAAACCAGACATGAGTAATGTTGACCTTCCATAAAACATTCACAACAACAAACAGACATGAGTAATGTTCACCTTTCATAAAACATTCACTACAACAAACCAGACATGAGTAATGTTCACCTTCCATAAAACATTCACAACAACAAACCAAACATGAGTAATGTTCACCTTCCATAAAACATTCACAACAACAAACAGACATGAGTAATGTTCACCTTCCATAAAACATTCACAACAACAAACCAGACATGAGTAATGTTGACCTTCCATAAAACATTCACTACAACAAACAGACATGAGTAATGTTCACCTTCCATAAAACATTCACAACAACAAACAGACATGAGTAATGTTCACCTTCCATAAAACATTCACTACAACAAACCAGACATGAGTAATGTTGACCTTCCATAAAACATTCACTACAACAGACATGAGTAATGTTCACCTTCCATAAAACATTCACAACAACAAACAGACATGAGTAATGTTCACCTTCCATAAAACATTCACTACAACAAACCAAACATGAATAATGTTGACCTTCCATAAAACATTCACCACAACAAACCAGACATGAGTAATGTTCACCTTTCATAAAACATTCACTACAACAAACCAGACATGAGTAATGTTCACCTTCCATAAAACATTCACAACAACAAACCAAACATGAGTAATGTTCACCTTCCATAAAACATTCACAACAACAAACAGACATGAGTAATGTTCACCTTCCATAAAACATTCACAACAACAAACCAGACATGAGTAATGTTGACCTTCCATAAAACATTCACTACAACAAACCAAACATGAGTAATGTTGACCTTCCAAAAACATTCACTACAACAAACAGACATGAGTAATGTTGACCTTCCATAAAACATTCACAACAACAAACAGACATGAGTAATGTTGACCTTTCATAAAACATTCACTACAACAAACCAGACATGAGTAATGTTCACCTTCCATAAAACATTCACAACAACAAACCAAACATGAGTAATGTTCACCTTCCATAAAACATTCACAACAACAAACAGACATGAGTAATGTTCACCTTCCATAAAACATTCACAACAACAAACAGACATGAGTAATGTTCACCTTCCATAAAACATTCACTATAACAAACCAGACATGAGTAATGTTCACCTTCCATAAAACATTCACAACAACAAACAGACATGAATATGTTCACCTTCCATAAAACATTCACTATAACAAACCAGACATGAGTAATGTTGACCTTCCATAAAACATTCACTACAACAAACTGACATGAGTAATGTTGACCTTCCATAAAACATTCACAACAACAAACAGACACGAGTAATGTTCACCTTCCATAAAACATTCACAACAACAAACCAAACATGAGTAATGTTGACCTTCCAAAAACATTCACTACAACAAACCAGACTTGAATAATGTTGACCTTCCATAAAACATTCACAACAACAAACAGACACGAGTAATGTTGACCTTCCATAAAACATTCACCACAACAAACCAGACATGAGTAATGTTGACCTTCCATAAAACATTCACAACAACAAACAGACATGAGTAATGTTCACCTTCCATAAAACATTCACAACAACAAACCAGACATGAGTAATGTTGACCTTCCATAAAACATCCACTACAACAAACCAAACATGAGTAATGTTGACCTTCCAAAAACATTCACTACAACAAACCAGACATGAATAATGTTGACCTTCCATAAAACATTCACCACAACAAACCAGACATGAGTAATGTTGACCTTCCATAAAACATTCACAACAACAAACCAGACATGAGTAATGTTCACCTTCCATAAAACATTCACAACAACAAACCAGACATGAGTAATGTTCACCTTCCATAAAACATTCACAACAACAAACCAGACATGAGTAATGTTCACCTTCCATAAAACATTCACTACAACTAACAGACATGAGTAATGTTGACCTTCCAAAAACATTCACAACAACAAACAGACATGAGTAATGTTGACCTTCCATAAAACATTCACAACAACAAACAGACATGAGTAATGTTCACCTTCCATAAAACATTCACAACAACAAACAGACATGAGTAATGTTCACCTTCCAAAAACATTCACTACAACAAACCAGACATGAATAATGTTGACCTTCCATAAAACATTCACCACAACAAACCAGACATGAGTAATGTTGACCTTCCATAAAACATTCACAACAACAAACAGACATGAGTAATGTTGACCTTTCATAAAACATTCACTACAACAAACCAGACATGAGTAATGTTCACCTTCCATAAAACATTCACAACAACAAACCAAACATGAGTAATGTTCACCTTCCATAAAACATTCACAACAACAAACAGACATGAGTAATGTTCACCTTCCATAAAACATTCACAACAACAAACAGACATGAGTAATGTTCACCTTCCATAAAACATTCACTATAACAAACCAGACATGAGTAATGTTCACCTTCCATAAAACATTCACAACAACAAACAGACATGAATATGTTCACCTTCCATAAAACATTCACTATAACAAACCAGACATGAGTAATGTTGACCTTCCATAAAACATTCACTACAACAAACAGACATGAGTAATGTTGACCTTCCATAAAACATTCACAACAACAAACAGACACGAGTAATGTTCACCTTCCATAAAACATTCACAACAACAAACCAAACATGAGTAATGTTGACCTTCCAAAAACATTCACTACAACAAACCAGACTTGAATAATGTTGACCTTCCATAGAACATTCACCACAACAAACCAGACATGAGTAATGTTCACCTTCCATAAAACATTCACAACAACAAACCAGACATGAGTAATGTTGACCTTCCATAAAACATTCACTACAACAAACCAAACATGAGTAATGTTGACCTTCCAAAAACATTCACTACAACAAACCAGACATGAATAATGTTGACCTTCCATAAAACATTCACCACAACAAACCAGACATGAGTAATGTTGACCTTCCATAAAACATTCACAACAACAAACAGACACGAGTAATGTTGACCTTCCATAAAACATTCACCACAACAAACCAGACATGAGTAATGTTGACCTTCCATAAAACATTCACAACAACAAACAGACATGAGTAATGTTCACCTTCCATAAAACATTCACAACAACAAACCAGACATGAGTAATGTTGACCTTCCATAAAACATCCACTACAACAAACCAAACATGAGTAATGTTGACCTTCCAAAAACATTCACTACAACAAACCAGACATGAATAATGTTGACCTTCCATAAAACATTCACCACAACAAACCAGACATGAGTAATGTTGACCTTCCATAAAACATTCACAACAACAAACAGACATGAGTAATGTTGACCTTCCATAAAACATTCACAACAACAAACCAGACATGAGTAATGTTGACCTTCCATAAAACATTCACAACAACAAACCAGACATGAATAATGTTGACCTTCCATAAAACATTCACAACAACAAACCAGACATGAATAATGTTGACCTTCCATAAAACATTCACTACAAGAAAACTATTGTTTGTTTTGTTTAGAATAATACCAGTTAATTAAACTACAATCTGTCATTTGATCATAATAATAGAAATCACACGAACAATGTTTGAAACTGGAATATCAAGTGACAAGTTGTAGTTTAGTTTGCTGTCATGTTACCCACTCCAGAACATGTACTTTTGTTCATGAATATATTTCACTAGTTTTAATTAGTTCTTTCGACATGAAGTTAAAGTGTTGCTACGTTTCTAAGATTTTAACGCATATTCTCAGAGATAGAGAGACGCTCTGTTCACGGTTAACCATAGATAAAAGTCGTATTACTCAATGATTGTGTGTATGTATACAAGGCAGGGTTTCAGTTACATCCATAATGAACGCCATCAACTTACCTTTCATCAACTTAATCCCGAAACAGCTTTAGTTGTGCAGAAAAAATTACAGACGTTTCATCTGCGTTAACGAAAACTAAAGTTAAGAATTGGAAACACTGAGAAATAATTCACTTTGTTACGCGTGGTATCTCTGTGGAGAGAGCGAGTTGTTGTACAGTTCACACGTGATCCATCACGTGCTCCTGGATAGAAAGAACCCCGCCTTTTATTCACTTAAATTTGTGCATAGAATTTCGCCATCTTGGTACTCGGACAAAAACGACAGTTTAATTTAGTTTTCTTGTGATGACTGATTACTAAACTTTTTCTGGATTACTTTATAATTACAATAAACTCTCACGAACGTTGTAATTATATTCAAATAGCATAAGCTTTCCATATAAGTTTTGAATTTATTTCTCTATTCTAACTGTTCAACACGTTCCAGGAGAGATTTGTATTATAGAAAGATGTGATGTTGTAGCCAGTTGAGTTGAAATTATCCGGTTTTATCAAGTCTAGTCACATTATGTGAGACACATTATTGTAAACAAACCACTCTATTCTACAGTGTATTTTACGTACAAGTTAACCACATTACACTGTTATACTCACTTCTTAAGAAATTTATAACATACACTTTGTATGTATGTTTGTTCTTTTACAAGTGTAAAACTGATAAGCGTAAACCATCCAACAGTGGCTTACTTTTGTGTTGATATAAAGTGCACAACATAACACTGAGGCTTACTTTTCTATTGACATAAAGTGTACAACACATAACACTAAGGCTTACTTTTGTGTTGATATAAAGTGTACAAGACATAACACTGATACTTATGTTGATACAAAATGTACAATGCATAACACCGAGCTACATATATCGGCTACAGCTACACATCACTTTATTCATATACAACAAAGAATAAAAAATCCAAAGCTGGACACATTTATTTTTTCCTTAACGATTCCAATTTTATATGAAAATATTTTATTTATCCATAAATCTTATTATTAAACAACCTGCTTACTTTTATTTGTCATCGTAAATATATCAGACGTTTAAAATTATTAAACCATATAATTTTAGTTTTCTCTATCAACGCTAGGGGCAGTAAGAAAATATTTCATGTTTTGAATGTGATTGTTGTAAGAAATTCGGTTAATGTCACCAGAGGTCCAGTCTTTGTTTTGTTTGTTTGTTTAGGAATTTCGCACAAAGCTACTCGAGGGCTATCTGTGCTAGCCGTCCTTAATTTAGCAGTGTAAGACTAGAGGGAAGGCAGCTAGTCATCACCACCCACCGCCAACTCTTGGGCTATTCTTTCACCAACGAATAGTGGGATTGACCGTCACATTATACACCCCCACGGCTGGGCGGGCAAGCATGTTTGGCGCGACCTTCGGATTACGAGTCGCATGCCTCACGCGCTCGGCCATACCAGGCCTGGTTCAGTCTACAAATGATAGTTTCCGTCTAACTGAAAAACATTTAAATTACATATACCCAGTTTGGCCTGACTAATACAATCTGAACCATTTCAATAAAACGCTGGTTCTAGAATGTAATACGACAGGATATTTCATGTTGGTAACTTTTGTGAAAAACGTAAGATTCAAAGAAAAACTAATAATTCTGTTTTTATGTTGTCAGGATATATTTTGACTGTGGACATGTAATAAATAATCAATATATACATGGTAAGACATTGTAAGGACTTAAAACCAGTTACAATCTACTATGACTGCCTCGTGGATATATTTTTCGTCCTTTATAAGCATTTCTCTTCCAGTCAGTATCTTAATAAGTCTTCAATATCAACTATGAGATGCATAGGGTAAAATAACTATCTCCGAGACGTTTTGCATTACATATAAATATTGATTTAACACATCACCTTCCAGTCTCACTTCATTAGAATCTTTCAAGATATGTCCTGGTTGGAGCAAAATGTTAAATCCACAGGAATACTGTGAAGAGAAGCAAAAATGTTAAATCCACAGGAATACTGTGAAAATATTTTGTAAATCACAAACAATTTCAAAAATTACGGTTTCAAAGAACGTAATTATATTTCACTTGTGTTGTTAGCTCGTTTACTTATATGTTGTATCAAACAACACTTGAAGTGTTAGAGCTGTTCTTTTATATGTGTTAACAAAGAACACTTGAAGTGTTAGAGCTGTTCGTTTATATGTGTTAGCAAACAACACTTGAAGTGTTAGAGCTTTTTCCTTATAATTACTAACAAGCAAGTTAAACAAAGATAGGTTTGTAGGTTAAATATTTTAAAATAATCAGATTTAAACACAAATATACAAATATATATATATATCGAAAGTTAATCATGAATATATAAAGTTTATTTAGGTGTCTCATGCAAGGTGAAATGTTAAATTTTTCACGGTAGTAAATACTTACTATTACATTTCAAGACGTGTAAAATTACTCGGAGTTTATGACGTCATAATAATAAAACTCAGATTTCTCAAATAGCGCTTTCCCAGAGAGATTTCTTCAAAGTGTTAGAAACTAGCTTGGTCTGTACTACAAATTTATCTTATAAAAAATGTTTTAGTTTTATTAGTTCCACGTGGTTTACTTGTAAGCTAAATCTATTGTTTTAATTTTGTGTTCAATATTTAAAATATCTTCACGTTTGCAAATGAAGAACAGCTGATAACTTCAATAATCTCTCAACAAAAATTATTTATTATTATAATAAACCCATTACTTCACACGTCTCACATTATTATAATAAACCCATCACTTCACACGTCTTACATTATTACAATAAACCCATTACTTCACACGTCTTACGTTATTATAATAAACTCATTACTTCACACGTCTTACATTATTATAATAAACTCATTACTTCACACGTCTTACATTATTATAATAAACTCATGACTTCACACGTCTTACATTATTATAATAAACTCAGTACTTCAGAAGTCTTACATTATTATAATAAACTCATTACTTCACACGTCTTACATTATTATAATAAACTCATCACTTCACACGTCTTACATTATTATAATAAACTCATCACTTCACACGTCTTACATTATTATAATAAACTCATTACTTCACACGTCTTACATTATTATAATAAACTCATTACTTCACACGTCTTACATTATTATAATAAACTCATTACTTCACACGTCTTACATTATTATAATAAACTCATGACTTCACACGTCTTACATTATTATAATAAACTCAGTACTTCAGAAGTCTTACATTATTATAATAAACTCATTACTTCACACGTCTTACATTATTATAATAAACTCATCACTTCACACGTCTTACATTATTATAATAAACTCATCACTTCACACGTCTTACATTATTATAATAAACTCATTACTTCACACGTCTTACATTATTATAATAAACTTATTACTTCACACGTCTTACATTATTATAATAAACTCATTACTTCACACGTCTTACATTATTATAATAAACTCATTGCTTCACACGTCTCACATTATTTTATTATCTGTACTGTTTATTCAATGTATTCTGTGTTGCCATGACATTCTCAAGTTATCACGTTTTAAACATAATTCTTATCTGAGTTTCACTGATGACATTATTGGTTACTATAACTTATTACACATAAACACAATACTTTCGCTAACTTGTCGTCATGAGAACATGTAAAAACTGTAAACTTGGTTTTGCTATAAGAGTTCCAGGATAGTTATCGAATCAGCCAATAAAGGTGACAGTCGCTGGATCAAATGATGGAACATCTGATAGAAAATATTTTAAACATCTGCAGACAACAGCAGACTTTGTATCATGTGTGGAGATAATACAATACATAAATACACAAAAGTCGCTAGGGGACGTCAACCTGATGTGAACTTTTGTAACAATAAAACTATGGATTGTTTCATGAATATCAAACTGTACCTGTAGGTTGTTTCATTACTATTAGATTATACTTGTAGGTTGTTTCATTGCTATTAGACTATACCTGTAGGTTGTTTCATTGCTATTAGACTGTACCTGTAGGTTGTTTCATTACTATCAGATTATACTTGCAGGTTGTTTCATTACTATCAGATTGTACTTGTAGGTTGTTTCATTACTATCAGACTGTACCTGTAGGTTTTTTCATTACTATTAGATTATACTTGCAGGTTGTTTCATTACTATCAGATTATACTTGCAGGTTGTTTCATTACTATCAGATTGTACTTGTAGGTTGTTTCATTACTATCAGACTGTACCTGTAGGTTTTTTCATTACTATTAGATTATACTTGCAGGTTGTTTCATTACTATCAGATTATACTTGCAGGTTGTTTCATTACTATCAGATTGTACTTGTAGGTTGTTTCATTACTATCAGACTGTACCTGTAGGTTTTTTCATTACTATTAGATTATACTTGTAGGTTGTTTCATTGCTATTAGACTATACATGTAGGTTGTTTCATTACTATCAGACTGTACCTGTAGGTTGTTTCATTACTATCAGATTATACTTGCAGGTTGTTTCATTACTATCAGATTGTACTTGTAGGTTGTTTCATTACTATCAGACTATACCTGTAGGTTGTTTCATTGCTATTAGACTATATCTGTAGGTTGTTTCATTACTGTTAGACTATACCTGTAGGTTGTTTCATTACTATCAGACTATATTTGTAGGTTGTTTCATTACTATCAGACTATACCTGTAGGTTGTTTCATTACTATTAGACTATATCTGTAGGTTGTTTCATTACTATCAGACTATACTTGTAGGTTGTTTCATTACTATCGGACTACACCTGTAGTTTGTTTCATTACTGTTAGACTATACCTGTAGGTTTTTTCATTACTATCAGACTATATCTGTAGGTTGTTTCATTACTGTTAGACTGTACCTGTAGGTTGTTTCATTACTATTAGACTATATCTGTAGGTTGTTTCATTACTATCAGACTATATTTGTAGGTTGTTTCATTACTATCGGACTACACCTGTAGTTTGTTTCATTACTGTTAGACTATACCTGTAGGTTTTTTCATTACTATCAGACTATATTTGTAGGTTGTTTCATTACTATCAGACTATACCTGTAGGTTGTTTCATTACTATTAGACTATATCTGTAGGTTGTTTCATTACTATCAGACTATACTTGTAGGTTGTTTCATTACTATCGGACTACACCTGTAGTTTGTTTCATTACTGTTAGACTATACCTGTAGGTTGTTTCATTACTATCAGACTGTACCTGTAGGTTTTTTCATTACTATCAGACGATATATGTAGGTTGTTTCATTACTATTAGACTATATTGGTAGGTTGTTTCAGTACTATCAGACTATACTTGTAGGTTTTTTCACTACTATTAGACTATACTAGGTTGTTTCATTACTATTAGACTATATCTGTAGGTTGTTTCATTACTATTAGACTATATCTGTAGGTTGTTTCATTACTATTAGACTATATTGGTAGGTTGTTTCAGTACTATCAGACTATACTTGTAGGTTTTTTCACTACTATTAGACTATATTGGTAGGTTGTTTCATTACTATTAGACTATATCTGTAGGTTGTTTCATTACTATTAGACTATATCTGTAGGTTGTTTCATTACTATTAGACTATATTGGTAGGTTGTTTCAGTACTATCAGACTATACTTGTAGGTTTTTTCACTACTATTAGACTATATTGGTAGGTTGTTTCAGTACTATCAGACTATACTTGTAGGTTGTTTCAGTACTATTATACTATACTAGGTTGTTTCATTACTATCAGACTATACCTGTAGGTTGTTTCATTACTATCAGACTACCTGTAGGTTTTTTCATTACTATCAGACTTTACCTGTAGGTTAATTCAGAACTGTGAAACTATACTTGTAGGTTATATCAGAACTGTCAGACTATACTTGTAGGTTCTATCAGAATTGCCAGACTGTACGTGTAGGTTATCTCAGGACTATCACACTGTACTTGTAGGTTGTACTGGAATATCAGACTGTCAGATATATTATCCTTATATTCATTTGACTTTAAGATGTTCTACGGACTTTTTAACATGTTTTAAGGTACACTTTAACCACAAACTAATTTCTTTCTCTTAAACTTTCTGTAAATTGTCTCTTTCCAATAGTTTCTGTGTGTGTGTATTGTTATGTCTTATCTTTCCAATAGTTTCTATGTGTATGTATTGTTACGTTTTATCTTTCCAATAGTCTCTATGTGTATGTACTGTTGTCTTATCTTTCCAAAAGTCTCTATGTGTATGTATTGTTATGTCTTATCTTTCTTTCCATTCTTTAATACACAAATTAAATTTAAATACGATAGTATCTTCCATGTTTGCTGAGTACGTAACGTTTTTCCTAGTTGTTTTGTAAGCTTAGAATAACATTATGGTACACTACATAACATAACATAAGGATGTTCTCTATATATATTACAGTAACTACACCCAGTTTGAATGTACTATATATATTAATACTGTATCATGTACCTTGTTTTCATATCCTGTTTCTTCTCTCTCTCATATTCCTCTCAGTAGTTGCTGACATATTCTTCGTTTTTCATTTTCTCTCCATCACTTTAGTCTCTCCCAAAGTATACATACAACAGTTTTCATCTCATTTCTAGTCGTATTCTGTTGTCTGTGATGTAAAATTTAGTTAGCATCATAACAGTTACTAAACTTCGGTTATCCGGTCTCACCAGGAAATAAACACTGTTGTATAGAAAGAAGGGAACTTAAACTGGGGTCTTCAAGTACAAAGTGTTCCCTCACAAGAAAATTTGTTGCTAGTCAGAGCGGCTGTGGACTTAACTGTCAGGTCTTCTTGTAAGACACAGTATTTCTAGTTAGCTGTCAGGTCTTCTTGTAAGACACAGTATTTCTAGTTAGCTGTCAGCCCTTCTTGTAAGACACAGTATTTCTAGTTAGCTGTCAGCTCTTCTTGTAAGACACAGTATTTCTAGTTAGCTGTCAGGTCTTCTTGTAAGACACAGTATTTCCAGTTAGCTGTCAGGTCTTCTTGTAAGACACATTATTTCCAGTTAGCTGTCACTCTTCTTGTAAGACACATTATTTCTAGTTAGCTGTCAGGTCTTCTTGTAAGACACAGTATTTCTAGTTAGCTGTCAGGTCTTCTTGTAAGACACAGAATTTCTAGTTAGCTGTCAGCCCTTCTTGTAAGACACAGTATTTCTAGTTAGCTGTCAGCTCTTCTTGTAAGACACAGTATTTCTAGTTAGCTGTCAGCTCTTCTTGTAAGACACAGTATTTCTAGTTAGCTGTCAGCTCTTCTTGTAAGACATATTAATGAACGTGAAGTAACGAAGCTTCTTTTTCTTGTTTGGATAAAACGGAAGTTATATATTATACACAAATACACATATTATACACACAGATACACATACTATTCACACAGATACACATACTATACACACAGATACACATACTATACACACAGATAAAAATATTATACACAGATACACATACTATAGACATAGATACACATATTATACACACACTATACACACAAATACACATACTATACACACAAATACACATACCGTACACAAATACACATATTATACACACTGATACACATACTATACACACAGATACACATACTCTACACACAGATACACATACTGGGTACCTTTCCTTTGTAAGTTTATGAATTTTAATGAGGTACACATTCTACTTGAAAAAAAAGAAAACGACATTTTATATTTCACTCTGAAACTATTGTTCGAAAAAGGTTTAAATAGAGAAGTAAAAAGATCGTCTGCTATTCTTTTAACAGTTATGAAACCTTCCGTGTCTACTGTGTCTAAAGTTTTACTGAAACTGTTCACCTTTCTAGTGTCTACTGTACCTAAAGTTTCACTGAAACTGTTCACCTTTCTAGTGTCTACTGTACCTAAAGTTTTACTGAAACTGTTCACCTGTCTAGTGTCTACTGTGTCTAAAGTTTCACTGAAACTGTTCACCTTTCTAGTGTCTACTGTGTCTAAAGTTTCACTGAAACTGTTCACCTTTCTAGTGTCTACTGTGTCTAAAGTTTCACTGAAACTGTTCACCTTTCTAGTGTCTACTGTACCTAAAGTTTCACTGAAACTGTTCACCTTTCTAGTGTCTACTGTGTCTAAAGTTTTACTGAAACTGTTCACCTGTCTAGTGTCTACTGTGTCTAATGTTTCACTGAAACTGTTCACCTTTCTAGTGTCTACTGTGTCTAAAGTTTTACTGAAACTGTTCACCTTTCTAGTGTCTCCTATGTCTAAAGTTTCACTGAAACTGTTCACCTTTCTAGTGTCTACTGTGTCTAAAGTTTCACTCAAACTCTTCACCTTTCTAGTGTCTACTGTACCTAAAGTTTCACTGAAACTGTTCACCTTTCTAGTGTCTACTGTGTCTAAAGTTTTACTGAAACTGTTCACCTGTCTAGTGTCTACTGTGTCTAAAGTTTCACTGAAACTGTTCACCTTTCTAATGTCTACTGTGCCAAAGGTTCACTGAAACTGTTCACCTTTCTAGTGTCTACTGTGTCTAAAGTTTCACTGAAACTGTTCACCTTTCTAGTGTCTACTGTGCCAAAGGTTCACTGAAACTCTTCACCTTTCTAGTGTCTACTGTGTCTTAAGTTTCACTGAAACTCTTCACCTTTCTAGTGTCTACTGTACCTAAAGTTTCACTGAAACTGTTCACCTTTCTAATGTCTACTGTGCCAAAGTTTCACTGAAACTGTTCACCTTTCCAATGTCAACTGTGCTATAGTTTCACTGAAACTGTTCACCTTTCTAGTGTCTACTGTGTCTAAAGTTTCACTGAAACTGTTCACCTTTCTAGTGTCTACTGTACCTAAAGTTTCACTGAAACTGTTCACCTTTCTAGTGTCTACTGTCTAAAGTTTTACTGAAACTGTTCTCCTTTCTAGTGTCTACTGTGTCTAAAGTTTCACTGAAACTGTTCACCTTTCTAGTGTGTACTGTGTCTAAAGTTTCACTGAAACTGTTCACCTTTCTAGTGTCTACTGTGTCTAAAGTTTTACTAAAACTGTTCACCTTTCTAGTGTCTACTGTGTCTAAAGTTTTACTGAAACTGTTCACCTGTCTAGTGTGTACTGTGTCTAAAGTTTCACTGAAACTCTTCACCTTTCTAGTGTCTACTGTGTCTAAAGTTTCACTGAAACTGTTCACCTGTCTAGTGTCTACTGTGTCTAAAGTTTCACTGAAACTGTTCACCTTTCTAGTGTCTACTGTGTCTAAAGTTTCACTGAAACTGTTCACCTTTCTAGTGTGTACTGTGTCTAAAGTTTCACTGAAACTGTTCACCTTTCTAGTGTCTACTGTGTCTAAAGTTTTACTAAAACTGTTCACCTTTCTTGTGTGTACTGTGTCTAAAGTTTCACTGAAACTGTTCACCTTTCTAGTGTCTACTGTGTCTAAAGTTTTACTAAAACTGTTCACCTTTCTAGTGTCTACTGTGTCTAAAGTTTTACTGAAACTGTTCACCTGTCTAGTGTCTACTGTGTCTAAAGTTTTACTGAAACTGTTCACCTGTCTAGTGTGTACTGTGTCTAAAGTTTCACTGAAACTGTTCACCTTTCTAGTGTCTACTGTGTCTAAAGTTTCACTGAAACTGTTCACCTGTCTAGTGTCTACTGTGTCTAAAGTTTCACTGAAACTGTTCACCTTTCTAGTGTCTACTGTGTCTAAAGTTTCACTGAAACTCTTCACCTTTCTAGTGTGTACTGTGTCTAAAGTTTTACTAAAACTGTTCATCTGTCTAGTGTCTACTGTGTCTAAAGTTTTACTGAAACTGTTCACCTGTCTAGTGTCTACTGTGTCTAAAGTTTCACTGAAACTGTTCACCTTTCTAGTGTCTACTGTGTCTAAAGTTTCACTGAAACTCTTCACCTTTCTAGTGTGTACTGTGTCTAAAGTTTCACTGAAACTGTTCACCTTTCTAGTGTCTACTGTCTAAAGTTTTACTGAAACTGTTCACCTTTCTAGTGTCTACTGTGTCTAAAGTTTCACTGAAACTGTTCACCTTTCTAGTGTGTACTGTGTCTAAAGTTTCACTGAAACTGTTCACCTTTCTAGTGTCTACTGTGTCTAAAGTTTTACTAAAACTGTTCACCTTTCTAGTGTCTACTGTGTCTAAAGTTTTACTGAAACTGTTCACCTTTCTAGTGTCTACTGTGTCTAAAGTTTCACTGAAACTGTTCACCTGTCTAGTGTCTACTGTGTCTAAAGTTTCACTGAAACTGTTCACCTTTCTAGTGTCTACTGTGTCTAAAGTTTCACTGAAACTGTTCACCTTTCTAGTGTGTACTGTGTCTAAAGTTTCACTGAAACTGTTCACCTTTCTAGTGTCTACTGTGTCTAAAGTTTTACTAAAACTGTTCACCTTTCTAGTGTCTACTGTGTCTAAAGTTTTACTGAAACTGTTCACCTGTCTAGTGTCTACTGTGTCTAAAGTTTCACTGAAACTCTTCACCTTTCTAGTGTCTACTGTGTCTAAAGTTTCACTGAAACTGTTCACCTGTCTAGTGTCTACTGTGTCTAAAGTTTCACTGAAACTGTTCACCTTTCTAGTGTCTACTGTGTCTAAAGTTTCACTGAAACTCTTCACCTTTCTTGTGTGATTATTATATCAATGTTGTACGTCGATGAAATTTTTGTTGGTATTTTTCAGACAGGTACGTCGCTGCACGAGTGTGTTTTTTTTATAGGTCAATTCAATTTGCGGACCACCATTAAACAATCTCGTGCCATAAAGAAACGCGTGGAGAGATGAAAGTAAAACAGTAACATTGATTTACGTCTCTTCTTACACGGAAGGAATCCAGACACAGGAGAGACAAAAACACAATAAATTCTGGTTAACTGCGGGTCTTAAGTAGTTTGGTTCTCATCTGGTTGTTTAGAAAAATGTTTTGTGGTTTGTTTGTTTCTTCAGAAAGGAAGACAGTTATTTGTTTTTAAATCGGATATGCTGACGTCTTTTTATTTTTACAGAATGGGCTGTTTGTACTAAGCCCACGGTACGTATTGAAACCAAATTTGTGACGTTAAAAGCCTTCAAACTTTCCACTGATCAGCTAAAAAGCGCTCAGAACATCCACTGTTATGTTATTGAAAATTGAATTTTAATAGACTCGGTATAAACCGAATTGTAAGTTTGTTTGTTATACAGTTACATATTCATTGTTATTATGTGAGATAAAAATCTAAAAATTACACTACACGAAGTAAATTTGGAGTTTGTACTAACCGCTTGTACTAACAAACTGCCCGTACCTCACAGATTCTGACTTCAATTAACGATCTGTAAATGATTTTCAGAACGAAAGCGAGGACGACAGACCTACACTCGTTACCAGACGCTGGAGTTGGAAAAAGAGTTTCATTTCAACAGATATCTGACTCGGCGAAGGAGAATAGAGATCGCTCACGCCCTCTGTTTGACGGAAAGACAGATCAAAATATGGTTCCAGAATCGTCGGATGAAGTGGAAGAAGGAGAATAAAGCAAAGATGGAAGCAGGTTTAACGATGGGGCCACCTCCGCCGCTCGAGCTGGCACACCGGCCGCCACAGTGAGATGGGAAGCAGCTGAACGGGGCGTGCGCACGTGGTCGTGTTTCTGTGTGAATAACACAAGTGTTGAGATGTGACTGTAGTTAATTTTATCTCAGATGTCATTCTGTTTTATTTCTACAACGAAGGTACACAAATGAACCGATTCGTCTTTTCACAACAAGACATTGTAAATTGAAAAAGATAAACCAGTGAAACCCCGTGTGTGTTTCAGAACATTATCTGAGAAAACACGTTTCCACTCTCAGGCGCGTGATAAGAAGGATAAATTTGTGGTTTCTTGGAAACTTCTGTTGCCTTCAAAGGTCAAAGACCGAAAGTAAATTAAGAACTGGTTTTGTTTTTTCTTCTCTGTTGTTTTACTGTTTGTTTACAAATTTGTGGTTCTAATATGAGATACCAGTTGTTGAATATTCATGTCCTGATAGTTATTGTTCTCTTGATAAATATTTTATTGTCGTCAGGGTATTGCATTGTTATAGAAGGAATCGTTCTATGTCGTCCACAATTTCAAAACCATATCCAACATAGCTTTCCGAGCTGTTCTGTTTTATCGCGTCGTGTCATGAAGAGTCGTTTCGCACAAATAAAAGACATTTCCCGCCTTCTTCCTCAAGTGATGAGGTCCAGTTGGGCTGTCCACAGCTGGAAACCTATTCCAACTTTAACACGCGACACTGGTGAATCCGCTAGGACTAGAACAGGCTGTACAAAGTTTGACATTACAGTCCTTGTTTTAATTGTTAAAAACCCATAATCTCGAGGCGTCTCGCAGGAACAAGCTGATGTTAACAGTCTTCGTGGTTTTGAAGAAGATAAAGATTGTTTAGTTTGTTCCTAGAACAAACAGTGACGAGGGCCCGCCGCCATATTTACAACACCAGTGTTGACCATGACTTGTTTCGTCATGAATACAAAAAATCTGTCATCTCAAACGTTTAGTCCTGAATGTTTCACTCCGAGTATTAAAACTCAATATATTATGGCACTCAGCAGGATTCAAGTCACATTACTGTGGCACTCAGCAGGATTCAAGTCACATTACTGTGGCACTCAGTAGGATTCAAGTCACATTACTGTGGCACTCAGCAGGATTCAAGTCACATTACTGTGGCACTCAGCAGGATTCAAGTCACATTACTGTGGCACTCAGCAGGATTCAAGTCACATTACTGTGGCACTCAGCAGGATTCAAGTCACATTAATGTGGCACTCAGCAGGATTCAAGTCACATTACTGTGGCACTCAGCAGGATTCAAGTCACATTAATGTGGCACTCAGCAGGATTCAAGTCACATTAATGTGGCACTCAGTAGGATTCAAGTCACATTAATGTGGCACTCAGTAGGATTCAAGTCACTCTGACGTGACTCTTAGCGGGATTCTTAACAAGGTATTGACGTAAGATATTGGATGGAAAACGAATTAACGTCCCACGAAGAGAAACTGAATGATCTCCCATTGTTTCCATGTTCGTTACTTGTATATATATATATATATATATCTGTGTTTAGGAGGGTATACTAATGTTAAATATTTTCGCTACATTTTTTAACATTTTTTCTCAATAGACACTTTTTACGTACGTGTCTCTGTATAGTCTCAGCACTATTTACCATGTTCTTGAGACCAGGTTATAATATTTAATTTTATTTGTGTATGTTTGTCGCTCCAGGTAATATCATGTATTTGTTGAGAACAAACGTTCAGTAGTTAGTTTTTTTGTTTTTTCCTGCAGACTCGTCTAAATTTTACGTAACAATTTTTGTAACCCCGAACTTATAAAAGGTCACTTAGGGTCAATTTTAATGTGACGTTCTTGTTACTAAAGAACAGTAAAACTCACTTTGATCTCCTAACTGGAGGCTAAAATACCACGAAAATAAAGTCGGATTTAACTTAGAGTTAGAAGTCCTTTAATTAGCACAGAACTGAGACAGATCTTATGTTATGTAGTTGAATGTATCGGTAAACGAATGACGTGTGAGGCTGTCATAAAATGAAAGTTACTGAAAACTAGTACTCGGACGAGTTAGTGAGAAACCGATAGCTTAGAGCACTATCCGCCTTTTCAGTACGGCCATACATGGTGGATGACATGAAGAAAAACAAGTAACGAATTGCGTGTGTGGCTGGATATTCTCGAACTCAGCGTTTGTGTGTGGTCTACAACGAGATTCCTCGATAACTTCTAAATCACAGAGGAATTTGAAGGACCGTCTTCTTTGATGTTTCCACGCTGTCTTGAGCCGTTTTGAGAGAAGAGAAACTCGTTGGTTTCGAGCTTTTATTACAACCGGTGAATACCTTACAACTTTCTTTTACTTAAACTTATAAGACGGAAAGGATCGAACAACGTGGTGGACATAATACTCGATCAGCTCAGCACTGCCCGACCACGTTAGTTTGAAGTGTTTCTTTTGCAATGTGTGAAGTAAACTTTCATTCGGTTCGGTCGTAAACAAACAAATACACGTTTTCTGTACCTTTCGAGTGTTTGTCAGTTTCATTTCATGGAAAGGTCACAGCGGTCAGCAATATCAAACAATGAAAGGTCAACAGTTCATGTTTCATTTATTGTATTGTAATTTAAATGTTATATTACAGTGTTTAACTTGTAACCTTTTCAAACAGTTCTACTGAGTTACACATTCTGAGTTCATCTTATCGGTTTACTTTTGTGATATATACAAATATTTCCTGATGAGATCATTGTACGTTATTGTGTCACGAATCAATAAACATCACGTTGTACAGAACTATTTGTGTTTGGGTGACAATGTTTTCATCTTTACTAAAGTCTGAAGTAACCCTACTCCTAGATGTTTGCTGTACAGAACTATTTGTGTTTGGGTGACAATGTTATTCATTATGTTATTTGATTAATAGATCAACAGAAGTTACTCGTTCTGATGACACATAAATTCGGAAACTGTTCAATATATCTTAGAAACGAAACTTTCACTCAGAAATCGTCCGTTTTGGGCCACAAAACTAAAAAGTCCTGTTGTGTTTTGAACTGAAAATGTTAACAGCATTCATTATTAATGCAATCTACAAGTACTTTCAGACGGCTGTGACATGAGATACACGAGATTGCTTCAGAGACACCGCTGATATAACATTAACCGCAGACTGCATGACGGTTGACGCTGGGATACTAAACACTTTAGTGATAAATTACAAACAGGAGTGTGTATTTCTAGGTACCAGTAACTGTATTTGTGGAGTTTATTTAAACACTATAGAATAACAGTGCACGTCATTTTGGTTGCCATAAACTTCAAGATCGTCCGACTTACATCGTAATAAGTTTTATATAACTTTTGTTGTCCTCCGTCCTTTGTGTAATAAGCTTAATTTTATCTACCTATGAAGGTGAGAGAAAATAGTAGAAACACTTGTTAAGTGAAAGGTTTTGTTTATTTGCGTGAATTTGGTTTATCAAAAGTGGACAATATATTATTAACACTATAGTAAAACACGGTGTTGTCCATCAGACAAGTTTAGCCATTTGTTATTCTGGTCACGTGGTGTTGTCAATCAAAGAAGTTTAGCCATTTGTTATTCTGGTCACGTGGTGTTGTCCATCAGACAAGTTTAGAAATTTGTTATTCTGGTCACGTGGTGTTGTCCATCAGACAAGTTTAGCCATTTGTTATGCTGGTCACATGGTGTTGTTCATCAGAGAAGTTTAGCCATTTGTTATTCTGGTCACGTGGTGTTGTCAATCAAAGAAGTTTAGCCATTTGTTATTCTGGTCACGTGGTGTTGTCCATCAGAGAAGTTTAGCCATTTGTTATTCTGGTCACGTGGTGTTGTTCATCAAACAAGTTTAGAAATTTGTTATTCTGGTCACGTGGTGTTGTCCATCAGAGAAGTTTAGCCGTTTGTTATTCTGGTCACGTGGTGTTGTCCATCAGAGAAGTTTAGCCATTTGTTATTCTGGTCACGTGGTGTTGTTCATCAAAGAAGTTTAGAAATTTGTTATTCTGGTCACGTGGTGTTGTCCATCAGACAAGTTTAGCCATTTGTTATGCTGGTCACGTGGTGTTGTCCATCAGACAAGTTTAGCCATTTGTTATGCTGGTCACATGGTGTTGTTCATCAGAGAAGTTTAGCCATTTGTTATTCTGGTCACGTGGTGTTGTCAATCAAAGAAGTTTAGCCATTTGTTATTCTGGTCACGTGGTGTTGTCCATCAGAGAAGTTTAGCCATTTGTTATTCTGGTCACGTGGTGTTGTTCATCAAACAAGTTTAGAAATTTGTTCTTCTGGTCACGTGGTGTTGTCCATCAGACAAGTTTAGCCATTTGTTCTTCTGGTCACGTGGTGTTGTCCATCAGACAAGTTTAGCCATTTGTTATGCTGGTCACGTGGTGTTGTTCATCAGAGAAGTTTAGCCATTTGTTATTCTGGTCACGTGGTGTTGTTCATCAGAGAAGTTTAGCCATTTGTTATGCTGGTCACGTAAATCTGCTTCGAAGATTGGTTCCAACAACTGAAATTGCTTAATTCAAAAACAAACAAAGTTTTCCTGATTTACTTTATAAACTTCCACGATTTCTCAGGAATAGTTTTAACCTTTAAGTAAGTTTCCCGCCAAATTTCTTCTGCAAGTTCACACGAACAGTTTTATTTATTTTGACCCTTTATCAGGTTACACACCAAACTTGTTCCATAAGCTCACAGGGAACAGACCCCCACAGTAATTAAACACTTTCTTCTACCAACAGTTTCGTATTATTAATAACACATCATATATTATTTGGAAACCCACGTTTCTACAGCTGTGAATAGATGTGAGAGTCATTCCCGAGTTGCATACATAAGTTCATAAAGCTAACGGAAATACATTAAATATAACAGATAACCCCATCGATGTGTTGGTTTTATATCTATAAGTAAGCCTAAACCGAAAGTCTTGTTTCTTTTATTTGCTCTCGTATTGTCTTATAACTCGAAGGTGCTCGTCTCCACTTTGTAAATATTGTATTTCACGACCTGGTGTTTAAGTGGTATGTAAACATATATATATAGCAACAAAGTGGACGTTTCAAGCGAGATATAGTTGGCCGATGAACTAACAGACCAGCTTTCCATAATAGGTAAAATGTTTAAAATATCTAATTACAACAGAGATTAAGCTAAGCCTATTTTTAGTCCTTACGTGACAATTGTCGACAGCTGATTAGCACGCGCGGGCCCTCAGATACAGATGATTTATTACACGTGCTTCACGACGCCTGTTTCACATGTGAACAGAGTTTAATAGATAATGACCCTGGGCACCCGTAAACCATTGTGAAAAAGACATAAAGTAGGAATACAAAGGTACAGGGGTCTTGCACTATAAAACAACAAGAAAATATTTTAAAGATTTTTTGATCAAATTAGATTGGCAAACGTAATTGGAATAAAAAAAACTATAAATTATTTACCAGAAGTCTACAAGATAACTGAGCTCACCAGCCTCGCGTGGCCTTACCAGTATTGAGTTTCTACACGACAAACGTTCAGGAAAAACAAACACATTTAAAATAAAACGTTCCATAAACAAACAGGTTCAACTGGAAAAGTGCAGAAAGTCTGTGTGATGTACATAACTGTATCAGTACCATAAAGACCCATGTATTAACTACATAAATAAAGAGTGACAGTTATAAAGTATCAGTACCATAAAGACCCACGTATTAACTACATAAATAAAGAGTGACAGTTATAAAGTATCAGTACCATAAAGACCCACGTATTAACTACATAAATAACGAGTGACAGTTATAAAGTATCAGTACCATAGATACCCACGTATTAACTACATAAATAAAGAGTGACAGTTATAAAGTATCAGTACCATAAAGACCCACGTATTAACTACATAAATAAAGAGGGACAGTTATAAAGTATCAGTACCATAAAGACCCACGTATTAACTACATAAATAAAGAGTGACAGTTATAAAGTATCAGTACCATAAAGACCCACGTATTAACTACATAAATAAAGAGTGACAGTTATAAAGTATCAGTACCATAAAGACCCACGTATTAACTACATAAATGAAGAGTGACAGTTATAAAGTATCAGTACCATAAAGACCCACGTACTAACTACATAAATAAAGAGTGACAGCTATAAAGTATCAGTACCATAATGCCCCACGTATTAACTACATAAATAAAGAGTGACAGTTATAAAGTATCAGTACCATAAAGATTCACGTATTAACTACATAAATAAAGAGTGACAGTTATAAAGTATCAGTACCATAAAGACCCACGTACTAACTACATACATAAAGAGTGACAGTTATAAAGTATCAGTACCATAAAGACCCACGTATTAACTACATAAATAAAGAGTGACAGTTATAAAGTATCAGTACCATAAAGACCCACGTATTAACTACATAAATAAAGGGTGATAGTTATAAAGTATCAGTACCATAATGCCCCACGCATTAACTACATAAATAAAGAGTGACAACTATAAAGTATCAGTATCATAATGCCCCACGTATTAACTACATAAATAAAGAGTGAAGCTATAAAGTATCAGTACCATAATGCCCCACGTATTAACTACATAAATAAAGAGTGACAGTTATAAAGTATCAGTACCATAAAGACCCACGTATTAACTACATAAATAAAGAGTGACAGTTATAAAGTATCAGTACCATAAAGACCCACGTATTAACTACATAAATGAAGAGTGACAGTTATAAAGTATCAGTACCATAAAGACCCACGTATTAACTACATAAATAAAGAGTGACAATTATAAAGTATCAGTACCATAAAGACTCACGTATTAACTACATAAATAAAGAGTGACAGTTATAAAGTATCAGTACCATAAAGATTCACGTACTAACTACATAAATAAAGAATGACAGTTATAAAGTATCAGTACCATAAAGACCCACGTATTAACTACATAAATGAAGAGTGACAGTTATAAAGTATCAGTACCATAAAGACCCACGTATTAACTACATAAATAAAGAGTGACAGTTATAAAGTATCAGTACCATAAAGACCCACGTATTAACTACATAAATGAAGAGTGACAGTTATAAAGTATCAGTACCATAGAGACCCACGTATTAACTACATAAATAAAGAGTGACAATTATAAAGTATCAGTACCATAAAGACCCACGTATTAACTACATAAATAAAGAGTGACAGTTATAAAGTATCAGTACCATAAAGATTCACGTACTAACTACATAAATAAAGAATGACAGTTATAAAGTATCAGTACCATAAAGACCCACGTATTAACTACATAAATGAAGAGTGACAGTTATAAAGTATCAGTACCATAAAGACCCACGTATTAACTACATAAATAAAGAGTGACAGTTATAAAGTATCAGTACCATAAAGACCCACGTATTAACTACATAAATGAAGAGTGACAGTTATAAAGTATCAGTACCATAGAGACCCACGTATTAACTACATAAATAAAGAGTGACAGTTATAAAGTATCAGTACCATAAAGACCCACGTATTAACTACATAAATAAAGAGTGACAGTTATAAAGTATCAGTACCATAAAGATTCACGTACTAACTACATAAATAAAGAATGACAGTTATAAAGTATCAGTACCATAAAGACCCACGTATTAACTACATAAATGAAGAGTGACAGCTATAAAGTATCAGTACCATAAAGACCCACGTATTAACTACATAAATGAAGAGTGACAGTTATAAAGTATCAGTACCATAGAGACCCACGTATTAACTACATAAATGAAGACTGACAGTGAAAGAAAGCAATCTGAGATATTAATCTGAGATAATATTTCTTCACCAAAATTAACTCAATAATTTTGAAACTCACTGAGAGAAAAGGGAAACTTAAGTAATCAATATAGAACATTAAAACTATGTTGTGTTTAACCCGACGTAACAAGTATGTAAGAGGCAACACTTGTGTTAAGTAAACAGTATTACTGATCTCCCTTTTATGTATAAAAACTGAAATTAGTGGGGTAGACATATGTTAAGGCTGTAACATATAATAAGTGGTCATGTGTACAACAAAAAACTTACTACTGTCAACTTCAGTCCTCAAAACTACATCATTTTTCTCATCTATGTGTGGCATATTTTTAAAAATAGCGATCTGTTCACGTTCGTGTTGTCCGCAGAAAGCGTGCCACGTGGAGAGACTGTTATCTCTGAAGGTTAACTTTTGTGGAGTACAAGAAGTCCTCATCAACAAGCCACCCTTATGTCGGCCATAACAGAAGCTTCAAGAAACACGTGTACATATTGTTTGTATCAGACAGCTGTTGAACACAACATTGGGTATTGATTCAATAACGGTTCTTACATTCTAGTGGTTATTATTTTATCTCATTCAATCAGTATCGGTTATTATACTATGTCATTCATCCAGTGTCATTCTGAGACATGAACTATTCCAATATCCAATAAACAAAATGAAAGAAAATCACTTAAACATCAATAATGAAAGTGACAAAAGTAGTAAATATAAACAAAATAAAAAAATGATACCTAGTTATACAGTAGAACATTATCAGAAGATGTTTATAATTATTAGAATATCGCTTGTTATACAGTAGAACATTATCGGAAGATGTTTATAATTATTAGAGTATCGCTTGTTATACAGTAGAACATTATCAGAAGATGTTTATAATTATTAGAGTAACGCTTGTCATGCAGTCGAACATTATCAGAAGGTGTTTATAATTATCAGAGTAACGCTTGTTATACAGTAGAACATTATCAGAAGATGTTTATAATTATTAGAATATCGCTTGTTATACAGTAGAACATTATCAGAAGATGTTTATAATTATTAGAATATCGCTTGTTATACAGTAGAACATTATCGGAAGATGTTTATAATTATTAGAATATCGCTTGTTATACAGTAGAACATTATCGGAAGATGTTTATAATTATTAGAGTATCGCTTGTTATACAGTAGAACATTATCAGAAGATGTTTATAATTATTAGAGTATCGCTTGTTATACAGTAGAACATTATCAGAAGATGTTTATAATTATTAGAGTATCGCTTGTTATACAGTAGAACATTATCAGAAGATGTTTATAATTATCAGAGTATCGCTTGTTATACAGTAGAACATTATCGGAAGATGTTTATAATTATTAGAATATCGCTTGTTATACAGTAGAACATTATCAGAAGGTGTTTATAATTATCAGAGTATCGCTTGTTATACAGTAGAACATTATCAGAAGATGTTTATAATTATTAGAGTATCGCTTGTTATACAGTAGAACATTATCGGAAGATGTTTATAATTATCAGAGTATCGCTTGTTATACAGTAGAACATTATCAGAAGATGTTTATAATTATTAGAGTAACGCTTGTTATACAGTAGAACATTATCAGAAGATGTTTATAATTATCAGAGTATCGCTTGTTATGCAGTAGAACATTATCGGAAGATGTTTATAATTATCAGAGTATCGTTTGTTATGCAGTAGAACATTATTAGAAGGTGTTAATAATTATTAGAATATCGCTTGTTATACAGTAGAACATTATCAGAAGGTGTTTATATTTACTAGAGTAACACTTGTTATGTAGTAGAATATTATGAAGTGTTTATATTATTCGAGTGACTCTTGTTATCTGATTAAATATTATCAGAAGGTGCTTATAAATATCAGAGCAACGCTTGTTATATAATTGTTTGTTATCAGAATATGGTTACAATTAGTTTAATTTTTTTAACTTTGCGCAAAGCTACTCGAGGACTATCTGCGATAGCCGTTCCTAATTTAATAATAAAATAAAATATTATCACAATATCTTTATATTTCTCAGAGTTTCACGCTATTAGTACAAAAAGAAACAATTTATCTACTTTGTTCTCTTTATAGAAATCAGCCTCCCAGTGGCTCAGCGCTATGTCTGCGGACTTACACGCTAAAATTCGGGTTTCGATACCCGTGCTGAGCAGAGCACAGATAGCCCCTTGTGTAGCTTTGTGCTTAATTAAAAAAAAACAATAAAATAAAATAAATACAGAAAACAATTCAGAGAAAGACACTGTTTCCAAGAAACTTATATTTATGTGTTTATTTTAATAATGTTTCCATTATCTAGTTGTGATATATCTTATTTAGCATTCCACACGACGGGTCTCGAACTCTGAATGGTAAACGATTATAAGAACATTTTTCAAATAATCACAAATCATTTACATATTTTAAGATATTAATTGTGTTTATTTGTATCTTTCTATTTTAATATGTAATATTATATTGAGTTAAACATAAATAAAAACTAAATTCGTCATATAGTAATATATGTCCCACACAAAATATTAAACTCAGTCTATAAAAACACAAATTTCGACCACTAGATGACGCCCAAAAACAAAATAGCACACAAAACAACCTGTTGAATCGAATGAAAATTCAGCTTACGCCTTATTTCGTAAACATGTATTTAGTGTCAAATTATTCAAGATATTACATAAATCAGCCAAGTAAGGTGTTTAAAAGACATGTTTATGTACTCGATATAAACAGGTTGTAGGGTTCAACGAAAGATATTTCAGATACAATATAATACCCACGTTTTCAACTACGAGTGCTAACTATTATGTTAGCGAAATACTGTTATTATAATATATTATATCAGTAGTCTGTTACCTTCACTTTATTAAATGTATTATATCATAAGTTTGTTATCTTCACTGTTATTATAATATATTGTATCAGTAGTCTGTTACCTTCACTTTATTAAATGTATTATATCATAAGTTTGTTATCTTCACTGTTATCATAATATATTATATCAGTAGTCTGTTACCTTCACTTTATTAAATGTATTATATCATAAGTTTGTTATCTTCACTGTTATTATAATATATTATATCAGTAGTCTGTTACCTTCACTTTATTAAATGTATTATATCATAAGTTTGTTATCTTCACTGTTATCATAATATATTATATCAGTAGTCTGTTACCTTCACTTTATTAAATGTATTATATCACAAGTTTGTTATCTTCACTGTTATTATAATATATTATATCAGTAGTCTGTTACTTTCACTTTATTAAATGTATTATATCATAAGTTTGTTATCTTCACTGTTATCATAATATATTATATCAGTAGTCTGTTACCTTCACTTTATTAAATGTATTATATCATAAGTTTGTTATCTTCACTGTTATTATAATATATTATATCAGTAGTCTGTTACCTTCACTTTATTAAATGTATTATATCATAAGTTTGTTATCTTCACTGTTATTATAATATATTATATCAGTAGTCTGTTACCTTCACTTTATTAAATGTATTATATCATAAGTTTGTTATCTTCACTGTTATTATAATATATTATATCAGTAGTCTGTTACCTTCACTTTATTAAATGTATTATATCATAAGTTTGTTATCTTCACTGTTATCATAATATATTATATCAGTAGTCTGTTACCTTCACTTTATTAAATGTATTATATCATAAGTTTTTTTATTTTCACTGTTATTAGAATATATTATATCAGTAGTCTGTTACCTTCACTTTAATTAGAATGTCTCATATCTGTTGTTTGTTTGTTTTTAATTTTTTACAGAGATAAAAAAATCCGGAACATGTCACCACTTTCTAACAATGAGACTTATCCATTACAGATTAGTAGTACACAGAACATGTCACTACTTACTAACAATGAGACTTATCCATTACAGATTAGTAGTGTACAGAACATGTCACTACTTACTAACAATGAGACTTATCCGTTACAGATTAGTAATACACAGAACATGTCACTACTTACTAACAATGAGACTTATCCATTACACATTACTAGTACACAGAACATGTCACTACTTACTAACAATATATGATATATCATAGTCACAGTGTGGTGTGTTCACCAACAATATATTAAATGACGGTTGTTATATGTTGTTTAAAGTAAAACAGAAATAAAAGATTGAGCTGAGATAAACGAGATGATAAACAGAGAGGTAAACAAACAGTTTCGTCAAGCCCAGATTTAAGAAGAACAAACAATGCAATATTCTGATTTATCTAGCAGGATGCAAAACATATTATTCAAGCTTTTAATAAGAAAACAAAGAAATTTGTACAAAAATAGAGACGAAGAAAATTAGTTGACGAAATATTTAGGGAACAGAAATCATAAAATATCAAAAACAACAAATTGTTACACAGAGTAGAACAAATAACACACGGCTCAGTGATAATGAGAGAAGATGAAATATTCTAAATACACAGAGAACAAACGGTTGAAACTTATCTCAGCATGCAACCAGTAAGGTTTGTTTGTTTCTTCATTTCGAGCAACATGCAACCAGTAAGGTTTGTTTGTTTCTTCATTTCGAGCAACATGCAACCAGTAAGGTTTGTTTGTTTCTTCATTTCGAGCAAAGCTACACAAAAGCTATATGCGCTATCCGTTTTCAATTTAGAAAACTTGACGGAAGGCTTCTAGTCATCACCACCCACCACGAACTCTTGGGCTACTCTTTTACGAGCGAATAGTGGAATTGACCGTCACATTATTACGCCCCCAGTGCTGAAAGGGCGAGCATGTTTGGCGCGATCGGGATGCAAAGCCGCGATCCTTAGATTAGGAGTCGAACGCCATAGCCCACCTGGTCATGCCGGACAACCAATATGGAAACATTTCCGGGTTAAATTATTTATTTCTTTTTGATATGTATATATTAGTGACGACCTCTCTCCTGTTTTCATTTCTTGTTGATATGTATATATTAGTGACGACCTCTCTCCTGTATTTGTTTCTTGTTGATATGTATATATTAGTGACGACCTCTCTCCTGTATTCATTTCTTGTTGACATGTATGTATTGGTAACGACCTCTCTCCTGTATTTTAAAACTATATTTAAGAAATTACAAATAAACTTCCAGGGAATACAAAACAGTTGCTTCATGTAACTGAATCAAATTGAAGTTCGTGATATGCAGCTGTTAACATAAATATGCTTATCAGTGATGTCGAGAAACCCACTTCAAACAAACTTCATGTTCAACAACCAAAACTATATACAAACAAATGTCCTAAGCATGGGCAACCCAGTATCACCAGTTCTAGCCAATATTTGTATGACACAAATTGAAACACAAGCAATTAATACAGCATTACATCCACCACTATACTGGTACAGATATGTAGATGACACGGTTGCGGGATTCAAATCTACAGAACACATACTTAATTTTTTCAATCACATTAACTCTATACATCCCAACATTAACTTCACATGTGAACAGGAAGAAAACAATCAAATATCATTTCTTAACCTCAAAATTATAAGAACCGACACACAATTCAAAACAGAAATCCACCGAAAAATCACCCATACTGGACTATACATTCCTTGGGACTCAGCACATGAAACAAAACAAAAACTCAACATACTAAGAAACCAGATAACACAGCCATAAAACTATGCTCACCAGATAAAATTAACGATGAATTGGACAAAATAAAACAATACTTCATCAACATCAATAAGTTTCCTCCACAAACAGTAGAAAACATTATATGCACACACCTAGACAGAAAGCAAAATCAACCAACAAAAGTAAATATATCTCACGAATCAAAAAAATCACGAAACCATATACTGTTGTATACCATATATTCTCAACATCAGCAAACAAATAACCAACATTTGGCAAAAACTAGTAACAAAATATGACATTCCAGTTAATACTAAATTTATTCAAAAACCAGGCACAAAACTAAGGTCTATACTATGTAAGAACTACACTGACAAACACCACACCAACATTATTTATAAAATACAATGTGATAACTGCCACGACTTCTATATTGGAGAAACAAATAGAAAAATGGAAACCAGATTCAAAGAACACAAAAAGTCACCTTCACACGTTTTCGAACACTGCAAGTTAAGTAAACACAACATAACCATAAAAAACACTCAAATACTAAATAAAGAAACAAACATAAACAAACGCAAAATTAAAGAAGCCTTACTTATACAACAACTTAAACCCAAAATAAACCAATATAAAGGAACGCCATTATACCTATATTAATATTATAGATTATTATATATTCAAACATCTAACCCCGCCCTCTACATTGCGACACTCAGTTACACAACCCCTTCCAAACATGTGGTCAGCTTCCGGTCAGTTACCTCTTTCTTTGTGAACCTGATGATGACCGAAGAAGGTCGAAACGTTGTTCGCTCTTCTATTTATAATATTTTCTCAACGCAAACGAGCCGTTTTTACATATAAAATTATGCTTATGTTAACATTCAGTTTTCATGTGTATTTTAGTAGCGTGTGTGTTTTCAGAAGGAAATATTTTATGCACCTCGTTAACTCTCCATGAAAGTCGTAAGTAGGTTACATTCCTTCTACTGTGAAACCAAGAAAAAAAACGTTGACCTTTAGAAGGTGCTGAGCGACGTTCCAATTGTTTTCAGTCGGGCTCGAATTCACCCGAGGGGGGGTCACACACCAGCTCTAAAATACGTGGTAACTAAGTCACTGCCATCTTCTGTGTGATGAAACCCAAACCAGTGGTTTTTATGGTGGAAACCGTGTCTTTATAATTAGTGTGTTTTGTGCTATGAAAGACATGTATAATTCGTTTTTTAAATTAAGTTTTGAAACATTATTCGATGACGTAACTCATTGTCAGCGCTTTCGAGAAAGTGTTTTGGCATCATGCCAAGTAAACATTTTTGTAACTACACGTGTTGAATTCGAAATTAAAAAGGAATGAAAGCCATCGTCCTAGTAAGTACCCGATCGAGCTCAGTTTCACAAACCACGTGGCGATGTCTCTTTAAAATGAGCATTATTTTGTAGTTTCAGTTTGTCACGAGAAACTAATGCTAACCGCTATTTTAGTATTACCAATCAACATTAACCTCTTATTATCAGGACGGTTAACTGTAAAACTGTAGCAGTAAATAAAGAGAAAAACACAGAAACCAGTGTAATGCAACAAATTCGCTCTGATATTTACAACGTCAAAGCTTCACCATTTTTCTCAAGAACTATCCATAACAGAATAAACAACGGATTCTACACATCTGTTTATCGTTACATTTGTTTATCCTTATTTCCAGTAGTTCATGTACTGTACCACGTCAAAAAACAACAGAATCTACCCGTTCGTTGATTGTGTTTATCTACTTACGTGATTCTTTGTCTGTTTATATGTTCGCTGTTTGTTTATAACAAGAAACTAGTTATGCTGACATATCCTACCACATATGATATTTTATGAGTTTGGAAACTACAACCTCGATTATAACCTGGATGGCTTATGACAAAATATTGACGACACACTATATATTATGACCTGGATGTCTTATGATAGAATGTTGACGACACACTATATATTATAACCTGAATGTCTTATGACGGAATGTTGACGATACACTATATATTATAACCTGAATGTCTTATGATAGAATGTTTACCACACGCGAAATATTTTATATACCCCTGACGTCACTTCCGTTTTACATGTTATTACATTTCTTTAATAATATGATTTATTTATGTTACATTTGATGGAAACTTTAAATTAAAGTATGTTATTATTGGTTATGTTAAGGCTAAAATTAAGGTTAATATTCACACGTTTAGATTAAATTAACTTTCCCATTTGTAGATTAACTTAAAATTCATACAACTCAGATTGTTCTGCTAATTTAGTGTTACATTTAGTTTTGTTTGACAAAGTGCCCCAAAGTTAATGTGTAATACTGGGTTATGATGATAATATTTGATAAAGTGTTATGTAGGCCATGCTTGATTAAGTGTTTAATATTTGATAAAGTGTTATAAAGGCAATGTTTGATGAAGTGTTATGCAGGCCATGTTTGATGAAGTGTTATGTAGGCCATGTTTGATGAAGTGTTATGTAGACCATGTTTGATGAAGTGTTATGTAGACCATGTTTGATGAAGTGTTTTGAAATACATGTTTGATGAGATATTATAAGCTGAACTGGCATCAGTTGTTTCGTGTTAAAATTAAGTTTATGAGTTTATATAAAGTGTTTATTTATTACATAGTGCTGAAGGTGAGTTTATATAAGGTGTTTACTTATTACATAGTGCTGAAGGTGAGTTTATATAAGGTGTTTATTTATTACATAGTGCTGAAGGTGAGTTTATATAAAGTGTTTATTTATTACATAGTGCTGAAGGTGAGTTTATATAAAGTGTTTATTTATTACAGTGTTTGAGGTGAGTATATATGAAGTGTTTATTTATTACATAGTGTTGGAGGTGAGTTTATTCAAAGTGTTTATTTATTACAGTGTTCGAGGTGAGTTTATATAAAGTGTTTATTCATTACATAGTGCTGAAGGTGAATTTATATAAAGTGTTTATTTATTACAATGTTCGAGGTGAGTTTATATTAAGTGTTTATTTCTTATATAGTGTTGGAGGTGAGTTTATACAAAGTGTTTATTTATTACAGTGTTCGAGATGAGTTTATATAAAGTGTTTATTTATTACATAGTGTTGAAGGTGAGTTTATATAAAGTGTTTATTCATTACATAGTGTTCAAGGTGAATTTATATAAAGTGTTTATTTATTACAGTGTTCGAGGTGAGTTTATATTAAGTGTTTATTTCTTATATAGTGTTGTAGGTGAGTTTATATAAAGTGTTAATCTATTACATAGTGTTGGTGGTACTAATTCCAGCTTTACGTTATTTTCCACAGTTCAATATAACTATGCACATACAGAGAAAGAAATAGTTATGCATACACTTTACTTGGGCAAACATAAAATAATAATATTGTTCTATTATGATGTAATAAACACCTTACTTTCTCTATTATAAACAAGTATTAACTCCATATTACTTTCTCTATTATAATTATGGCGCATTAACTCCTTACGTTCTCCATTATAAACATGGAGTATTTACTCCTTCTTACTTTCTCTGTTATAAACATGGAGTATTAACTCCTTACGTTCTCCATTATAAACATGGAGTATTAACTCCTTACTTTCTCTATTGTAAACATGGAGTATTAACTCCTAACGTTCTCCAATATAAACATGGAGTATTAAATCCTTCTTACTGTCTCAGTTATAAACATGGAGTATTAACTCGTTACTTTCTCTATAAAGAAATGAAGATACATAGTTTAGTTAACTGTAGACTATGTGTAGTTCTATATAAAGATATTTACTTTAGTTATCTGTCTCCTCTAGGTTATGATTTATAAAGATATTTAATTTAGTTAACTGTCGACTCTAGGTAATTGTTTATAAAGATATTTAGTTTAGTTAACAGTCTACTCTAGGTTATTCTTTATAAAGATATTTAGTTTAGTTAACTGTCGACTTTAGGTTATTGTTCATAAAGATATTTAGTTAAGTTAACTGTCGACTCTAGGTTATTGTTTATAAAGATATTTAGTTTAAATAACTGTCTACTCACGGTTAATGTTTAAAAAGATATTTAGTTTAGTTAACAGTCTACTCTAGGTTATTGTTTATAAAGATATTTAGATTAGTTATCTGTTGATTCTAGGTTATTGTATACAAAAATATTTAGTTTAGTTAACTGTCGACTCTAGGTCATTGTTTATAAAAATATTTAGTTTATTTAACTATCTACTCTAGGTTCTTGTTTATAAAGATATTTAGTTTAGTTAACTGTCTACTCTACGTTATTGTTTATAAAGATATTTACTTTAGTTAACTGTCTTCTCACGGTTAATGTTTAAAAAGATATTTAGTTTAGTTAACAGTCTACTCTAGGTTATTGTTTATAAAGATATTTAGTTTAGTTAACTATCAACTGGAGGTTATTGTTTATAAAGATATTTAGTTTAGTTAACTGTCTACAGAAGGTTCTTGTTTATAAAGATATTTAGTTTAGTTAACTGTCTACTCCAGCTCATTGTTTATAAAGATATTTAGTTTCTTTAACTGTATACTCTAGGTTATTGTTTATAAAGTTACTTAGTTTAGTTAACTGTCGAATCTAGGTTAGTGCTTATAAAGATATTTAGTTTATTTAACTGTCTACTATAGGTTATTGTTTATAAAGATATTTGGTTTAGTTATCTGTTGATTCTAGGTTATTGTATACAAAAATATTTAGTTTAGTTAACTGTCGACTCTAGATCATTGTTTATAAAAATTCTTGGTTTATTTAACTGTCTACTCTAGGTTATTGTTTAGAAAGATATTTAGTTTAGTTAACTGTCGACTCTAGGTTATTGTTTATCAAGATATTTAGTTTAGTTCACTGTCGACTCTAGGTTATTGTTTAGAAAGATATTTAGTTTACTTAACTGTTGACTCTAGGTCATTGTTTATAAAAATATTTAGGTTATTTCACTGTCTTCTCTAGGTTATTGTTTAGAAAGATATTTAGTTTAGTTAACTGTCGACACTAGGTTATTGTTTATAAAGATATGTAGTTTAGTTTACTGTCTACTGTAGGTTATTGTTTATAAAGTTATTTAGTTTAGTTAACTGTCGACTCTAGGTTAGTGCTTATAAAGATATTTAGTTTATTTAATTGTCTACTATAGGTTATGGTTTATAAAGATATTTAGTTTAGTTATCTGTTGATTCTAGGTTATTGTATACAAAAATATTTAGTATTTTTAACTGTCGACTCTAGGTCATTGTTTATAAAAAATATTTAGTTTATTTAACTGTCTACTCAAGGTTATTGTTTAGAAAGATATTTAGTTTAGTTAACGGTCAACTCTAGATTATTGTTTATAAAGATATTTAGTTTAGTTAACTGTCGACTCTAGGTCATTGTTTATAAAAATATTAAGTTTATTTAACTGTCTACTCTAAGTTATTGTTTAGAATGATATTTAGTTTCGTTAATTGTCTACTCTAGGTTATTGCTTATAAAGATATTTAGTTTAGTTAACTATCAACTCCAGGTTATTGTTTATAAAGATATTTAGTTTAGTTAACTGTCTACTGTAGGTTCTTGTTTATAAAGATATTCAGTTTAGTTAACTGTCGACTCTAGGTTATTGTTTATAAAGATATTTAGTTTAGTTAACTGTCGACTCTAGGTTATTGTTTATAAAGATATTTAGTATAGTTATTTGTTGACTCTAGGTTATTGTTTATAAAGATATTTAGTTTAGTTATTTGTCGACTCTAAATCATTGTTTATGAAGATATTTAGTTTAGTTAACTGTCGACTCTAGGATATTGTTTATAAAGATATTTAGTTTATTTAACTATCTACTCTAGATTATTGTTTAGAAAGATATTTAGTTTAGTTAACTGTCGAATCTAGGTTATTGTTTATAAATATATTTAGTTCACTTAACTGTCTACTGTAGGTAATTATTTATAAAGATATTTAGTTTAGTTAACTGTCTACTCTAGATCATTGTTTATAAAGATATTTAGTTTGTCTAGCTGTCGACTCTATGTTATTCTTTATAAAGATATGTAGTTTATTAACTGTCATCTCAAGGTTATTGTTTATATAGACATTTAGTTAAGTTATTTGTCGACTCTATGTCATTGTTTATTAAGATATTTAGTTTAGTTATCTGTCGACTCTAGGTCATCGTTTATAAAAAAATATTTAGTTTATTTCACTGTCTATTCTAGATTATTGTTTACAAAGATATGCAGTTTATTTAACTGTCTACTCTAGGTTATTGTTTCTGAAGTTATTTAGTTTAATTAATTGAATACTCTAAGTTATTGTTTATGAAGATATTTAGTTTAGTTATTTGTTGACTCTAGATTATTCTTTATTAAGATATTTTGTTTAATTAACTGTCCACTCTAGGTCATTGTATAAAAAGATATTTAGTTTAGTCAACTGTCGACTGTAGATCATTATTTATAAAAATATTTAGTTTATATAACTGTTTACTCTGGGTTATTGTTTATAAAGATATTTAATTTAGTTAACTGTCTACTGTAGGTTATTGTTTATAAAGATATTTAGTTTAGTTCACTGTCTACTTTAGTTCATTGTTTAAAAAGATATTTAGTTTAGTTAACATTCTACTCTAGCTCATTCTTTATAAATATATTTAGTTGAAATAACAGTCTACTCTAGGTTATTGTTTATAAAGATATTTATTTTAGTTAACTGTCTGGTGTATATTATTGTTCATAAACATATATAGTTTCTTTACCTTCTACTGTAGGTTATTGTTTATAAAGATATTTAGTATAGTTATTTGTGGACTCTAGGTCATTGTTTATAAAAATATTTAGTTTAGTTATCTGTTGACTCTAGGTTATTGTTTATAAAGTTATTTAGTTTAGTTAACTGCCTACACTAGCTCATTGTTTATAAAAATATTTAGTTTAGTTAACTGACTACTGTAGGTCATTATTTATAAAGATATATTAGTTTAGTTAACTGTGGACTCTAGGTTATTTTTTTAAGAAGAAATTCAGTCTAATTAACTGTCGTTTCTAGGTTATTCTTTATAAAAATATTTAGTTCAGTTAACTGTCTACTGTAGGTCATTGTTTATAAAGATATTTCGTTAAGTTAACTGTCTATTGTAGGTCATTGTTTATAAAGAAATTTAGTATAGTTAACTGTATACAGTACGTTCTTGTTTATAAAGAAATTAATTTAGGTAACTGTCTACTCTAGGTTATGGTTTATAAAGATATTTAGTTTAGTTATCTGTTGATTCTAAGTTATTGTATACAAAAATATTTAGTATTTTTAACTGTCGACTCCAGGACATTGTTTATAAAAAATATTTAGTTTATTTAACTGTCTACTCAAGGTTATTGTTTAGAAAGATATTTAGTATAGCTAACTGTCGACTCTTGGTTATTGTTTATAAAGATATTTAGTTTAGTTAACTGTCGACTCTAGGTTATTGTTTAGAAAGATATTTAGTTTACTTAACTGTCGACTGTAGGTCATTGTTTATAAAATATTTATGTTATTTCACTGTCTATTCTAGGTTATTGTTTATAAAGATATGTAGTTTAGTTTACTGTCTACTGTAAATTATTGTTTATAGAGATATTTAGTTTAGTTAACTGTCTACTATAGGTTATTGTTTATAAAGTTATTTAGTTTAGTTAACTGTCGACTCTAGGTTAGTGCTTATAAAGATATTTAGTTTATTTAACTGTCTACTATAGGTTATGGTTTATAAAGATATTTAGTTTAGTTATCTGTTGATTCTAGGTTATTGTATACAAAAATATTCAGTATTTTTAACTGTCGACTCTAGGTCATTGTTTATAAAAAATATTTAGTTTATTTAACTGTCTACTCAAGGTTATTGTTTAGAAAGATATTTAGTTTAGTTAACGGTCGACTCTAGGTTATTGTTTATAAAGATATTTAGTTTAGTTAACTGTTGACTCTAGGTCATTGTTTATAAAAAATATTTAGTTTATTTAACTGTCTACTCTAGGTTATTGTTTAGAAAGATATTTAGTTGAGTTAACTGTCTACTCTAGGTTATTGCTTATAAAGATATTTAGTTTAGTTAACTATCAACTCGAGGTTATTGTTTATAAAGATATTTAGTTTAGTTAACTGTCTACTGTAGGTTCTTGCTTATGAGGATATTTAGTTTAGTTAACTGTCGACTCTAGATTATTTTTTTTAAAGATATTTAGTTTGTCTAACTGTCGACTCTTTGTTATTGTTTATAATAATATGTAGTTTAATTAAATGTCTACTGTAGATTATTGTTTATAAAAACATTTAGGTTAGTTATCTGTTTATTCTAGGTTATTGTTTATAAGAATATTTAGATTAGTTAACTGTCGACTCTAGGTCATTGGTGATAAAAAATATTTTGTTTATTTCACTGTCTATTCTAAATTATTGTTTATAAAGATATGCAGTTTATTTAACTGTCTACTGTAGGTTATTCTTTGTAAAGATGTTTAGTTTAGTTATTTTGCGACTCCAGGTCATTGTTTATAAAGATATTTAGTTTTGTTTTCTGTTGACTCTAGGTTATTGTTTATGAAGATATTTAGTTTAGTTGACTGTCGACTCTAGGCTATTGTTTATAAAGATATTTAGTTTACTTAACTGTCTACTGTAGGTCATTGTTAATAAAGATATTTAGTTAAGTTAACTGTCGACTGCAGGTTATTCCTTATAAAGATATTTAGTTTAGTGAACATTCTACCGTAGGTCACTGTTTATAAATATATTTAGTTCAGTTAATTGTTTACTCTAGGTTATTGTTTATGAAGATATTTAGTTTAGTTATTTGTTGATTCTAAGTTATTGTTTATAAAAATATTTAGTTTAGTTCACTGTCTACTCTCCGTTATTGTTTATAAAGATATTTAGTTTAGTTAAGTGTCGAATCTAGGTTATTGTTTATAAATATAATTAGTTCACTAAACTGTCTACTGTAGGTCATTATTTATAAAGATATTTAGTTTAGTTAACTGTCTACTCTAGATCATTGTTTATAAAGATATTTAGTTTAGTTAACTGTATACAGTAGGTCATTGTTTATAAAGATATTTAGTATAATTAATTGTATACAGTAGGTCATTGTTTATAAATATATTTAGTTTAGTTAACTGTCTACTCTAGGTTATTGTTTACAAAGATAATTAGTTTAGTTAACTGTCGACTCTTGGTTATTGTTTATAAAAATATTTAGTTCAGTTAACTGTCTACTATAGGTCATTGTTTATAAAGATATTTAGTTTGGTTAACCGTAAACTCTAGGTCATTCTTTATAAAGATATTTAGTTTAGTTAACTGTCTACTGTAGGTCATTGTTTATAAAGAAATGTAGTTTAGTTAACTGTCTACTCTAGGTTATTGTTTATAAAGATATTTAGTTTAGTTAAATGTCGACTCTAGGTTATTGTTTATAAGAATATTTAGTTTTGTTAACTGTCTACTCTAGATTATTGTTCATAAAGATATTTAGTTTAGTTAACTGTCGAATCTAAGTTATTGTTTATAAATATATTTAGTTCAGTTAACTGTCTACTGTAGGTTATTGTTTATAAAGACATTTAGTTAAGTTATTTGTCGACTCTAGGTCATTGTTTATAAAGATATTTAGTTTAGTTATCTGTTGATTCTAAGTTATTGTTTATAAAAATATTTAGTTTAGTTAACTGTCGACTCTAGGTCATTGTTTATAAAAAATATTTAGTTTATTTCACTGTATATTCTAGATTATTGTTTATAAAGATATGCAGTTTATTTAACTGTCTACTCTAGGGTATTGTTTCTGAAATTATTTAGTTTAGTTAATTGAATACTCTAAGTTATTGTTTATGAAGATATTTATTTCAGTTAACTGTCTACTCTACGTTATTGTTTCTAAAAATATTTAGTTTAGTTAACTGTCTACTGTAGGTCATTGTTTATAAAGACATTTAGTTTAGTTAACTGTCAACTCTAGCTCATTCTTTATAAAAATATTTAGTTTAGTTAACTGTCGACTGTAGATCATTGTTTATAAAAATATTTAGTTCGTATAACTGTTTACTCTGGGTTATTGTTTATAAAGATATTTAGTTTAGTTAACTGTCTACTTTAGTTCATTGTTTAAAAAAGATATTTAGTTTAGTTAACTCTCTATTCTATCTCATTGTTAATAAAAATATTTTATTTAGTTAACTGTCTACTAAATCTCATTCTTTATAAATATATTTAGTTGAGTTAACTGTCTACTTTAGGTTATTGTTTATAAAGATATGTAGTTTAGTTAATTGTCTACTGTAGGTTATTGTTTATAAAGATATTTAGTTTAGTTATCTGTTGACTCTGGGTTATTGTTTAGAAAAATATTTAATTTATTTAACTGTCGACTCCAAGTTATTGTTTATGAAGTTATTTAATGTAGTTAATTCTCTACTCTTCGTTATTGTTTATAAAGATATTTAGTTTAGTTAACTGTCTACTGTAGGTTATTGTTTATAAAGATATTTAGTTTATTTAACTGTCGATTCTAGATTATTGTTTATAAATATATTTAGTTCAGTTAACTGTCTATTGTGGGTCATTGTTTATAAAGATATTTAGTTTAGTTAACTGTATACTGTAGGTCATTGTTTATAAAGATATTTAGTTTAGTTAACTGACTACTCTAGGTTATTGTTTATAAAGATATTTAGTTTAGTTAACTGTCTACTGTAGGTTATTTTTTTAAGAAGAAATTTAGTCTAATTAACTGTCGTTTCTAGGTTATTGTTTGTAAAAATATTTAGTTCAGTTAACTGTCTATTGTAGGTCATTGTTTATAAAGATATTTAGTTTAGTTAACTGTCAACTTTAGCTCATTCTTTATAAAGATATTTCGTTAAGCTAACTGTCTATTGTAGGTCATTGTTTATAAAAAAAATTTAGTATAGTTAACTGTATACAGTACGTCCTTGTTTATAAAGATATTTACTTTAGTTAACTGTCTACTCTAGGTTATTGTTTATAAATATATTTAATTTAGTAAACTGTCGACTGTAGATTATTGTCTATAAAGATATTTAGTTTACTTAACTGTCTACAGTAGGTCATTGTTAATAAAGATATTTAATTAAGTTAACTGTCTACCCCAGGTTATTGTTTATAAAAATATTTAGTTTAGTTAACTGTTAACTGTAGGTAATTGTTTATAAAGAAATTTAGTTTAGTTAATTGTCTACTGTAGGTTATTGTTTATAAAGACATTTAGTTAAGTTATTTGTCGCGTCTAGGTCATTGTTTATAATGATATTTAGTTTAGTTATCTGTTGATTCTAGGTTATTATTTATAAAAATATTTAGTTTAGTTAACTGTCGACTCTAGATCATTGTTTATAAAAAATATTTAGTATATTTCACTATTTATTCTAGATTATTGTTTATAAAATTATGCAGTTTATTTAACTGTCTACTCTAGGTTATTGTTTTTGAAGATATTTAGTTTAGTTAATTGAATACCCCAAGTTATTGTTGATGAAGATATTTTGTTTAGTTATTTGTTGATTCTAGGTTATTGTTTATTAAGATATTTAGTTTAATTAACTGTATACAGTAGGTCATTGTTTATAAAGATATTTAGTATAGTTAACTGTATAGAGTAGGTCCTTCTTTATAAAGATATTTATTTTAGTTAACTGTCAACTTTAGGTTATTGTTTACAAAGATATTTAATTTAGTTAACTGTCGACTCTAGGTCATTATTTATAAATATATTTAGTTCAGTTAACTGTCTAGTGTAAGTCATTGTTTATAAGATATTTAGTTTAGTTAACTGTCAACTTTAGCTCATTGTTTATAAAGATATTTAGTTTAGTTAACTGTGAATTGTAGGTCATTGTTTATAAAAATACTTAGTTTAGATAACTGTCTACTCTAGGTTATTGTTCATAAAGATATTTAGTTCAGTTATCTAATGATTCTAGGTCATAGTTTTTAAAAATATTTAGTTTAGTTAACTGTCGACTGTAGATCATTGTTTATAAAAATATTTAGTTTATATAACTGTTTACTCTAGGTTATTGTTTATAAAGATATTTAGTATAGTTAGCTGTCTACTCTCCGTTGTTGTTTATAAAAATATTTAGTTTAGTTAACTGCTAATGTAAGTTATGGTTTATAAAGATATTTAGTTTATTTAACTGTCGACTCTAGGTTGTTGTTTCTAAAGATATTTAGTTCAGTTAACTGTCTACTGCATATTATTGTTTATAAAGATATCTAGTTTAGTTTACCCTCTACTTTATCTCATTGTTTATAAAGACATTTAGTTTAGTAAACTGTCTACTCTAGCTCATTGATTATAAATATATGTAGTTTAGTTAACTGTCTACTGTAGGTCATTGTTTATAAAGATATTTAGTTTAATTAACTGTATACAGTAGGTCATTGTTTATAAAGATATTTAGTATAGTTATTTGTGGACTCTAGGTCGTTGTTTATAAAAATATTTAGTTTAGTTATCTGTTGACTCTAGGTTAATGTTTATAAAGATATTTAGTTTATTTAACTGTCGACTCTAAGTTAATGTTTATGAAGTTATTTAATTTAGTTAATTCTCTACTCTCGGTTATTGTTTACAAAGATATTTAGTTTAGTCAACTGTATACTGTAGGTCATTGTTTATTAAGATATTTAGTTTAGTTAACTGTCGACTCTACGTTATTGTTTATAAATATATTTAGTTCAGTTAACTATCTACTCTAGGTTATTGTTTCTGAAGTTATTTAGTTTAGTTAATTGAATATTCTTTGTTATTATTTATGAAAATATTAAGTTTAGTTATTTGTTGACTCTAGGTTATTGTTTATTAAAATATTTAGTTTAACTAACTGTCTACTCTAGGTTATTGTTTATAAAGATATTTAGTTTAATAAACTGTATACAGTAGGTCATTGTTTATAAAGATATTTAGTATAGTTAACTGTATACAGTAGGTCATTGGTAATAAAGATATTTAATTAAATTAACTGTCTACTCTAGGTTATTGTTTATAAAAATATTTAGTTTAGTTAACTGTTAACTGTAGGTTATTGTTTATAAAGATAATTAGTTTGTCTAACAGTCGATTCTATGTTATTGTTTATAAAGATATGTAGTTTAATTAACTGTCTACTGTAGGTTATTGTTTATAAAGATATTTAGTTTAGTTATCTGTTTATTCCTAGTTATTGTTTATAAAGATATTAAGTTTATTTAACTGTCTACTCTAGGTTATTGTTTAGAGAGATATTTACTTTACTTAACTGTCGACTTTAGGTTATTGTTTATAAAGATATTTACTTTAGTTAACTATTTATTGTAGGTTATTGTTTATAAAGATATTTAGCTTAGTCAACTGTCCACTTTAGCTCATTGTTTATAAAGATATTTAGTTTAATTAACTGTCTACTCTATCTCATTGTTTATAAATATATTTAGTTGAGTTAACTGTCTACTCTAGGTCATTGTTTATAAAGATATTTAGTTTAGTTACTGTCTAGTGTATATTATTGTTTATAAAGATATTTAGTTTATTTTACTGTCGATCCTAGGTTATTGTTTATAAAAATATTTAGTTCAGTTAACTGTCTACTATAGGTCATTGTTTATAAAGATATTTAGTTTGGTTAACCGTAAACTCTAGGTCATTCTTTATAAAGATATTTAGTTTAGTTAACTGTCTACTCTAGGTTATTGTTTATAAAGATATTTAGTTTAGTTAAATGTCGACTCTAGGTTATTGTTTATAAGAATATTTAGTTTTGTTAACTGTCTACTCTAGATTATTGTTCATAAAGATATTTAGTTTAGTTAACTGTCGAATCTAAGTTATTGTTTATAAATATATTTAGTTCAGTTAACTGTCTACTGTAGGTTATTGTTTATAAAGACATTTAGTTAAGTTATTTGTCGACTCTAGGTCATTGTTTATAAAGATATTTAGTTTATTTAACTGTCTACTATAGGTTATGGTTTATAAAGATATTTAGTTTAGTTATCTGTTGATTCTAGGTTATTGTATACAAAAATATTCAGTATTTTTAACTGTCGACTCTAGGTCATTGTTTATAAAAAATATTTAGTTTATTTAACTGTCTACTCAAGGTTATTGTTTAGAAAGATATTTAGTTTAGTTAACGGTCGACTCTAGGTTATTGTTTATAAAGATATTTAGTTTAGTTAACTGTTGACTCTAGGTCATTGTTTATAAAAATATTTAGTTTATTTAACTGTCTACTCTAGGTTATTGTTTAGAAAGATATTTAGTTGAGTTAACTGTCTACTCTAGGTTATTGCTTATAAAGATATTTAGTTTAGTTAACTATCAACTCGAGGTTATTGTTTATAAAGATATTTAGTTTAGTTAACTGTCTACTGTAGGTTCTTGCTTATGAGGATATTTAGTTGAGTTAACTGTCTACTCTAGGTCATTGTTTATAAAGATATTTAGTTTAGTTACTGTCTAGTGTATATTATTGTTTATAAAGATATTTAGTTTATTTTACTGTCGATCCTAGGTTATTGTTTATAAAAATATTTAGTTCAGTTAACTGTCTACTATAGGTCATTGTTTATAAAGATATTTAGTTTGGTTAACCGTAAACTCTAGGTCATTCTTTATAAAGATATTTAGTTTAGTTAACTGTCTACTGTAGGTCATTGTTTATAAAGAAATGTAGTTTAGTTAACTGTCTACTCTAGGTTATTGTTTATAAAGATATTTAGTTTAATTAAATGTCGACTCTAGGTTATTGTTTATAAGAATATTTAGTTTTGTTAACTGTCTACTCTAGATTATTGTTCATAAAGATATTTAGTTTAGTTAACTGTCGAATCTAAGTTATTGTTTATAAATATATTTAGTTCAGTTAACTGTCTACTGTAGGTTATTGTTTATAAAGACATTTAGTTAAGTTATTTGTCGACTCTAGGTCATTGTTTATAAAGATATTTAGTTTATTTAACTGTCTACTATAGGTTATGGTTTATAAAGATATTTAGTTTAGTTATCTGTTGATTCTAGGTTATTGTATACAAAAATATTCAGTATTTTTAACTGTCGACTCTAGGTCATTGTTTATAAAAAATATTTAGTTTATTTAACTGTCTACTCAAGGTTATTGTTTAGAAAGATATTTAGTTTAGTTAACGGTCGACTCTAGGTTATTGTTTATAAAGATATTTAGTTTAGTTAACTGTTGACTCTAGGTCATTGTTTATAAAAATATTTAGTTTATTTAACTGTCTACTCTAGGTTATTGTTTAGAAAGATATTTAGTTGAGTTAACTGTCTACTCTAGGTTATTGCTTATAAAGATATTTAGTTTAGTTAACTATCAACTCGAGGTTATTGTTTATAAAGATATTTAGTTTAGTTAACTGTCTACTGTAGGTTCTTGCTTATGAGGATATTTAGTTTAGTTAACTGTCGACTCTAGATTATTTTTTTTAAAGATATTTAGTTTGTCTAACTGTCGACTCTTTGTTATTGTTTATAATAATATGTTTAGTTAACTGTTAACTGTAGGTTATTGTTTATAAAGATAATTAGTTTGTCTAACAGTCGATTCTATGTTATTGTTTATAAAGATATGTAGTTTAATTAACTGTCTACTGTAGGTTATTGTTTATAAAGATATTTAGTTTAGTTATCTGTTTATTCCTAGTTATTGTTTATAAAGATAATTTAGTTTAATAAACTGTATACAGTAGGTCATTGTTTATAAAGATATTTAGTATAGTTAACTGTATACAGTAGGTCATTGGTAATAAAGATATTTAATTAAATTAACTGTCTACTCTAGGTTATTTTTTATAAAAATATTTAGTTTAGTTAACTGTCGACTCTAGGTCATTGTTTGTAAAAATATTTAGTTTATTTCACTGTCTATTCTAGATTATTGTTTATAAAGATATGCAGTTTATTTAACTGTCTACTGTAGGTTATTCTTTGTAAAGATGTTTAGTTTATTTATTTTGCGACGCCAGGTCATTGTTTATAAAGATATTCAGTTTTGTTTTCTGTTGACTCTAGGTTATTGTTTATGAAGATATTTAGTTTAGTTGACTGTCGACTCTAGGCTATTGTTTATAAAAATATTTAGTTTACTTAAATGTCTACTGTAGGTAATTGTTAATAAAGATATTAAGTTAAGTTAACTGTCGACTCCAGGTTATTGCTTATAAAGATATTTAGTTTAGTGAAAATTCTACAGTAGGTCACTGTTTATAAATATATTTAGTTCAGTTATTTGTGGACTCTAGTTATTGTTTATAAAGATATTTAATTTAGTTAATTGTTTACTCTAGGTTATTGTTTATGAAGATATTTAGTTGAGTTATTTGTTGATTCTTGTTGTTGTTTTTTTGTTGTTTCGAATTAAGCACAAAGCTACACAATGGGCTATTTGCGCTCTGCCCACCACGGGTATGGAAACCCGGATTTTAGCGTGTAAGTCCTCAGACATACCGCTGAGCCACTGGGGGGCTATTGTTGATTTTAAGTTATTGTTTATAAAATTATTTAGTTTAGTTCACTGTCTACTTTCCGTTATTGTTTATAAAGATATTTAGTTTTGTTAACTGTCTATTAAAGGTTATTGTTTATAAAGATATTTAGTTTATTTGACTGTCTACTCTAGGTCATTGTTTATAAAGATATGTAGTTTAGTCAACTGTCTACTGTAGGTTATTGTTTATAAAGATATATAGTTTAGTTAATTGTCTAATCTACGTTATTGTTTATAAAGATATTTATTTTCGTTAACTGTCAACTCTAAGTTATTATTTATAAAGATATGTAATTTAGTGAAATGTCTTGTGTAGGTTATTGTTTATAAAGATGTTTAGTTTAGTTATTTTTGGACTCTAGGTCATTGTTTATAAAGATATGTGTTTAGTTATCAGTTGACCCTATGTTATTGTTTATGAAGATATTTAGTTTAGTTAACTGTCGACTCCAGGTTATTCTTTATAACGATATTTACTTTAGTTAACTGTCTACTGTAGGTCATTGTTTATAAATATATTTAGTTTAGTTAATTGTTTACTCTAGGTTATTGTTTATGAAGATATTAAGTTTAGTTATTTTTCGACTCTAGGTCATTGTTTATAAAAATAATTTGTTTAGTTATCTGTTGACTCTAGGTTATTGTTGATGAAGATACTTAGTTTAGTTAACTGTCGACTCCAGTTTATTGTTTATATAGATATTTAGTTTAGTTAAGTGTCTACTTTAGGTCATTGTTTATAAAGATATTTAGTTTAGTTTACTGTCTACTGTAGGTCATTGTTGATAAAGATATTTAGTTTAGTTATTTGTCTACTCTTGCTCAGTGTTTATAAAGATATTTAGTTTATTTAACTGTGTACTCTCGGTTAATGTTCATAAAGATATTTAGTTTAATTAACTGTCAACTCAAGGTTATTGTTTATAAAGATATTTAATTTAGTTAACTGTCTACTCTTAGTTATTGTTTATAAAGATATACATTTTAGTTATCTGTTGACTCTAGGTTATTCTTGATCAAGATATTTAGTTGAGTTAACTGTGGACTCTTTGTTTTTGTTTATAAAGATATTTATTTTATTTAACTGTCGTCTCTAGGTTATTGTTTATAAATATATTTAGTTCAGTTAACTGTTTACTGTAGGTCATTATTTATAGAGATATTTCGTTTAGTTAACTGTCTACTCTAGCTCATTGTTTATAAAGATATTTAGTTTAGTTAACTGTTTACTGTAGTTCATTGTTGATAAAGATATTTTGTTTAGTTAACTGTCTACTCTAGGTTATTTTTTATAAACATATTTAGTTTAGTTAACTGTCTACTCTAGCTCATTGTTTATAAAGATATTTAGTTTATTTAACTGTCTACTCTATGTTATTGTTAAAAAAATATTTAGTTCAGTGTACTGTCTACTGTAGGTCATTGTTTATAAAGATATTTAGTTTACTTAACTGTACACTTTAGCTCATTCTTTATAAAGATATTTAGTTTAGTTAACTGTCTACTGTAGGTCATTGTTTTTAAAAATATTTAGTTTAATTAACTGTATACTCTAGGTTCTTGTTCATAAAGATATTTATTTTAGTTAACTGTCGACTCTAAGTTATTGTTTATCAATATATTTTGTTCAGTTAACTGTCTACTGTGGGTCATTGTTTAGAAATATATTTAGTTTAGTTAACTGTCTACTGTAGGTCATTGTTAATAAAGATATTTAATTAAATTAACTTTCTCCTCTAGGTTATTGTTTATAAAAATATTTAGTTTAGTTAACTGTTAACTGTAGGTTATTGTTTATAAAGATATGTAGTTTAGTTAACTGTCGACTGTAGGTTATTGTTTATAGAGATATTTAGTTTATTTAACTGTCTTTTCTAGGTTATTGTTTATAAAGTTATTTAGTTTAGTTAACTGTCTAGTCTAGCTCATTGTATATAAAGATATTTAGTTTAGTTAACTGTCGACTCTAAGTTATTTTTTATAAATATATTTAGTTCAGTTAACTGTCTACTGTAGGGCATTGTTTATAAAGATATTTAGTGTATTTAACTGACTACTGTAGGTCATTGTTAATAAAGATATTTAGTTTGGTTAATTGTATACTCTAGATTATTGTCTATAAAGATATTTAGTTTACTTAAATATCTACTGTAGGTCATTGGTAATAAAGATATTTAATTAAATTAATTGTCTACTCTATGTTATTGTTTATAAAAATATTTAGTTTAGTTAACTGTTAACTGTAGGTTATTGTTTATAAAGATATATAGTTTAGTTAATTGTCTAATCTACGTTATTGTTTATAAAGATATTTATTTTCGTTAACTGTCAACTCTAAGTTATTATTTATAAAGATATGTAATTTAGTGAAATGTCTTGTGTAGGTTATTGTTTATAAAGATGTTTAGTTTAGTTATTTTTGGACTCTAGGTCATTGTTTATAAAGATATGTGTTTAGTTATCAGTTGACCCTATGTTATTGTTTATGAAGATATTTAGTTTAGTTAACTGTCGACTCCAGGTTATTCTTTATAACGATATTTACTTTTGTTAACTGTCTACTGTAGGTCATTGTTTATAAATATATTTAGTTTAGTTAATTGTTTACTCTAGGTTATTGTTTATGAAGATATTAAGTTTAGTTATTTTTCGCCTCTAGGTCATTGTTTATAAAAATAATTTGTTTAGTTATCTGTTGACTCTAGGTTATTGTTGATGAAGATACTTAGTTTAGTTAACTGTCGACTCCAGTTTATTGTTTATAAAGATATTTAGTTTAGTTAAGTGTCTACTTTAGGTCATTGTTTATAAAGATATTTAGTTTAGTTTACTGTCTACTGTAGGTCATTGTTGATAAAGATATTTAGTTTAGTTATTTGTCTACTCTTGCTCAGTGTTTATAAAGATATTTAGTTTATTTAACTGTGTACTCTCGGTTAATGTTCATAAAGATATTTAGTTTAATTAACTGTCAACTCAAGGTTATTGTTTATAAAGATATTTAATTAAGTTAACTGTCTACTCTTAGTTATTCTTTATAAAGATATACATTTTAGTTATCTGTTGACTCTAGGTCATTCTTGATGAAGATATTTAGTTGAGTTAACTGTGGACTCTTTGTTTTTGTTTATAAAGATATTTATTTTAGTTAACTGTCGTCTCTAGGTTATTGTTTATAAATATATTTAGTTCAGTTAACTGTTTACTGTAGGTCATTGTTTATAGAGATATTTCGTTTAGTTAACTGTCTACTCTAGCTCATTGTTTATAAAGATATTTAGTTTAGTTAACTGTTTACTGTAGTTCATTGTTGATAAAGATATTTTGTTTAGTTAACTGTCTACTCTAGGTTATTTTTTATAAACATATTTAGTTTAGTTAACTGTCTACTCTAGCTCATTGTTTATAAAGATATTTAGTTTATTTAATGTCTACTCTATGTTATTGTTAAAAAAATATTTAGTTCAGTGTACTGTCTACTGTAGGTCATTGTTTATAAAGATATTTAGTTTACTTAACTGTACACTTTAGCTCATTCTTTATAAAGATATTTAGTTTAGTTAACTGTCTACTGTAGGTCATTGTTTTTAAAAATATTTAGTTTAATTAACTGTATACTCTAGGTTCTTGTTCATAAAGATATTTATTTTAGTTAACTGTCGACTCTAAGTTATTGTTTATCAATATATTTTGTTCAGTTAACTGTCTACTGTGGGTCATTGTTTAGAAATATATTTAGTTTAGTTAACTGTCTACTGTAGGTCATTGTTAATAAAGATATTTAATTAAATTAACTTTCTACTTTAGGTTATTGTTTAAAAAAATATTTAGTTTAGTTAACTGTTAACTGTAGGTTATTGTTTATAAAGATATGTAGTTTAGTTAACTGTCGACTGTAGGTTATTGTTTATAGAGATATTTAGTTTATTTAACTGTCTTTTCTAGGTTATTGTTTATAAAGTTAATTAGTTTAGTTAACTGTCTAGTCTAGCTCATTGTTTATAAAGATATTTAGTTTAGTTAACTGTCGACTTTTAGTTATTTTTTATAAATATATTTAGTTCAGTTAACTGTCTACTGTAGGTCATTGTTTATAAAGATATTTAGTGTATTTAACTGACTACTGTAGGTCATTGTTAATAAAGATATTTAGTTTGGTTAACTGTATACTCTAGATTATTGTCTATAAAGATATTTAGTTTTCTTAACTGTCTACTGTAGGTCATTGGTAATAAAGATATTTAATTAAATTAACTGTCTACTCTAAGGTATTGTTTATAAAAACATTTAGTTTAGTTAACTGTTAACTGTAGGTTATTGTTTATAAAGATATGTAGTTTAGTTAACTGTCGACTGTAGGTTATTGTTTATAGAGATATTTAGTTTATTTAACTGTCTTTTCTAGGTTATTGTTTATAAAGTTATTTAGTTTAGTTAACTGTCTAGTCTAGCTCATTGTTTATAAAGATATTTAGTTTAGTTAACTGTCGACTCTAAGTTATTTTTTATAAATATATTTAGTTCAGTTAACTGTCTACTGTAGGTCATTGTTTATAAAGATATTTAGTTTACTTAACTCTACACTTTAGCTCATTCTTTATAAAGATATTTAGTTTAGTTAACTGTCGACTCTAAGTTATTGTTTATCAATATATTTTGTTCAGGTAACTGTCTACTGTGGGTCATTGTTTAGAAATATATTTAGTTTAGTTAACTGTCTACTGTAGGTCATTGTTAAGAAAAATATTTAATTAAATTAACTTTCTACTCTAGGTTATTGTTTATAAAAATATTTAGTTTAGTGAACTGTTAACTGTAGGTTATTGTTTATAAAGATATGTAGTTTAGTTAACTGTCGACTGTAGGTTATTGTTTATAGAGATATTTAGTTTATTTAACTTTTTTTTCTAGGTTATATTTTATAAAGTTATTTAGTTTAGTTAACTGTCTAGTCTAACTCATTGTTTATAAAGATATTTAGTTTAGTTAACTGTCGACTCTAAGTTATTTTAAAAATATATTTAGTTCAGTTAACTGTCTACTGTAGGTCATTGTTTATAAAGATATTTAGTGTATTTAACTGACTACTGTAGGTCATTGTTAATAAAGATATTTAGTTTGGTTAACTGTATACTCTAGATTATTGTCTATAAAGATATTTAGTTTACTTAACTATCTACTGTAGGTCATTGGTAATAAAGATATTTAATTAAATTAACTGTCTACTCTAAGGTATTGTTTATAAAAATATTTAGTTTAGTTAACTGTTAACTGTAGGTTATTGTTTATAAAGATATGTAGTTTAGTTAACTGTCGACTGTAGGTTATTGTTTATAGAGATATTTAGTTTATTTAACTGTCTTTTCTAGGTTATTGTTTATAAAGTTATTTAATTTAGTTAACTGTCTAGTCTAGCTCATTGTTTATAAAGATATTTAGTTTAATTAACTGTCGACTCTAAGTTATTTTTTATAAATATATTTAGTTCAGTTAACTGTCTACTGTAGGTCATTGTTTATAAAGATATTTAGTGTATTTAACTGACTACTGTAGGTCATTGTTAATAAAGATATTTAGTTTGGTTAACTGTATACTCTAGATTATTGTCTATAAAGATATTTAGTTTACTTAACTATCTACTGTAGGTCATTGGTAATAAAGATATTTAATTAAATTAACTGTCTACTCTAAGGTATTGTTTATAAAAATATTTAGTTTACTTAACTGTTAACTGAAGGTTATTGTTTATAAGGATATTTAGTTTAGTTAACTGTCTACTGTAGGTTATTGTTAATAAAGATAGTTAGTTTGCTTAACTGTATACTCTAGATTATTGTCTATAAAGATATTTAGTTTACTTAACTATCTAATGTAGGTCATTGGTAATAAAGATATTTAATTAAATTAACTGTCTACTCTATGTTATTGTTTATAAAAATATTTAGTTTAGTTAACTGTTAACTGTAGGTTATTGTTTATAAAGATATATAGTTTAGTTAATTGTCTAATCTACGTTATTGTTTATAAAGATATTTATTTTCGTTAACTGTCAACTCTAAGTTATTATTTATAAAGATATGTAATTTAGTGAAATGTCTTGTGTAGGTTATTGTTTATAAAGATGTTTAGTTTAGTTATTTTTGGACTCTAGGTCATTGTTTATAAAGATATGTGTTTAGTTATCAGTTGACCCTATGTTATTGTTTATGAAGATATTTAGTTTAGTTAACTGTCGACTCCAGGTTATTCTTTATAACGATATTTACTTTAGTTAACTGTCTACTGTAGGTCATTGTTTATAAATATATTTAGTTTAGTTAATTGTTTACTCTAGGTTATTGTTTATGAAGATATTAAGTTTAGTTATTTTTCGACTCTAGGTCATTGTTTATAAAAATAATTTGTTTAGTTATCTGTTGACTCTAGGTTATTGTTGATGAAGATACTTAGTTTAGTTAACTGTCGACTCCAGTTTATTGTTTATAAAGATATTTAGTTTAGTTAAGTGTCTACTTTAGGTCATTGTTTATAAAGATATTTAGTTTAGTTTACTGTCTACTGTAGGTCATTGTTGATAAAGATATTTAGTTTAGTTATTTGTCTACTCTTGCTCAGTGTTTATAAAGATATTTAGTTTATTTAACTGTGTACTCTCGGTTAATGTTCATAAAGATATTTAGTTTAATTAACTGTCAACTCAAGGTAATTTTTTATAAAGATATTTAATTTAGTTAACTGTCTACTCTTAGTTATTGTTTATAAAGATATACATTTTAGTTATCTGTTGACTCTAGGTCATTCTTGATGAAGATATTTAGTTGAGTTAACTGTGGACTCTTTGTTTTTGTTTATAAAGATATTTATTTTAGTTAACTGTCGTCTTTAGGTTATTGTTTATAAATATATTTAGTTCAGTTAACTGTTTACTGTAGGTCATTGTTTATAGAGATATTTCGTTTAGTTAACTGTCTACTCTAGCTCATTGTTTATAAAGATATTTAGTTTAGTTAACTGTTTACTGTAGTTCATTGTTGATAAAGATATTTTGTTTAGTTAACTGTCTACTCTAGGTTATTTTTTATAAACATATTTAGTTTAGTTAACTGTCTACTCTAGCTCATTGTTTATAAAGATATTTAGTTTATTTAACTGTCTACTCTATGTTATTGTTAAAAAAATATTTAGTTCAGTGTACTGTCTACTGTAGGTCATTGTTTATAAAGATATTTAGTTTACTTAACTGTACACTTTAGCTCATTCTTTATAAAGATATTTAGTTTAGTTAACTGTCTACTGTAGGTCATTGTTTTTAAAAATATTTAGTTTAATTAACTGTATACTCTAGGTTCTTGTTCATAAAGATATTTATTTTAGTTAACTGTCGACTCTAAGTTATTGTTTATCAATATATTTTGTTCAGTTAACTGTCTACTGTGGGTCATTGTTTAGAAATATATTTAGTTTAGTTAACTGTCTACTGTAGGTCATTGTTAATAAAGATATTTAATTAAATTAACTTTCTACTCTAGGTTATTGTTTATAAAAATATTTAGTTTAGTTAACTGTTAACTGTAGGTTATTGTTTATAAAGATATGTAGTTTAGTTAACTGTCGACTGTAGGTTATTGTTTATAGAGATATTTAGTTTATTTAACTGTCTTTTCTAGGTTATTGTTTATAAAGTTATTTAGTTTAGTTAACTGTCTAGTCTAGCTCATTGTTTATAAAGATATTTAGTTTAGTTAACTGTCTACTGTAGGTCATTGTTTATAAAGATATTTAGTGTATTTAACTGACTACTGTAGGTCATTGTTAATAAAGATATTTAGTTTGGTTAACTGTATACTCTAGATTATTGTTTATAAAGATATTTAGTTTACTTAACTGTCTACTGTAGGTCATTGGTAATAAAGATATTTAATTAAATTAACTGTCTACTCTAAGGTATTGTTTATAAAAATATTTAGTTTAGTTAACTGTTAACTGTAGGTTATTGTTTATAAAGATATGTAGTTTAGTTAACTGTCGACTGTAGGTTATTGTTTATAGAGATATTTAGTTTATTTAACTGTCTTTTCTAGGTTATTGTTTATAAAGTTATTTAGTTTAGTTAACTGTCTAGTCTAGCTCATTGTTTATAAAGATATTTAGTTTAGTTAACTGTCGACTCTAAGTTATTTTTTATAAATATATTTAGTTCAGTTAACTGTCTACTGTAGGTCATTGTTTATAAAGATATTTAGTGTATTTAACTGACTACTGTAGGTCATTGTTAATAAAGATATTTAGTTTGTTTAACTGTATACTCTAGATTATTGTCTATAAAGATATTTAGTTTACTTAACTATCTACTGTAGGTCATTGGTAATAAAGATATTTAATTAAATTAACTGTCTACTCTATGTTATTGTTTATAAAAATATTTAGTTTAGTTAACTGTTAACTGTAGGTTATTGTTTATAAGGATATTTAGTTTAATTAACTGTCAACTTAAGGTTTTTGTTTATAAAGATATTCAATTTAGTTAACTATCTACTCTAAGTTATTGTTTATAAAGATATTTAGTTTAGTTATTTGTTGAGTCTAGGTTATTGTTTATGAAGATATTTAGTTTAGTTAACTGTCGACTCTAGGTTATTTTTTATAAAGATATTTAGTTAAGTTATTTGTGGACTTTAGGTTATTGTTTATGAAGATATTTAATTTAGTTAACTGTCGTCTCTAGGTTATTTTTTATAAAGATATTTAGTTTGTCTAACTGTCGACTTTTTGTTATTGTTTATAATAATATGTAGTTTAATTAACTGTCTACTGTAGGTTATTGTTTATAAACACATTTAGTTTAGTTATCTGTTTATTCTAGGTTATTGTTTATAAAAATATTTAGTTTAGTTAACTGTCGACTCTAGATCATTGTTTATAAAAAATTATTTAGTTTATTTCACTGTCTATTCTAGATTATTGTTTATAAAGATATGCAGTTTATTTAACTGTCTACTGTAGGTTATTCTTTGTAAAGATGTTTAGTTTAGTTATTTTGCGACTCCAGGTCATTGTTTATAAAGATATTAAGTTTTGTTTTCTGTTGACTCTAGGTTATTGTTTATGAAGATATTTAGTTTAGTTGACTGTCGACTCTAGGCTATTGTGTATAAAGATATTTAGTTTACTTAACTGTCTACTGTAGGTCATTGTTAATAAAGATATTTAGTTAAGTTAACTGTCGACTGCAGGTTATTGCTTATAAAGATATTTAGTTTAGTGAACATTCTACTGTAGGTCACTGTTTATAAATATATTTAGTTCAGTTATTTGTGGACTCTAGGTTATTGTTTATAAAGATATTTAATTTAGTTAATTGTTTACTCTAGGTTTTTGTTTATGAAGATATTTAGTTTAGTTATTTGTTGATTCTAAGTTATTGTTTATAAAAATATTTAGTTTAGTTCACTGTCTACTCTCCGTTATTGTTTATAAAGATATTAATGTTGTTAACTGTCTATTAAACGTTATTGTTTATAAAGATATTTAGTTTATTTAACTGTCTACTCTAGGTCATTGTTTATAAAGATATATATTTCAATTAACTGTCTACTGTTGGTTATTGTTTATAAAGATATTTAGTTTGGTGAACTGTCAACTCTGTGTTATTGTTTATAAATATATGTAGTTTATTTAACTGTCTACTCTAGGTTATTCTTTGTAAAGATGTTGAGTTTAGTTATTTTTGGCTCTAGGTCATTGTTTATAAAGATATGTGTTTAGTTATCAGTTGACTCTATGTTATTCTTGATGAAGATATTTAGTTGAGTTAACTGTGGACTCTATGTTTTTGTTTATAAAGATATTTATTTTAGTTAACTGTCGTCTCTAGGTTATTGTTTATAAATATATTTAGTTCAGTTAACTGTTTACTGTAGGTCATTGTTTATAGAGATATTTCGTTTAGTTAACTGTCTACTCTAGCTCATTGTTTATAAAGATATTTAGTTTAGTTAACTGTTTACTGTAGGTCATTGTTGATAAAGATATTTTGTTCAGTTAACTGTCTACTCTAGGTTATTGTTTATAAACATATTTAGTTTAGTTAACTGTCTACTCTAGCTCATTGTTTATAAAGATATTTAGTTGATTTAACTGTCTACTCTAAAGTATTGTTTACAAAGATATTTAGTATAGTTAAATGTCGACTCTAGGTTATTGTTTATAAATTTATTTAGTTTAGTTAACTGTCTACTCTAGGTTATTGTTTATAAAGATATTTAGTTGAGTTAACTGTGGACTGTATGTTTTTGTTTATAAAGATATTTATTTTAGTTAACTGTCGTCTCTAGGTTATTGTTTATAAATATATTTAGTTCAGCTAACTGTTTACTGTAGGTCATTGTTTATAGAGATATTTCGTTTAATTAACTGTCTACTGTAGGTTATTGTTTATAAAGACATTTAGTTTAGTTATCTGTTTATTCTAGGTTATTGTTTTTAAAGATATTTAGTTTAATTAACTGTCGACTTTAGGTTATTGTTGATAGAGATATTTAGTCTAATTAGCTGTCTACTTTTTGTTATTGTTTGTAAAGATATGTAGTTTTGTTAGCTCTTTACTGTAGGTTATTGTTTATAAAGATATTTAGTTTAGTTATCTGTTTACTCTAGGTTATTGTTTATAAAGATATTTAATTTATTTATATATGTCTATTCTAGGTTATTGTTTATAAAGCTATTTAGTTTAATTAACTGTCTACTGTAGGTTATTGTTTTTAAAGATATTTAGTTTGGTTAACTGTCAACTCTATGTTATTGTTTATAAAGATATGTGGTTTAGTCAACTGTCTACTGTAGGTTATTGTTTATAAAGATATTTAGTTTAATTAACTGTCTACTCTTGCTCATTGTTTATAAAGATATTTAGTTTAATTAATTGTCTACTCTAGCTCATTGTTTATAAAGATATTTAGTTTATTTAACTGTGTACTTTCGGTTAATTTTTATTAAGATATTTAGTTTTATTAACTGTCAATTCAAGGTTTTTGTTTATAAAGATATTTAATTTAGTTAACTGTCTACTCTAATTTATTGTTTATAAAGATATTTAGTTTAGTTAATTGTTGACTCTAATTTATTGTTTGTGTAGATATTTAGTTTAGTTAACCTTCGACTCTAGGTTATTTTTTATAAAGATATTTAGTTTAGTTAACTGTCTACTGTAGGTCATTGTTTATAAAAAAATATATAGTTTAGTTGATTGTCTACTGTAGGTTATTGTTTATAAAGATATTTAGTTTAGTTATCTGTCTACTCTAGGTTATTGTTTATAAAGGTATTTTGTTTGGTTAACTCTCGACTCTATGTTATTGTTTATAAAGATATGTTGTTTAGTTAACTCTCTACTGTAGGTTATTGTTTATAAAGATATTTAGTTTAGTTATTTGTCGACTGTAGGTTATTGTTTTTGAAGATATTTAGTTTAATTAACTGTCTACTCTAGGTTATTGTTTATAAAAATATTTAGTTTAGTGAACTATCTACTGTTGGTTATTGTTTATAAATATATTTAAATGTCTGGTCTCGGTGGTATTTTCAAGATATTTAATTTGTTTAAATGTCGACTCTGTGTGGTTGTTTTGAAAAACATTTTATTAGGTTATATAACGTCTCCAGGTGATTATTTTTAAAGAGAAATTGTTAAGTTTAATGTCGACCCCACAGGGTGGCCCGTAAGTTCCTACCCATTCTTATATCTTATGTATCCAGTGTATCTGTGTACTGTCCCTCATTTTCGCTACATAATATTATACGACGCCACGTTTTGTGTCATTTTCCTCAACATAGCAGGTGTTATTGTTACAAAGGTCGTGGTAACAGCTGCCTTCAACTCATCATCGGGATTATAACGGTGTTTATAATAACATATGGATGGTTAAGGACTTACAGATGGTTCACCTAATTGTCCACTCCAGTTCATTGTTTTAAAGATATTTGATTGGGTTAACCGTCGATTTTAGGTGAATTTTTTTAAATATATTTTTGTAAGTTAACTTTATTGAAGGTGAATTGTAGTACTCATTTAGCGAAATGCTTTCCACCCCCTGGTAATGCAACCTACCAACTGTTATGACGTGGTACATTGGCCCGTGGAGCTTTCTGTGATATCATTGGCCATTAAGAACCAATAATATATATATATGACTCCATTGATAGATTGTTAGAAGATTAAGTGTGAAAAGGAAAACATCGTGAGGAGTTACCTATTTAGTGTGTACGTAGTGAGTGTCCGGTTTTAATTTTTGTGGTTAATAATGTTATTTATGGTTCTGGTTAATAATGGTACTTATGGTTCTGGTTAATAATTGTATTCATAACATTTTTATTTATATTTTGTGTCATTTAGGATCTTGTAAATCAGAGATCTGTATCAGTACAATAGTTTAAAGGATTCGGTTTGATATTCAGACGGGTTCGTAATTGTGGGGTTAAACGTGTGTGTTTTTCGTAGCTTGTCGCGCAGAGTTACAGTTAAGTAACTCTTGAAAAGTGGATGTTGTGAGCTCATAACGGACGTTATCTCTGACCTTCTTTGAGCCATCCTGACCTCAAAGGCCTTTGGTAAAAGATCTATTTACAGTTTATTTTAATAGATAAAATGAGTGAAAGTTTCCCAAGAGACAGTTCGGTAAACTGATGATAAAAGAAAACAACACACACACACACACACACACACACACACACACACACACACACACACACACACGAAAACTTTGAATTTTCTATGTTTTCAAGATATGAAAATCTAAACCCACTTTGATGAATAAACCCATGCATCCAAATCAAATAGACAAAGAGACTATATACAAAGAATATACATCATAAAACTGACAAAAGCGAAGTCTTTTTAAGAAATTCATATGCATAATTATCTCTACAGCTAAATAGAAAAGTAATTATATTCATATGGTACAAGAATGATTTTGATCACGTATAGTTGACAATATTATAAAATGACGAGGTGAAAGAAATTCAAAGTTTGTAGCTTTATATTCGATTTAATTTTAAAATTTATTTTATGTAACAAGCATAAACGGGTATTTAACAATTCTTCGAGTATGCATATATATATAAACTATATTTTGAACTTATATTTGTGTCAGATAACACTGAAACATTCTGGTAATTTTTAAAACTTGTATGTGTGTCCAGGTAGAAGTGAAGTTTCCACACATTAATAATAACTCTAAAGCCCTGTTATATTTCCTGGAAAGAATTACTTTGCTTCAGTTATTTTGCTGTACAAATTGTGATCATTTTTGTTGACTGTCAGTAAACGTGGGTATTAGATAAATAAGAGTTTGATATATCATGCACCAGCACCAAACGCTACTTTTTGTTGGTGAAATGTTAATATCACATGTATACCACCGTAGAAAGAGAGAAGCAAACAGCTTGTTGATACACACGGTGTTAAATCGTCAAAGGGTGTGTTCAGGTGAAAAAGAATCAACTGAACGTACTTATGGACGATAATGGATCAAATAATCATTATTCTAATAATCTTTGGATCCTTTATTTTTCATTAATGTTCTAGTTAAGCCTAAAGGCACTGAGCAAACTCTTGTCTTTCATTAACCTTATATTTTTTTTATATCGTCGTTTGTATTTGTAGACATCCAGGAATGTTATAATTAATGTTCAGGTAGTCGAGAGAGACGTACACTGCCCAAGATGTCCAATTTCGGAAACGGTGACTGAACTTTGAGTGTGCTCTGTGATTAAACACGTCAACCACTCGCATCTAAACGTTCCGCTTTGCCCCTGTGGCGTCTGAAGTCTAGACGAACTCGTATAAAACGTCAAATGGCCTCTACCTTCAAGTAAGTTGTCTTTATCAACCCTTGAAACAAGAAATAAGGTCCCAAGTAAAAAAGAAAACTTTCATAATTATACGTTCTTCAGTCTTCGTAATGATGACTGTGCATGTTAAGCCTATTTGTAATCCTTTTATTGCAAGATGAGATTCTGGAATAGAAACACAAAGTTTAGGACCACGCTGACCAGATGATGTTTGTACAACTGGGCATTTTGATGATCTAATATATATATTACTTTTACTCGATTTATTATTAATTTGTTTACCGTAAGTAACGCAAACTTTTATCTCAAGTAAAGTTACTTTCAGCTTGCAAGTAATTGGTGCTCTGATTGAAGGTGTATTTATAAAACACTATTGTCATTGTGTCTCTGTCATTTAAAAATAAAAACAGGGGTCGGAATTTTCCTTCTTGTGTTTGTTGGAGAAATAAAGCAAAAAATTATGAGCTGTAAGGAAAGAAGTGAAAAAAGGAAAACATGCAGGTTGAACAAATAAGAAGAGGCGAGTGGAAAGAAACAAAGTTCTTGTAGTCCAATGAATGCACAAGTTTCCACCGCAAATCCGCCCTCTACCGTTGAAAACGCCCACTGAAACACGGCTGAGTGACTCAGTTTATATTCAGAAGGAAGAAGGTTATTCAAAGTTCCGCTATGGGGCGCAACCGTATATATCCAGTTAGAAAACTGTTTAAACACTTTTATATTGGATATTTGAAATAAAATCAAACTTAAATTTTCATATTAATAACTAAATACAATTTTATACACATTAGTTTGATAAATACAATTTGTTACACATCAGTTTGATTTTTATCTTAATTTCTTTTTCGTTTTTTAGGTTTTGTTTCACAAAATAAAAAGCGTTTCAGATATCACCATAGCAACAAGAAATAACACGATGTTTCACAAAATAAAAAGTGTCTCAGATATCACCATAGCAACAAGAAATAACACGATGTTTCACATAGCAATAGAAATGATACAAAGTTGTTTTACAAAATATAGTGTCTGGATATCTCCATAGCAATCAGAAATAATACCAAGCTGTTTTACAAAGTGAAAATTGTTTAAGATGCTACCATTGCAACAAAAAACTTGTCTGTGTATTTAATTATGAACTTTCACGTGAACCTGGAACAGAGATTTTGATCAGTTATAAACAGTCAACTGTTAGCTAGTTTTACTCGATCCAGAGAGAGTGATGTACTCGATTCATCAGTTATAAACAGTCAACTGTTAGCTAGTATTACTCGATCCAGAGAGAGTGATGTACTCGATTCATCAGTTATAAACAGTCAACTGTTAGCTAGTATTACTCGATCCAGAGAGAGTGATGTACTCGATTGATCAGTTATAAACAGTCAACTGTTAGCTAGTATTACTCGATTCAGAGAGAGTGAAGTACTCGAGAATCCTTTTATTGTGATATTTATATACTGCACACGTGTCATTTCTGATTGCGGTCTAATTTCTGTACAGGTAAACATTTATTTTTTTTCTGTTATCAGTGAAAAGCATTTCGTTAGATTAACTGCGGACTTTAAGAAAGTCCACGCACGAGTTGAGCTTCAAAGCCAGACTTTGCTAGACTGTATGATTTCAACTTTAGAATTTATATCTCTTTCATTCAAAGGCTTGGCATTATCTGATATTTATTGCACTTGACTCGCAATCTGCGGGTTCGAATCCAGTCACATAACACGCTCGTTCTTTCAGTCGTGTTGATCAATACCACGAGTCATTGGTAGAAAGATTAGCTCCAGAGAGAATAGTGGGTGGTGGTGACCAGCTGCCTTCCCTTCACTCTGACTGCTTAATTAAGTATTGCTGACGCGCGTAGCTCTCGAGCAGATTTACGCGAAATTCAAAACAAACAAACAAACAAACAGCTCTTTTGTAAAAGCAGAAACAAAGCGGCATCTGAAACAACCAAACATACCTTAGAAATAAACAAAAGCTATACGGATGAACGACATATTGCTCACGCGAAGACGGACAGACAGACACCTTATTCAAACCAATAACGTCTCTCTAATGGCAAACCCTAACGTTCTAAACATCATTGTTATGTCTAGATTATTTACTTTAATCAACAACCCCTAACCCTTCAAGTAAATAAATATTATAGACCTTTGGCCTTGCTGACTTGAAAGTTCCTAAAGTTAACAGTAATTCGATATATTAAAAGTGTTGTCTCAGACAACCGGTCACTTCGAAAATTTATTCCCCAGCTGCATCAGGGTCATCGAATCCATCAACATATTATGCAGAAGAGCTCTATTGTTACTTGTTTACTTACTTGTAATGCTAAATAAATTAAACTTCAAGACATGACAGTTAATGTCAGACGAAAAACAAAGTTTCTTTTGATACCCCGTAAATAACATGGAAATAATCTTTTAAAAAAAGGCTTAGCTACTAAGCCTTATTTCCGTTTCGTGTGCGGGTTTTATTTTACAAGGACGATTCTCTTTCCTTTGAGCGGCCCGGCATGGCCAGCTAAGTTAAGACGTTCGATTTGTAACCTGAGAGTCGCGGGTTCAAGTCCCCGTCGCACCAAACATGCTCGATCTTTCAGCCATGGGAGCGTTATAATGTCGCGGCCAATTCCATTATTCATTGGTAATAGGGTAGGCCAAGAGTTGGCGGTGATGACTAGATGCCTTCCCTCTAGTCTTACACTGCTAAATTAGGAATGGCTAACATTATAATGCCCTCCTCGGCCGAAAGAGCTAGCATGTTTGGTATGAGGGGGATTCGAACCCGCGACCTTCAATTACAAATCGAGCGCCCTGGCCATAGCGGGCCATGTTTTCATTTAAAAAGAAGTATTATCTTTTGATTCCGCAAGGGGTAGTTCAAAGGAGAAACTTCACATGCTAGGCCTAGAGTATGTTTGTACAAGGCTGAACGGACTTATACATCACATAAAAGTCTCATGAACATAACACTTCTGTCTTTTCTTATGTCTCATAAATCATGTATACATATTTATGGTGTTGTTATTTTACAAATGAAATGCTAAGCTTGCATCATGTTGTTTATTTTTAGCTCATGAAAAAAATTTCGATAAAAGCGTTATGTTTAAAAATAATACAAGAAGTAACATGGTTTAATATGGCCTTTTTAAATTTGGAAGTGTAACAAACTTTAACAAACCAATCAACCAATTATTCATCTAATAATCTAAGCCTAAAATTCACATAAATGAAAAACTGAGTAAAGAGTAAGAATGAGGTAAGTAAGGCAGTTGTTAGCTAAATCATCTAAGCCTAAAAATTAAAATAATTCAAACAATTGTTCATCTACCCTCCCAAGCCTAATAATAAAGTAAATGACACAGTTATCAATTTGACAGACTACGTTTAATAATAAAAGAAATGAAACAGTTATCAATCAGACAGATTAAGCCTAATAATATAGTAAGTGACACAGTTGTCAATCTGACAGACTAAGTATAATAATAAAGTAAGTGAAACAGTTATCAATCTGACAGACTAAGTTTAATAATAAATAAAGTGAAACAGTTGTCAATCTGACAGACTAAATATAATAATAAATGAAGTGAGACAGTTATCAATCTGACAGACTAAGTTTAATAATAAATAAAGTGAAACAGTTGTCAATCTGACAGACTAAATATAATAATAAATGAAGTGAGACAGTTATCAATTTGACAGACTAAGTTTAGTAATAAAGGAAGTGAGACAGTTATCAATTTGACAGACTAAGTTTAATAATAAATAAAGTGAAACAGTTGTCAATCTGACAGACTAAATATAATAATAAATGAAGTGAGACAGTTATCAATTTGACAGACTACGTTTAATAATAAAAGAAATGAAACAGTTATCAATCAGACAGATTAAGCCTAATAATATAGTAAGTGACACAGTTGTCAATCTGACAGACTAAGTATAATAATAAAGTAAGTGAAACAGTTATCAATCTGACATACTAAGTTTAATAATAAATAAAGTGAAACAGTTATCAGTCTGACAGACTAAGTTTAATAATAAATAAAGTGAAACAGTTGTCAATCTGACAGACTAAATATAATAATAAATGAAGTGAGACAGTTATCAATCTGACAGACTAAGTTTAATAATAAATAAAGTGAAACAGTTATCAATCTGACAGACTAAATATAATAATAAATGAAGTGACACAGTTATCAATCTGACAGACGAAGTTTAATAATAAAGGAAGTGAAACAGTTATCAATCTGACAGACGAAGTTTAATAATTAAGTAAGTGAAACAGTTATCAATCTGACAGACGAAGTTTAATAATTAAGTAAGTGAAACAGTTATCAATTTGACAGACTACGTTTAATAATAAAAGAAATGAAACAGTTATCAATCAGACAGATTAAGCCTAATAATATAGTAAGTGACACAGTTGTCAATCTGACAGACTAAGTATAATAATAAAGTAAGTGAAACAGTTATCAATCTGACAGACTAAGTTTAATAATAAATAAAGTGAAACAATTGTCAATCTGACAGACTAAATATAATAATAAATGAAGTGAGACAGTTATCAATTTGACAGACTAAGTTTAGTAATAAAGGAAGTGAGACAGTTATCAATTTGACAGACTAAGTTTAATAATAAATAAAGTGAAACAGTTGTCAATCTGACAGACTAAATATAATAATAAATGAAGTGAGACAGTTATCAATTTGACAGACTACGTTTAATAATAAAAGAAATGAAACAGTTATCAATCAGACAGATTAAGCCTAATAATATAGTAAGTGACACAGTTGTCAATCTGACAGACTAAGTATAATAATAAAGTAAGTGAAACAGTTATCAATCTGACAGACTAAGTTTAATAATAAATAAAGTGAAACAGTTGTCAATCTGACAGACTAAATATAATAATAAATGAAGTGAGACAGTTATCAATCTGACAGACTAAGTTTAATAATAAATAAAGTGAAACAGTTGTCAATCTGACAGACTAAATATAATAATAAATGAAATGAGACAGTTATCAATTTGACAGACTAAGTTTAGTAATAAAGGAAGTGAGACAGTTATCAATTTGACAGACTAAGTTTAATAATAAATAAAGTGAAACAGTTGTCAATCTGACAGACTAAATATAATAATAAATGAAATGAGACAGTTATCAATTTGACAGACTAAGTTTAGTAATAAAGGAAGTGAGACAGTTATCAATTTGACAGACTAAGTTTAATAATAAATAAAGTGAGACAGTTATCAATTTGACAGACTACGTTTAATAATAAAAGAAATGAAACAGTTATCAATCAGACAGATTAAGCCTAATAATATAGTAAGTGACACAGTTGTCAATCTGACAGACTAAGTATAATAATAAAGTAAGTGAAACAGTTATCAATCTGACATACTAAGTTTAATAATAAATAAAGTGAAACAGTTATCAGTCTGACAGACTAAGTTTAATAATAAATAAAGTGAAACAGTTGTCAATCTGACAGACTAAATATAATAATAAATGAAGTGAGACAGTTATCAATCTGACAGACTAAGTTTAATAATAAATAAAGTGAAACAGTTATCAATCTGACAGACTAAATATAATAATAAATGAAGTGACACAGTTATCAATCTGACAGACGAAGTTTAATAATAAAGGAAGTGAAACAGTTATCAATCTGACAGACGAAGTTTAATAATTAAGTAAGTGAAACAGTTATCAATCTGACAGACGAAGTTTAATAATTAAGTAAGTGAAACAGTTATCAATTTGACAGACTACGTTTAATAATAAAAGAAATGAAACAGTTATCAATCAGACAGATTAAGCCTAATAATATAGTAAGTGACACAGTTGTCAATCTGACAGACTAAGTATAATAATAAAGTAAGTGAAACAGTTATCAATCTGACAGACTAAGTTTAATAATAAATAAAGTGAAACAGTTGTCAATCTGACAGACTAAATATAATAATAAATGAAGTGAGACAGTTATCAATTTGACAGACTAAGTTTAGTAATAAAGGAAGTGAGACAGTTATCAATTTGACAGACTAAGTTTAATAATAAATAAAGTGAAACAGTTGTCAATCTGACAGACTAAATATAATAATAAATGAAGTGACACAGTTATCAATCTGACAGACGAAGTTTAATAATAAAGGAAGTGAAACAGTTATCAATCTGACAGACGAAGTTTAATAATTAAGTAAGTGAAACAGTTATCAATCTGACAGACGAAGTTTAATAATTAAGTAAGTGAAACAGTTATCAATTTGACAGACTACGTTTAATAATAAAAGAAATGAAACAGTTATCAATCAGACAGATTAAGCCTAATAATATAGTAAGTGACACAGTTGTCAATCTGACAGACTAAGTATAATAATAAAGTAAGTGAAACAGTTATCAATCTGACAGACTAAGTTTAATAATAAATAAAGTGAAACAGTTGTCAATCTGACAGACTAAATATAATAATAAATGAAGTGAGACAGTTATCAATTTGACAGACTAAGTTTAGTAATAAAGGAAGTGAGACAGTTATCAATTTGACAGACTAAGTTTAATAATAAATAAAGTGAAACAGTTGTCAATCTGACAGACTAAATATAATAATAAATGAAGTGAGACAGTTATCAATTTGACAGACTACGTTTAATAATAAAAGAAATGAAACAGTTATCAATCAGACAGATTAAGCCTAATAATATAGTAAGTGACACAGTTGTCAATCTGACAGACTAAGTATAATAATAAAGTAAGTGAAACAGTTATCAATCTGACATACTAAGTTTAATAATAAATAAAGTGAAACAGTTATCAGTCTGACAGACTAAGTTTAATAATAAATAAAGTGAAACAGTTGTCAATCTGACAGACTAAATATAATAATAAATGAAGTGAGACAGTTATCAATCTGACAGACTAAGTTTAATAATAAATAAAGTGAAACAGTTATCAATCTGACAGACTAAATATAATAATAAATGAAGTGACACAGTTATCAATCTGACAGACGAAGTTTAATAATAAAGGAAGTGAAACAGTTATCAATCTGACAGACGAAGTTTAATAATTAAGTAAGTGAAACAGTTATCAATCTGACAGACGAAGTTTAATAATTAAGTAAGTGAAACAGTTATCAATCTGACAGACGAAGTTTAATAATTAAGTAAGTGAAACAGTTCTCAATCTGACAGACTAAGCCTAATAATAAAGAAGTGAGACAGTTATCAACCTGACAGACTAAGTATAATAATAAATGAAGTGAGACAGTTATCAATCTGACAGACTAAGCCTAATAATAAAGAAGTGAGAGGTTTATCAATTTGATAGACTAAGCCTAATAATAAAGAAGTGAGACGTTTATCAATTTGACAGACTAAGCCTAATAATAAAGAAGTGAGACAGTTATCAATCTGACAGACTAAGCCTAATAATAAAGAAGTGAGACGTTTATCAATTTGACAGACTAAGCCTAAGAATCACATAAACGAGACATTTTTATCTGAAAAAGTCTATTTTTAAACAAGAGCAATATGTATGTGATACGAAACGATTTTTTAAAAGTCAACAAAAAAAGAAATGACACGTAAGTATTAAACTATAAGTCAGAAACTTAGTTTCATAAATTTAGTGACATCTCAGTTCTTACGATCTTAAAATCAGTTCAGTGTATTTATGTGAGATTAATTCTGGGCGACTGAGAACAATTATATTATGACTAAATAACACTTGTGTTTTCATTCTACATCAGCATGGAGTATAATTCATATAAATTATCTCCACTTATCATCATTTAATATCAAGTTAGATATTATCCTAACTGATAACTTGACACTTGTGCATAAATTAATGTAACTGAATAACATGACAAAGGTTAAAATATACTATGTAATAAAGATATATCAAAATAGAAAGTGAAACCTACTAATTGTTTTCCACATGTATTTGTTATTATAATATTTTTTATCTCTTCTGATGATAGTATAGAATAATTTAGTGTTAATTACGTGCAGGTAATTAAATAATACTTCTGTGTAGTTTTGTTAAATCATATCTTCTAAACGTTCTGTGTATTTTTGTTAGGGGTAAATATTGGGTACATTTATGATCTCGGAGAATACTTGAGAATGTGTGTTTATGAGTCGTTGTGAAATTCTTAAACAGAACGCCCATTAATGTCAGTAAGTGAAATTCACGTGAGTTTAAATACGACAGACAAATTATCTCGTCCATCATTCCTACTTTATACACGGGGAGCTAAATGTTTTAGTAATTCTGATACCCGGAAGGAGTTCTCATTCCAATGTAACACGAGGATATGTGTTATTATAACATTTGGTAAGTTTTGAAACGGTGAATTTAGTGTTTGAATGATTATGATGGTAATTTTATTCTGTAAGATAAATGTTTTGCGGAAAAGGCTGACAACCGAAAAGATAAAGCTTTAGATCTGGTATTCAATACTTAGATGACAGAGCTTAAAAGTTTTAGACCAATTCTACCACGTGTTTCCGAGTACAATACAGAAACAAACAATACCAGTCACGGTTTACTAAAGTTTTATGGGCCTGGCATGGCCGAGCGCGTTAGGTGTGCGACTCGTAATCTGAAGGTCGCGAGTTCGAATCCCCGTCGCACCGAACATGTTTGCCCTTTCAGGTGTGGGGGCGTAATAATATTACCGTTAATCCCACTATTCGTTGGGTGGTGACGAGTAGCTGCCTGCCCTCTAGTCTTACACTGCTAAATTAGGGAGGGCAAGCACAGATAGTCCTCGAGTAGCTTGGTGCGAAATTCCAAAAACAAACAAAACAGTTAAAGTTTTATTTGTTATAAGATGACGAAACAATGAACACTTTCGTTTAAATCTGCCTAAAATTACAGCTTTCCTCAGAAACATACAGCTACTGTTTATATCCTTTTTACAAACTTGTAGTTTTTGTGACAGTATCGTAATAAACGTGTAGTCTTGTAACATCTTCATTACAAACGTGTAGTTTCTGTGGCGTCATCAGTTATAAACGTGTAGTTTCTGTGACATCTTCATTATAAATGTGTAGTTTCTGTGACGTCATCATTATAAACGTGTAGTTTCTGTGACGTCATTGTCTTTATAAATTTCAGAAACTCTTCGTTTCACTTGACATCAGAGACAAAAATCTTGTTGTCCTCTACTTTAAAAACATACAGTTCTGTTAAGACAAACTTTATAAAAACATACAATTCTGTTAAAACAAACTTTATAAAAACATACAGTTCTGTTAAAACAAACTTTATAAAAACATACAGTTCCGTTAAAACAAACTTTATAAAAACATACAGTTCTGTTAAAACAAACTTTATAAAAACATACAGTTCTGTTAAAACAAACTTTATAAAAACATACAGTTCTGTTAAAACAAACTTTATAAAAACATACAGTTCTGTTAAAACAAACTTTATAAAAACATACAGTTCTGTTAAAACAAACTTTATAAAAACATACAGTTCTGTTAAAACAAACTTTATAAAAACATACAGTTCTGTTAAAACAAACTTTATAAAAACATACAGTTCTGTTAAAACCAACTTCACAATCTTATAATTTCTGTGATATTATTTATATGAAATTGAAATTTTTAATATTTTGCTGGCAAACGTTTTATCACTATTGTGATGAAGACAATCATCCATGTATGTTTCTCATTACTGTAAGGCTCACAATTTTAACTCGGTAATGTATCTTCTCATCCAGCCCGTTGTAACTAATGGGACAATCATTACGTTTGAGTCTAACAATTAGAAGACATTTTTCAAATTAAAGCTCACGGTTGTAACGAGTCACTTTTAAACACAGTAATATTCATTATTGTAATCATAAGAAGTTGAAGTCACGAGCTTTAAGGGTACAAACTGTTGCATTCCACTCGTGTTTATAAAATTAGTTCAATTGTCTGAAGAAACTAGTTCACCCCTCAAGTGAAAACATAGTTTCAAGATGACGTCACCACAACCAGCTCATTTAGAGCAGATCATAATTTTATTTCATATTGTTTAACTTTCTCTTTAACAGCGTTTATCTATGTCATAATACCTTTCAACAATTCTTTAATAATGTCTATTTGTCGTAAGTGTCTGAAAGTTGAAGACTTTCTAATTTGTTTGTAAAACGTGACCATGTCTGCTTTGAAACATTTAGAAATATAGAAACTACAATTGGATGAAGGAATGTAAATGTTACTTAGATAAAGTACAGTTAGGGTGTGTGTCACTGTTGTTAACCAACAGATAAAGTACAGTTAGGGTGTGTGTCACTGTTGTTAACCAACAGATAAAGTACAGTTAGGGTGTGTGTCACTGTTGTTAACCAACAGATAAAGTACAGTTAAAGTGTGTGTCACTGTTGTTAACCAACAGATAAAGTACAGTTAGGGTGTGTGTCACTGTTGTTAACCAACAGATAGAGTACAGTTAGGGTGTGTGTCACTGTTGTTAACCAACAGATAAAGTACAGTTAGGGTGTGTGTCACTGTTGTTAACCAACAGATAAAGAAGAGTTAGGGTGTGTGTCACTGTTGTTAACCAACAGATAAAGAAGAGTTAGGGTGTGTGTCACTGTTGTTAACCAACAGATAAAGTACAGTTAAAGTGTGTGTCACTGTTGTTAACCAACAGATAAAGTACAGTTAAAGTGTGTGTCACTGTTGTTAACCAACAGATAAAGTACAGTTAGTGTGTGTGTTACTGTTGTTAACCAACAGATAAAGTACAGTTAGGGTGTGTGTCACTGTTGTTAACCAACAGATAAAGTACAGTTAGGGTGTGTGTCACTGTTGTTAACCAACAGATAGAGTACAGTTAGAGTGTGTGTCACTGTTGTTAACCAACAGATAGAGTACAGTTAGAGTGTGTGTCACTGTTGTTAACCAACAGATAAAGAAGAGTTAGGGTGTGTGTCACTGTTGTTAACCAACAGATAAAGTACAGTTAGTGTGTGTGTTACTGTTGTTAACCAACAGATAAAGTACAGTTAGTGTGTGTGTTACTGTTGTTAACCAACAGATAAAGTACAGCTAGTGTGTGTGTTACTGTTGTTAGCCAACAGATAAAGTACAGTTTGTGTTTGTGTTACTGTTGTTAACCAACAGATAAAGTACAGCTAGTGTGTGTGTTACTGTTGTTAGCCAACAGATAAAGTACAGTTTGTGTTTGTGTTACTGTTGTTAACCAACAGATAAAGTACAGTTAGTGTGTGTGTTACTGTTGTTAACCAGCAGATAGAGTACAGTTAGTGTGTGTGTTACTGTTGTTAACCAACAGATAAAGTGCAGTTAGTGTGTGTGTTACTGTTGTTAACCAACAGATAAAGTACAGTTAGGGTGTGTGTTACTGTTGTTAACCAACAGATAAAGTACAGTTAGTGCGTGTGTTACTGTTGTTAACCAGCAGATAGAGTACAGTTAGGGTGTGTGTCACTGTTGTTAACCAACAGATAAAGTACAGTTAGTGTGTGTGTGTTACTATTGTTAACCAACAGATAAAGTACAGTTAGTGCGTGTGTCACTGTTGTTAACCAACAGATAAAGTACAGTTAGTGTGTGTGTGTTACTATTGTTAACCAACAGATAAAGTACAGTTTGTGTGTGTGTTACTGTTGTTAACCAACAGGTAATATAAGTCAGTGTATGTGCTATTGTTGTTGATCATAGAAAGATGTAGCTACATGTTAGTTTCAGTTAATACACACGTAAGGCACAGTTAGTTACTGAAGTGTTGCCCTATTCGTTGAACCGAGAGTGTAATTTTCATATCATATACAATTTAGAAAGATGTATTAGAGACAGTTTATATTCCATATCTGTATTTCACGTGTGACATTACGATGGTACATTTTATTTTCTGATGAAGAAAGCCACGAGCATCGCGATTCCTTCATTACCAAATAGCCCGGTTCGGCGAGATGATTAAGGCACTCGACTCGTAATCCGAGGGTCGCGAGTTCGAATCACCGTCACACCAAACATGTTCGCCTTTCCAACCGTGGGGTCGTTATAATGGTACTGTCAATCCCACTATTCTTTGGTAAAAGAGTATCGCAAGAGTTGACGGTGGGTGGTAATGACTAGCTGCCTTCCCTCTTGTCTTACACTGCGAAATTAGGGACAGCTAGTATAGGGAGCCTTCGTGTTGCTCAAAACAAGCTAATCATTACCAAATCACACTGATATAGCAGGTTGCTAGGAGAGTTTGTCAATGAATGTGAGTTCAAGTCAACGACATTCTCCACACGGTGTTTGTCACACCTCCCTTCAAACGACAGACGAGCGCCGATGTAAGAAAAGAATGGGAAAGTAAGGTTAATCCTGGGAGGGTCTAAACTTACAAACGTTCTTTCTGGCTTTAGAAGAGGGAAGAAACAGGAGTGGTTACTTCCTTCTAGATCGATGGATTCAGGTCTCTGGTGAGAAAAACGTGTGTTTAATGTACCTCATCTTGTCATACAACGATTTTCTTTCCTCCGATGGCGACATCTGATGGAATAACAACTAACTAGATTTAGTACAAGCAGCACTTATATTTATCTTTCCTCAGTAACTTGATCAAAAAACCCCTAGCGGATTTAATTTGAGGTAAAACACAAAGATTCGCCGTCACAGCTTCAAGTACGACTTCAGCCTCTTTTATTTCTGTCGGCTATCCAGGTCACGTGGCCTAATGATTAGACAAAGTAAACGAAACCAAAACCTTTATCTCAAAAATCTAGATGTATGGTAGCGTTAGAAATGTTGTTATTTCATGTAAGTCTGGTATGGTCACGTGGATTAAAGCGTGCGATTCGTAATCTGAAGGTCGCGCCAAACATGCTCGCCCCTGCAGCCGTGGGGGTGTTATAATGTTACCGTCAATCGTTGATAAAAAAAGTAGTCCAAAAGTTGGCACTTACACTGCAAAATTAGGAACTGCTATCGCAGAGAGCCCTCGAGTAGCTTTGCGCGAAATTAAAAAACAAACAAACCAAACAAATATTTAATGTGTCGGTGTTCCTTAACTTACCCTTAGAACACGCTATTCAACTGGATTTTTAATTTACCTGTAACATCTCTCGGTGGGGCCCGTCAAGTAAATAAAATAAGTGATTATTTGGTATTTACCTATTCAGTTAAAACAATAAAAAAGTAAAAATTATTATTATATATGTGGGTGTTACCTTGTGTGCTACATGTTATATCCCCATGTTCTTGTCATGAAGTGAGTGTTTCCTTGTGTGTTACATGTTATATCCCCATGTTCTTATCATGAAGTGAGTGTTACCTTGTGTGATACATGTTATATCCCCATGTTCTTATCATGAAGTGATTGTTTCCTTGTGTGTTACATGTTATATCCCCATGTTCTTATCATGAAGTGAGTGTTACCTTGTGTGTTACATGTTATATCCCCATGTTCTTATCATGAAGTGAGTGTTACCTTGTGTGTTACATGTTATATCCCCATGTTCTTATCATGAAGTGAGTGTTACTTTGTGTGTTACATGTTATATCCCCATGTTCTTATCATGAAGTGAGTGTTACCTTGTGTGTTACATGTTATATTCCCATGTTCTTATCATGAAATGAGTGTTTCTTTGTGTGTTACATGTTATATTCCCATGTTCTTATCATGAAATGAGTGTTTCTTTGTGTGTTACATGTTATATTCCCATGTTCTTATCATGAAGTGATTGTTTCCTTGTGTGTTACATGTTATATTCCCATGTTCTTATCATGAAGTGATTGTTTACTTGTGTGTTACATGTTATATTCCCATGTTCTTATCATGAAGTGATTGTTTCCTTGTGTGTTACATGTTATATTCCCATGTTCTTATCATGAAATGAATGTTTCTTTGTGTGTTACATGTTATATTCCCATGTTCTTATCATGAAATGAATGTTTCCTTGTGTGTTACATGTTATATCCCCATGTTCTTATCATGAAGTGATTGTTTCCTTGTGTGTTACATGTTATATCCCCATGTTCTTATCATGAAATGAATGTTTCTTTGTGTGTTACATGTTATATTCCCATGTTCTTATCATGAAGTGATTGTTTCCTTGTGTGTTACATGTTATATCCCCATGTTCTTATCATGAAATGAATGTTTTTTTGTGTGTTACATGTTATATTCCCATGTTCTTATCATGAAATGAATGTTTCTTTGTGTGTTACATGTTATATTCCCATGTTCTTATCATGAAGTCAGTGTTTCCTTGTGTGTTACATGTTATATCCCCATGTTCTTATCATGAAATGAATGTTTTTTTGTGTGTTACATGTTATATTCCCATGTTCTTATCATGAAATGAATGTTTCTTTGTGTGTTACATGTTATATTCCCATGTTCTTATCATGAAGTCAGTGTTTCCTTGTGTGTTACATGTTATATCCCCATGTTCTTATCATGAAATGAATGTTTCTTTGTGTGTTACATGTTATATTTCCATGTTCTTATCATGAAATGAATGTTTCTTTGTGTGTTACATGTTATATTCCCATGTTCTTATCATGAAATGAGTGTTTCCTTGTGTGTTACATGTTATATTCCCATGTTCTTATCATGAAGTCAGTGTTTCCTTGTGTGTTACATATTACTCCTTTACATCTCTTCTTTCACTAATTGTTCTAACTTTACTGGAGTCTGACCTCACTTGTATATCCTTTTTATCTTCCATATTTTTAATCCTGATAAGATGAAATACATTCTAACACCCTTGTACGGCTCAGCCCTCTTCATTGTGACCTCATCGGGAAATTTCAGAGGTACTGAATTTCACAAGCGAATTTTAAATTATAAATTTGCAGAATGAAAAACAGGCCACAAGGTAATTTATACCCTAGAGATGTATAAGGCTCTGAACGTTGAATATTGTTTAGGACCATTGGACGTATAGTTAAAGAGAACCATTTATCTGTTACCAAATAATCTGATTTAGAATAATGTTCCCGTTTCTCTTTCAAACATTAGCTTTCAAACCGTATAAATAAACACAAATTAGCTACATTTGTGGCCACATTTTCGTGTTTGTTTGTATTGAGCTCAGAAGCGATTGTTTATTTACAGTCCAAACGTAAACTAACGAAATTTCCAAACGTAATTACCGAGTAATTTACGAAATCACCTGCTTCTTCTCCATCTGGTGGACACATATTTGGAGTACTTCAACAGTTACATTTATAGTAAAATATTTAAATGAATCTCAGAAGCGAATTTTATAAATAACTACTGAAAGCTAAAACTGTATCTGTGTGTTAAACTTTCATTAATCGTGTAACTCTGAGGCCAGGAGTCAGCCCCTGTGATAAAAAACAAACAAACACTTTTTCGGGCTTAGATTAACCCTTTAACACTGTACTGGAACGGAATGAACGTAGAAATCTTAATATGCTAACAATGTTCCTTAAGATGAAGAATTCTCTCTGGATCTTTAATGGACAATGTCCAGTTACAGATAGATAATTATCTCTCGATCTTCAATGGACAATGTCCAGTTACAGATAAAGGATTCCCTTGGGCTTCAATGGACGATGTCCAGTTACAGATAAAGAATTATCTCTAGATCTTCAACGGACAATGTCCAGTTACAGATAAAGGATTTTCTAGAACTTCAATGGCCGATGTCCAATTTACATATACGATTCTTAACTGAGAATCATAAAACACAAAATTACCTAAAGCATGTGAGGTAAAAAGCAACATGAATAATTCATGGTCCTTGAGATAACACACAATTTGTAAAGCTACGAAGGAACTATTTTTAAAATATTTTTAACTTTCAGTGTTTTACTTTAGATTTGAGAACAGTTTGTAAAAACTGGTGCAGAATCAACTTCTCAAGTTAACTCGAGAGTGACTTTGTTCAACTAGTTTGTTTACTTTTCCTTAATTCACTCAAAGCTACACAAGGGTTATCTGCGCTAGTCATCCCTAATTTAGCAGTGTAAGACTAGAAGGAAGGTAAATAGTCATCACCACGTACTACAAACTGCTGGGCTATTCCTTTACCAATGAATAGTGGGATTAATCGTTACGTTATAACGCCTCTACTGCTGAAAGGGCGCACATGTTTGATGGACAAGGATTCGAATCCTCGATCCTCAGATTACAAATCGAGCACCCAAACATCTGATCATGTGAGTTTATTTATAAAACTTAATAAAAATAATGAAAGGTAATAAAAACAGTTAAGTTTTCATTTAAATTATACAAACGTTTTGCAACGGATAAATGAAGACTTTATTTGGGGCTGTACAATGTAGAAAATAGAGTTGTGATACATTGTTTGTTTGTTTTGGAATTCCGCACAAAGCTACACAAGGGCTATCTGTGCTAGCCGTCCCTAATTTAGCAGTGTAAGACTAGAGGGAAGGCAGCTAGTCATCATCACCCATCGCCAACTCTTGGGCTACTCTTTTACCAACGAATAGTGGGATTGACCGTCACATTATACACCCCCACGGCTGGGAGGGCGAGCATGTTTAGCGCGACGCGGGCGTGAACCCGCGACCCTCGGATTACGAGTGCACGCCTTAACGCGCTCGGCCATGCGAGGCCAAAAATATGTGTCCCGCGCCGGGCAGGGAGGACAATAACTTTGAAAGTCATAATGTCAACATACACTATGTGTCACAGATTTAGTCTTTAAAAGAAAAAATATTCTCTTACCCCAAAGTTGAACTTATCACTTCTCGTATTTCAGGAGACAGTGAGGTTGTCCTTCAGGAAAATTAGTAGCCAAAATCTTATTTGAAACTAAACTAGATTTTGTGTGGTCACACAAGTTTAGAAATGAGTTGACTTTCGATATCAGTTCGTTACGCATGCGCTGTAGCGAACACTGAGATTGTTACTACCGAAAATTATTATTGTTGTCTATTTCTTGTGGTAGTCTAAATCAGTTTCACGTCCTCACCTCGTGACTTAACTAATAATGCACGTGGCTTCACGACAACGCTCGTGTTTTGTACCGAGAAACAGAACATTTCTGTAAGACGTCATGTTTAAACAATCTGGAATAACTTGTAAAAATATTCAGTAAAAAGGCATCGAGCCGTGAAGCTTGGTCAGTACATAACACCTGCAGGACCTAAAAGTCCATCCTGTTATTGTTGGTGTCGTTTTTCAGTTCCAGTTAAAGCAGACAAGATGGACAAAACACTGCAATAAATTAAGAACAAGAAATAGTCCGAGATGTCGCCCTTGGCTTAACGACAGAGCGACATCTCACGCTAATGTTTGTTTCTCTCTCTTTTAACCCTCACAGACAGTCGCTTGGAAAGAGGTCGTGTACGACATCTTCCAAGTAACTTTGTGTGAAATTCTATAGACTTCCATTAAGAACTCTCCGTTTAAAGAACCAGATTAGGTGAACGAAGATATTCGTTTCAACACAATAAGCAATTATTTTGTTTTCCGCCTGAATCTTTAAACTCAATGTAATAATTTATATCACATTTTTTAATGTGCACATACATAATTATATACATTTATGTTTCATATAGATAAATATTTTTAAATATTTTACGACTCAACTTTGTTTATATAACCCACTTCATTTTTTCTGAAGATAAATTGGAAAAAATAAGTGCTTGTTTTTTCACTGTTTTATTTTCTCATCTCATTTTTCGTACGTAAGTCAGTTCCACGTGTTTTATTTCAATAAATGTTCCTACTGTTACACTCGGGGATTGTCTCGTGCTCCACGTCAAGTACCGAGAAAAAATGAATGTAGTTTAATGGCGCTGCTATTCATGGTATCCGCCATTTTGGATCACAGCAGAAATAGACAACTGGCGGGTGTTGCGATACTGAAATTGATTCAGATAATTCTGAGTGAGTTTACGGTAAGTTTTCATTTACTGAAGAGTTTTCCGTGAATATTTATACAGAAACAAAACTAGTTATTACATACCTTTCCTCGCGAAAACAAAGCTATATTATTCCAGGTTTCTTCGCCACCAATAGCGGTATTTCTTGTCGAACTGCAACGGAAAACTGCCTTCTCAGACTTGTCAAACTGTGTGTGTGTGTGTGTGTGTCTTCTTATAGCAGAACTATATCGGGCTATCTATTGTGTCAACCGAGGAGAATCTAACCCCTGATTTTAGTGTTGTAACTCCGAAGGCTTACCGATGACCCAGCTCAGGACTATCAACCAGAGAGAAGGTAACAGTTTGAAGCTGTTACTTCATGTTAACCCTAAAATAATCACACTTGTCTTTCATTATAGTCCTAACTTTAACGCTTTTAGTTGTGAAGCTAACTGTAACCCTAACTTTATATACGGTTTCTTGTTGTTAAGCTAACTGTAACCCTAACTTTATATACCGTTTCTTGTTGTGAAGCGAACTGTAACCCTAACTTTATATAACGTTTCTTGTTGTGAAGCTACTATTGTTGATCCAGTACAATAGTTAGTTGTTAGTTTATAAATTTTGTTACACATTGATCCAGTACAATAGTTAGTTATTAGTTTATAAACTTTGTTACACATTGATCCAGTACAATAGTTAGTTATTAGTATATAAATTTTGTTACACATTGATCCAGTACAATAGTTAGTTGTTAGTTTATAAACTTTGTTACACATTGATCCAGTACAATAGTTAGTTATTAGTATATAAATTTTGTTACACATTGATCCAGTACAATAGTTAGTTATTATTTTATAAATTTTGTTACACATTGATCCAGTACGATAGTTAGTTGTTAGTTTATAAACTTTGTCACACATTGATCCAGTTAGTTATTAGTTTATAAACTTTGTTACACATTGATCCAGTTAGTTATTTGTTTATAAATCTTGTTACACATTGATCCAGTTAGTTATTTGTTTATAAATCTTGTTACACATTGATCCAGTACAATAGTTAGTTATTGGTTTATAAATTTTCTTACACATTGATCCAGTTAGTTATTTGTTTATAAATCTTGTTACACATTGATCCAGTTAGTTATTAGTTTATAAACTTTGTTACACATTGATCCAGTACAATAGTTAGTTATTGGTTTATAAATTTTGTTACACATTGATCCAGTTAGTTATTAGTTTATAAACTTTGTTACACATTGATCCAGTTAGTTATTAGTTTATAAACTTTGTTACACATTGATCCAGTACAATAGTTAGTTATTAGTTTATAAATTTTGTTACACATTGATCCAGTACAATAGTTAGTTATTGGTTTATAAATTTTGTTACACATTGATCCAGTTAGTTATTAGTTTATAAACTTTGTTACACATTGATCTTGTACAATAGTTAGTTATTGGTTTATAAATTTTGTTACACATTGATCCAGCTAGTTATTAGTTTATAAATTTTGTTACACATTGATCCAGTTAGTTATTAGTTTATAAACTTTGTTACACATTGATCCAGTTAGTTATTAGTTTATAAACTTTGTTACACATTGATCCAGTTAGTTATTAGTTTATAAATTGTGTTACACATTGATCCAGTACAATAGTTAGTTGTTAGTTTATAAATCTTGTTACACATTGATCCAGTACAATAGTTAGTTATTAGTTTATAAATTGTGTTACACATTGATCCAGTACAATAGTTAGTTGTTAGTTTATAAATTCCGTTACACACTGACAGAGTGCGACAGTTATTTTTTGACCTATGATATCAGTTATTGATTGATACACATGCTGATTATTTATTGATTCAAGTCTGAAGTTACTCATATCTTTTGCTTTATTCAGTGAAATTGATTTTCCATTTCTGAAGTTCTATAATTGCAGTTTGATTAAAAAGTATTGCTCTGTGTTCTCCTATTCCCTGTTTAAATATAACTACAACTTAGGATTCGCTCTCCTGAGATCGTTCCATTATAACCTAAAATTCAAACAGTATTAATCTGCATATTTTTACATTCATGAATGTTTTGGGTTCAACATTTCTGTAAGAAAGTGAGTAAAGCAGCTACAAAAATTCATCATTACATAAGACGAGTTCGATACCTGAAGTCTTCCAGACAATCTTTTTCCTTGATAACTTATGTTTATTTCTCATGGAAATTGGACCCTGTTTCTTTAAGTACTTCATTTCTCGCCTCTCCAAGGAGCGAGCAGGGTCATCTATCCAACAGCTAAGCAACATGTCTGTCAGTGTTTTAACAAACATATTACAACCCCGACATCAATGAATATTACAACCCCGTTTGTTGAATAGCAAAGACATACTCTTGGGACATCGTACACATGAAGACCATTGTATTAAATCGGGTATTATATGGCCTGTAAAATAAAGTAATCAAATAGCATACAATTCATTTTACAAGGGGATAATTGGTTGCCTAGACCAGATGAAAGGTCTTTATTTTGTTTCCATAGGCAACAGAACAAATTTACTTGTTTGCTAAGCAATTTCTCGACGTCGTGAGATAAACTCTACGGAGTACAGTGTTTTTAGTAGAAGTGTTAGATTATATCACTCTTTATCACTGCATTAAACACTACGTGTTAACACTTTCCTCAGCGAAACCGACTGTGTTAGTGATATGAAATGTGCTTCTTTAGTTATAACGGGCAGTCTTGATTATTTTAATATGCATTAAAATTATTGCAGATAAATATATATATAAACACGAACAGTCTGATCTAGATATAAAACAAAGCACCTTAAACAGGATAATTCATTATATTCACGAAGCACGTTTCTGTTTATAGCGGGACGAAACACGTCCCATAACCATTTTATAGCCCGCAAATTAATTATAGATTGGTGTAGTTGTAGTGAACTTAAACTGAATAACCAACAGACAATTCTGTCTAAACTGTGAACTTCAATAAATTTTAAAATAGTCCCGTCTAAAAAGTGAAATACGCCATGATTGGCTGTAGGAGGGCATAACGCTTGTTTAGTGGTTAATTTTGGTTATCTTGAGAACAAGCAAACAGAGAGGCAAGTGGTTCTTACCGCTTTCACATGATATTGAACAAACATAGAGGCACGTGGTTCTCACCGCTTTCAAATGATATCGAACAAACAGTGAGACACGTGGTTCTCACCGCTCTCACATGATATTGAGCAAACAGTGAAGCACGTGGTTTTTACCGCTTTCAAATGATATTGAACAAACAGTGAGACACGTGGTTCTTACCGCTTTCAGATAATATTGAACAAACCGTGAGGCACGGGGTTCTTACCGCTTTCACATGATATTGAACAAACAGTGAGACACGTGGTTCTCAACGCTCTCACATGATATTGAACAAACCGTGAAGCACGTGGTTCTTACCGCATTCAAATGATATTGAACAAACAGTGAGACACGTGGTTCTTACCGCTTTCAGATAATATTGAACAAACCGTGAGGCACGGGGTTCCTACCGCTTTCACATGATATTGAACAAATCGTGAGACACGTGGTTCTTACCGCTTTCACATGTTATTGAACAAACAGTGAGACACGTGGTTCTCACCGCTCTCACACGATATTGAACAAACAGTGAAGCACGTGGTTCTTACCGCTTTCAAATGATATTGAACAAACAGTGAGGCACGTGGTTCTTACCACTTTCAGATAATATTGAACAAATCGTGAGACACGTGGTTCTTACCGCTTTCACATGTTATTGAACAAACAGTGAGACACGTGGTTCTCACCGCTCTCACACGATATTGAACAAACAGTGAAGCACGTGGTTCTTACCGCTTTCAAATGATATTGAACAAACAGTGAGGCACGTGGTTCTTACCACTTTCAGATAATATTGAACAAACCGTGAGGCACGGGGTTCTTACCGCTTTCACATGATATTGAACAAACAGTGAGACACGTGGTTCTCACCGCTCTCACATGATATTGAACAAACAGTGAAGCACGTGGTTCTTACCGCTTTCAAATGATATTGAACAAACAGTGAGGCACGTGGTTCTTACCGCTTTCACATGTTATTGAACAAACCGTGAGGCACGGGGTTCTTACCGCTTTCACATGATATTGAACAAACAGTGAGACACGTGGTTCTCACCGCTCTCACATGATATTGAACAAACAGTGAAGCACGTGGTTCTTACCGCTTTCAAATGATATTGAACAAACAGTGAGGCACGTGGTTCTTACCGCTTTCACATGTTATTGAACAAACCGTGAGGCACGGGGTTCTTACCGCTTTCACATGATATTGAACAAACCGTGAGGCACGGGGTTCTTACCGCTTTCACATGATATTGAACAAACCGTGAGGCACGGGGTTCTTACCGCTTTCACATGATATTGAACAAACCGTGAGGCACGGGGTTCTTACCGCTTTCACATGATATTGAACAAACAGTGAGACACGTGGTTCTCACCGCTCTCACATGATATTGAACAAACAGTGAAGCACGTGGTTCTTACCGCTTTCAAATGATATTGAACAAACAGTGAGGCACGTGGTTCTTACCACTTTCAGATAATATTGAACAAACCGTGAGGCACGGGGTTCTTACCGCTTTCACATGATATTGAACAAACCGTGAGGCACGGGGTTCTTACCGCTTTCACATGATATTGAACAAACAGTGAGACACGTGGTTCTCACCGCTCTCACATGATATTGAACAAACAGTGAAGCACGTGGTTCTTACCGCTTTCAAATGATATTGAACAAACAGTGAGACACGTGGTTCTTACCGCTTTCAGATAATATTGAACAAACCGTGAGGCACGGGGTTCTTACCGCTTTCACGTGATATTGAACAAACCGTGAGGCACGGGGTTCTTACCGCTTTCACATGATATTGAACAAACAGTGAAGCACGTGGTTCTTACCGCTTTCAAATGATATTGAACAAACAGTGAGACACGTGGTTCTTACCGCTTTCACATGATATTGAACAAACAGTGAGTCACGTGGTTCTTACCACTTTCAGATAATATTGAACAAACAGTGAGGCACGTGGTTCTTACCACTTTCAGATAATATTGAACAAACCGTGAGGCACGGGGTTCTTACCGCTTTCACGTGATATTGAACAAACCGTGAGACACGTGGTTCTCACCGCTCTCACATGATATTGAACAAACAGTGAAGCACGTGGTTCTTACCGCTTTCAAATGATATTGAACAAACAGTGACACACGTGGTTCTTACCGCTTTCAGATAATATTGAACAAACCGTGAGGCACGGGGTTCTTACCGCTTTCACATGATATTGAACAAACCGTGAGGCACGGGGTTCTTACCGCTTTCACGTGATATTGAACAAACAGTGAGACACGTGGTTCTCACCGCTCTCACATGATATTGAACAAACAGTGAAGCACGTGGTTCTTACCGCTTTCAAATGATATTGAACAAACAGTGAGACACGTGGTTCTTACCGCTTTCACATGATATTGAACAAACAGTGAGGCACGTGGTTCTTACCACTTTCAAATGATATTGAACAAACAGTGAGACACGTGGTTCTTACCGCTTTCACATGATATTGAACAAACAGTGAGACACGTGGTTCTTATCGCTTTCACATGATATTGAACAAACAGTGAGGCACGTGGTTCTTACCACTTTGAAATGATATCGAACAAACAGTGAGACACGTGGTTCTCACCGCTCTCACATGATATTGAGCAAACAGTGAAGCACGTGGTTCTTACCGCTTTCAAATGATATTGAACAAACAGTGAGACACGTGGTTCTTACCGCTTTCAGATAATATTGAACAAACCGTGAGGCACGGGGTTCTTACCGCTTTCACATGATATTGAACAAACAGTGAGACACGTGGTTCTCAACGCTCTCACATGATATTGAACAAACCGTGAAGCACGTGGTTCTTACCGCATTCAAATGATATTGAACAAACAGTGAGACACGTGGTTCTTACCGCTTTCAGATAATATTGAACAAACCGTGAGGCACGGGGTTCCTACCGCTTTCACATGATATTGAACAAACCGTGAGACACGTGGTTCTTACCGCTTTCACGTTATTGAACAAACAGTGAGACACGTGGTTCTCACCGCTCTCACACGATATTGAACAAACAGTGAAGCACGTGGTTCTTACCGCTTTCAAATGATATTGAACAAACAGTGAGGCACGTGGTTCTTACCACTTTCAGATAATATTGAACAAACCGTGAGGCACGGGGTTCTTACCGCTTTCAGATGATATTGAACAAACCGTGAGGCACGGGGTTCTTACCGCTTTCACATGATATTGAACAAACAGTGAGACACGTGGTTCTCACCGCTCTCACATGATATTGAACAAACAGTGAAGCACGTGGTTCTTACCGCTTTCAAATGATATTGAACAAACAGTGAGGCACGTGGTTCTTACCGCTTTCACATGTTATTGAACAAACCGTGAGGCACGGGGTTCTTACCGCTTTCACATGTTATTGAACAAACCGTGAGGCACGGGGTTCTTACCGCTTTCACATGATATTGAACAAACCGTGAGGCACGGGGTTCTTACCGCTTTCACATGATATTGAACAAACCGTGAGGCACGGGGTTCTTACCGCTTTCACATGATATTGAACAAACAGTGAGACACGTGGTTCTCACCGCTCTCACATGATATTGAACAAACAGTGAAGCACGTGGTTCTCACCGCTCTCACATGATATTGAACAAACAGTGAAGCACGTGGTTCTTACCGCTTTCAAATGATATTGAACAAACAGTGAGGCACGTGGTTCTTACCACTTTCAGATAATATTGAACAAACCGTGAGGCACGGGGTTCTTACCGCTTTCACATGATATTGAACAAACCGTGAGGCACGGGGTTCTTACCGCTTTCAAATGATATTGAACAAACAGTGAGACACGTGGTTCTTACCGCTTTCACATGATATTGAACAAACAGTGAGACACGTGGTTCTTATCGCTTTCACATGATATTGAACAAACAGTGAGGCACGTGGTTCTTATTACCGCTTTCAAATGATATTGAACAAACCGTGAGGCACGTGGTTCTTACCGCTTTCAAATGATATTGAACAAACAGTGAGGCACGTGGTTCTTACCGCTTTCACATGATATTGAACAAACAGTGAAGCACGTGGTTCTTACCGCTTTCACGTGATATTGAACAAACAGTGAGACACGGGGTTCTTACCTCTTTCACGTGATATTGAACAAACAGTGAGACACGTGGTTCTTACCGCTTTCACATGATATTGAACAAACAGTGAGACACGTGGTTCTTATTGCTTTCACATGATATTGAACAAACAGTGAGACACGTGGTTCTTACCGATTTCAAATGATATTGAACAAACAGTGAGACACGTGGTTCTTACCGCTTTCAAATGATATTGAACAAACAGTGAGGCACGTGGTTCTTACCGCTTTCATATGATATTGAACAAACAGTGAGACACGTGGTTCTGACCGCTGTCATATGATATTGAACAAACAGTGAGCACGTGGTTCTCACCGCTTTCACATGATATTGAACAAACAGCGAGGCACGTGGTTCTTACCGCTTTCAGATGATATTGAACAAACCGTGAGGCACGTGGTTCTTACCGCTTTCAGATAATATTGATTACCATAGAAGGTCACATACAGACATGAAAAGTAAATAGATCTCCATTCATATTAGACTGTCATCAGTTCCGGACAAAATGTGACCAGAAGTATGTTATATATATTTCTGAAGAACGTGTTTCTGAGCACTTTATGAACTGCGAGTATCGACATCTCTGATCCACAAATCAGTAGTCAGAAATATTGAGTTTATTTTTGAATGAAGAAAATAAACAATTGCGGCAAATTTCCAGTTAAAACCAGCTTAGAACGAATCCGAAAAACACACGAAAAATAAAAATATAACAATCAGTGAGTGAGGTGTAGTTGGGTCTTTCTGCACAAACATACCTATAGATAACACATGCACTTTCCTGTCGACTTAATATTTCAAAGCTGTGATGTCATTATGACATCAGCTTCTCAGGGGGCGTTTATTATCTATCACGAACCTCACCAGATCTTTGTTGGAGCTAATACTTACATGATTTGCGAGTAGAAAACTGTTTAAAAGTGAGTTAAATAACCAAAATAACAAACTACAATTTCTTTTGCACGTTAACAGGTGACATAATTATTATTTTAAAGTCACTAACACTCAACATCTTCCTCGTTTCATCCTCAAAACACGGTGTTACGATCACTGATGTTTACCAATTTTAGAGTTTCATAACTATTGTCACACAGTCCATAACTTAACAATCTGTCTTATATATTATATTACTTTACACAACCACTTATTAAGAAATGTGTAATGATTATTCAGTTAACAGTAAACCAGCAACGGTTAACACAATCACTTAACAATAAACCAGCAAGGGTTAACATACGTACTTGATGACGAGAAAGCCTACTTGAAATAAAACTGTATCTCAGAACGGCTGGTATGGGTATTAACACTACTACTGATAAGGAGAGACCAACCTTAAGATGACCTAAAAAGGTCGAAACAAATGGTTAACACAATCAGTTAGCAGTAAACCACCAAAGGTTAACACAATCCGTTGAAATAAACCACCGATGATTAACACAATCAGTTAACAATAAATTCAAGTTGTCTATTATATTCCTCACATTAGTTAATATATATTGTGTTACTAGTGTGGCATATGGACATCAGTTAATATACATTGTGTTACTAGTGTGGTATATAGACATCAGTTATATATTTTGTTACTAGTGTGGTATATAGACATAAATTAATAGATATTGTGTTACTAGCGAGGTATATAGACATCAGTTAATATATATTGTTTGTTATCGTTTTTACTACAAGTGTAACCAGCAGAGTATAGTCATGGTTCGTTATCGTTTTTACTACAAGTGTAACCAGTGTAGTATAGTCATGGTTTGTTATCTTTTTAACTACAAGTGTAACCAGTGTATTATAGTCATGGTTTGTTATCGTTTTAACTTCAAGTGTAACCAGTGTAGTATAGTCATGATTTGTTATCGTTTTTACTTTAAGTGTAACCAGTGTATTATAGTCATGGTTTGTTATCGTTTTTACTACAAGTGTAACCAGTGTAGTATAGTCATGGTTTGTTATCGTTTTTACTACAAGTGTAACCAGTGCAGTATAGTCATGGTTTGTTATCGTTTTTACTACAAGTGTAACCAGTGTAGTATAGTCATGGTTTGTTATCGTTTTTACTACAAGTGTAACCAGTTTAATATAGTCATGGTTTGTTATCGTTTTTACTACAAGTGTAACCAGTGTAGTATAGTCATGGTTTGTTATCGTTTTTACTACAAGTGTAACCAGTGTATTATAGTCATGGTTTGTTATCGTTTTAACTACCAGTGTAACCAGTGTAGTATAGTCATGGTTTGTTATCGTTTTTACTACAAGTGTAACCAGTGTATTATAGTCAGGGTTTGTTATCGTTTTTACTACAAGTGTAACCAGTGTAGTATAGTCATGGTTTGTTATCGTTTTTACTACAAGTGTAACCAGTGTATTATAGTCATGGTTTGTTATCGTTTTTACTACAAGTGTAACCAGTGTAGTATAGTCATGGTTTGTTATCGTTTTAACTTCAAGTGTAACCAGTGTATTATAGTCATGGTTTGTTATCGTTTTAACTTCAAGTGTAACCAGTGTATTATAGTCATGGTTTGTTATCGTTTTTACTACAAGTGTAACCAGTGTATTATAGTCATGGTTTGTTATCGTTTTTACTACAAGTGTAACCAGTGTATTATAGTCATGGTTTGTTATCGTTTTTACTACAAGTGTAACCAGTGTATTATAGTCATGGTTTGTTATCGTTTTTACTACAAGTGTAACCAGTGTATTATAGTCATGGTTTGTTATCTTTTTAACTACAAGTGTAACCAGTGTATTATAGTCATGGTTTGTTATCGTTTTAACTACAAGTGTAACCAGTGTATTATAGTCATGGTTTGTTATCGTTTTAACTTCAAGTGTAACCAGTGTATTATAGTCATGGTTTGTTATCGTTTTTACTACAAGTGTAACCAGTGTCGTATAGTCATGGTTTGTTATCGTTTTAACTTCAAGTGTAACCAGTGTAGTATAGTCATGGTTTGTTATCGTTTTAACTTCAAGTGTAACCAGTGTATTATAGTCATGGTTTGTTATCGTTTTAACTTCAAGTGTAACCAGTGTATTATAGTCATGGTTTGTTATCGTTTTTACTACAAGTGTAACCAGTGTATTATAGTCATGGTTTGTTATCGTTTTTACTACAAGTGTAACCAGTGTATTATAGTCATGGTTTGTTATCGTTTTTACTACAAGTGTAACCAGTGTATTATAGTCATGGTTTGTTATCGTTTTTACTACAAGTGTAACCAGTGTAGTAAAGTCATGGTTTGTTATCGTTTTTACTACAAGTGTAACCAGTGTATTATAGTCATGGTTTGTTATCGTTTTAACTTCAAGTGTAACCAGTGTATTATAGTCATGGTTTGTTATCGTTTTAACTTCAAGTGTAACCAGTGTATTATAGTCATGGTTTGTTATCGTTTTTACTACAAGTGTAACCAGTGTATTATAGTCATGGTTTGTTATCGTTTTTACTTCAAGTGTACCCGTGTAGTATAGTCATGGTTTGTTATCGTTCTTACTACAACTGTAACCACTGTATAATAGTCATGGTTTGTTATCGTTTTTACTAGTAGTGTAACCAGTGTATTATAGTCATGGTTTGTTATCTTTTTAACTACAAGTGTAACCAGTGTATTATAGTCATGGTTTGTTATCGTTTTAACTACAAGTGTAACCAGTGTATTATAGTCATGGTTTGTTATCGTTTTTACTACAAGTGTAATCAGTGTATTATAGTCATGGTTTGTTATGTCTTTACTACAAGTGTAACCAGTGCATTATAGTCATGGTTTGTTATCGTTTTTACAACAAGTGTAACCAGTGTATTATAGTCATGGTTTGTTATCGTTTTTACTACAAGTGTAACCAGTGTAGTATAGTCATGGTTTGTTATCGTTTTTACTACAAGTGTAACCAGTGTATTATAGTCATGGTTTGTTATCTTTTTAACTACAAGTGTAACCAGTGTATTATAGTCATGGTTTGTTATCGTTTTAACTACAAGTGTAACCAGTGTAGTATAGTCATGGTTTGTTATCGTTTTTACTACAAGTGTAACCAGTGTATTATAGTCATGGTTTGTTATCGTTTTTACTACAAGTGTAACCAGTGTAGTATAGTCATGGTTTGTTATGGTTTTTACTACAAGTGTAACCAGTGTATTATAGTCATGGTTTGTTATCGTTTTTACTACAAGTGTAACCAGTGTAGTATAGTCATGGTTTGTTATCGTTTTAACTTCAAGTGTAACCAGTGTATTATAGTCATGGTTTGTTATCGTTTTAACTACAAGTGTAACCAGTGTAGTATAGTGATGGTTTGTTATCGTTTTTACTTCAAGTGTAACCAGTGTATTATAGTCATGGTTTGTTATCGTTTTAACTACAAGTGTAACCAGTGTATTATAGTCATGGTTTGTTATCGTTTTTACTACAAGTGTAACCAGTGTAGTATAGTGATGGTTTGTTATCGTTTTTACTACAAGTGTAACCAGTGTAGTATAGTCATGGTTTGTTATCGTTTTTACTACAAGTGTAACCAGTGTATTATAGTCATGGTTTGTTATCGTTTTAACTACAAGTGTAACCAGTGTAGTATAGTGATGGTTTGTTATCGTTTTAACTTCAAGTATAACCAGTGTATTATAGTCATGGTAGCAGATAACACTATGTAACACAAACTTTGTTTCTGGATAATAAACATTTTGTTACATGGTGTTATAATAAACATTGTGTTACAGATTTTATAGTAAACATTGTGTTACATAGTGTTATAATAAACATTGTGTTACATGTGTTATAATAAATATTTTGTTACATGGTGTAATTCATTGGTTGTAGTAAATAGTTACAATTACCATACAAAACCAGTTACTGACGGAAAAAGTAAATAACTGTAACCAGGTAGTGAAAACAAACTGTTACTATTGACAACAGTAAAACTAACTTCAGATAACATTTATTATTTGTGTGCAAAACTAAAAGTGTAAATTGACTGCAGTATATTTGGTGTGTGTGTGTGTTTTAGCATGCACGGGGGAAGTGACTGGAAAAAACACACCTGACACTTGTAGTTATAACTTCCTTTATATTCATAAAATAATAATCTGACCTTCTAATTTGCATTTTAGAATTATTGCCTGTTGAAGCAGACACAGAAGTCACTTCTATCTTTCATTTTAAGTCAGTACAACTTTTGAAACTCGGTTGGATTGTTCTTACCTAACAGACAATGTTTAAAATCGATATATTCCTGACCACCGTCTAATCTGCTAATGTAAGGTCATCTTTACGTTTCCGTTTATCCTCTCATAGCTCTTCGTGAAAGAAAGACGAAGTCGCCACATTTTTTTACGTCAGTGTATCCGAATCTATGATAACTAGCTATGCTGGAAACCTTTTGTCATTTGAGAAAAGAATCGCAAAGTGTATGTCACGTGCTCACCTGAGGAGACACAGCTCAAAGTAACTTCTATCGTAAATTGTGTAACTATATCACTTCTTTTAATTACACATATATGTGTATCTTAAACTGGTTCTATGTCCGTTTTTAAACAGTTAAAGCATTGTATAGATTAATTTAACAAGACAAGTTTCATGGTCGCCACGTGACAAAGAATTCTGAGCGAGACGGTATCTTACTATCGACAGAGGGTATTATGTTGTTAAAGATGTATACACTCCTTAGATGGATGTATGCGTAAAGAAAATAGATGAAATACGAAAGTTTTCACTGCAAAAGAACTTTACTTAAATTGGGAGATTAATAAAGCTTAATTAGCATGTGACTAAGAGATCTTTGAACACAGGTGATTAAATAGAAAATTCTGGAATATTCATAGAATTCATCGAAATAAATCTGCTGGATTTTCCAGTGTTTCTATTAAAGAGAACTTTCTTCAAACGTTTTAAATCCAAATTTATCTACTAAGTCATAGTGTACATGTATTCATAGTATTTAAAACTAATAATAAACAAAATAATAAAAACATAATTTATTTCATACTTTTTCAGTTCTATTTCATTCCAGCTAAAAGTATTACATAAACACATGAGCTTGGCATTATCACAACACAATAACACCATGATGGAACATTATATAACTAAGAATATGTAACGACAGTACTAATGAAACAAACACCATGATGGAATAATTGTTGTTGATAAGTGTTATTATGGCTTGTTCTAGCAGAATGTTGAGGTTTAGTATTGTTTTGTTTGTTTGTTTGATATTAGCACAAAGCTACTCAATGGTCTATCTGTGTTCTTTCCATGACGGGTATCGAAACCTGGTTTCTAGCGGTGTGCTACTGGAGGGCGTTTAGTAGTTTGATTAGTTTTTTCTGGTTTATTGTTTGTGAGGTTTATAAAAAATAAATGGAATAACCTAAATATTCTATAAAATGATTAAGAATAATTGGTATAGTTAATAATTATAAAGAACATATTACGATAAAGATGCCTTACGTGAAGCATATAATATTAACAAAACAATTATATTTTTTTAACACCAATCAACATTGTTTCATATTGACTTTTAAACATGCTTATTTCGTAGTCCTGTTTTGGCACAATTAAATAAGCCTAAAACTCTGAGAAATTTTCAAAATTCTTTCACCAAAGCATTTTTTTTTATTCCTACTAAATCGTGAATTGAAGACTTTGATTTAAAATTCACATTAATTTATATAACATCGAAACAAATTTCTTTTTTTCCTACTGAAGATAGTTTTAGAAACGTTTACGAATATGAATCGCCACATATTGGAAATAGCACTGTTCAGAATTGCCAATTTAAAATGTTTCTGTAGTAAATATTTGTTACGAATAGATAGTACGTCTCACGACCTAAAGATCTCTGAGTCATGATGTGGTTGCTTTTACTTTATTATCATATAAAACAAAAAATATACAAATCAAAGTTTGCCAAAAATTATAACTTAGAGTTTAGAAACTGAATTAAAACATTTTTTTAAGAGTTTGAATCACATACAATGTTCCATAAAAATTATATCATATGGAGAATTTCACTAAAAAAAAAAATTCTTAAGTATTATTTAATCCAGGAGATGTCGCTTCTCTTTCGTACCAAAAGATTTTCATCGAGCTTCTATTGACCATTAGGCCTAACGAAAGAGTTTTTGTTTTGTTTTAATAAAAAAATTCTTTCGTTTAACTTCATTTCACAAAAAGATATTTTAGTTGCAGATTTACCTATATAATATCACTGAGGGCCAGCTTCTAAATTAAACTATATTTTCGTTTCAAATTACTTCACAGAATTTCATTGCGGGAAGGCACCACTAGAAAACCATTTTTTAGTTTTTGCACTGCTAAAGAAAATTACACTACTAGTGTAATGTAATGGTGCAGTGTACAACTGTAGTCTAATTATGAAGTGTAATTTTAGTTCCTAATTTTCCCACAGTATTTCAACAGAAATCACAACTCAACAAAACCATATTTTAATTTCTATTTCTTTCATACTGTTTCATTAGTGTTTGGAGAAAATACCTGTGAATCTGAAAGTCCAAGGTTCACATCCCATTGTCTCATTCTGAAATCATAACCACGCTATAGGAGCTAATGTCAAATTCCACAACTCTGTTAGAGAAGATTAGTCCACGTACTGGCAGTGGGTGGTGCTAATTAGGTGCACTTTCTATAACATTTGAAACTGGTGCTGGTATCCTTCGGTCCTAACTTTAATGTGTGTAAATGTATTGACTCTAACTAGTACCAGAGTTGTTTGTCAGTCTAGCTGGGTCCTAGTAGTTTTTTGTCGTTTAGTTAGGTACTCCACCTCACCTCCCACACTCCTCCCAAGGGGGCTATCTCTTCCCTTGTGTAAATAGCTATTGGTCAAATGCATACAGGAGTGAATGTAATAAAAATAAGTTGAGGGGTGGTTGATAAAGTTCAGAAGGTTTGTTCCCTTTATTGGTAGGAGGGGAAGATATACATGTATTTTTTTTTCAGTAAATTACACAAACATGAGAACTAGGAAGGGTGATAAGAGGTTAAAGATATGATGGCAGAATATGATGTACAGTTGTTGGTACAATAACATAATAATGTAGTGTAATGATGTTGTATAATGATGCAGTGTTCTGGTGCAGTGTAATGGTGTAACGTACTGTAATGATGTTATGTAATAGTGTAGTCCACTAATGCAGTCTTTTGTTTACCAGATGAAAGTAAAATCGACCTTTAAACCCTAAAAGATTTTAACAGTACTTGAGAAAAAAAAACGAATGGTTTTGGTAACACAAAGCTATACAGTGGACTATGTGTGTTGTGCCCTCCACAGGTATCGAAACACGATTTTCAGGGTCCTAAGCTTACAGAATTACAGCTAAACCACTAGAGGACGAGTAATCTATTGAGACACTGTGAGTTTTAGTAACAGCTGGCCCTCAGTAATGTTGGTAGACTAGGAAAAAAGTATTTTTGCTTAAGTCTTTTGGGTAAATATTTTAAAAATGCTTTTGATATTATCAGAAGTGTCTAATAAATATCTAATTTTGTCTAAAAGGTTGTTTACATAATATCAAGAGTGAATAATATTCATTATTCAAATACTGTTGTTTGTAACTGGAACATCGCTAATACATATCATATACCAAATCGTCTTTCAGTTTTCTGTCCTATTTAATAGTGTCATAAAATATTACAATATCCTATTAGTTACTCTTTTATAGTAGCGCCCTCTAGTAGCCTATATTGGTAGTTCGCGTATAAAATTGTAAATGTAAACAAAATGTAATGAAATAATTATGTTCCTCCAGTCAGTTTCAACAGTACTAAAGACGTTAATAATGAATATCACACAATTTCTATACAGTTCAGAAGTGACTAGGTGTAAAACCTGTAGTGCGCCAGAAAATCTTCAAATAAAATGTTAACTTATTACTGTGATTTACGACAAAAATATTATGAGAAAATATTTTGTAACATCACATTTCTGGCCTGTTTGAAGTCGTCATTTGGGTGATTGAGAAAGGGATGATGGAACGAATCTTAAATTATGACAGCAATACTTAAACTGAAATTAACAGCGACACGTTGGTCCTAGTAAAACTACACATATTCAAACCGAGATCAACAGAGACACATGCTAGTCCTAGCAAAACTACAAATACTCAAACCGAAATCAACAGCGACATGTTGGTCCTAGTAAAACAACACATATTCAAACCGAGATCAACAGCGACATGTTAGTCCTAGCAAAACTACACATACTCAAACCGAAATCAACAGCGACAATTTAGTCCTAGTAAAACTACACATACTCAAACCGAGATCAACAGCGACATGATAGTCCTAGCAAAACTGCACATATTCAAACCGAGATCAACAGCGACATGTTTGTCCAAGCAAGACTACATATACTCAAACCGAAATCAACAGCGACATGTTAGTCCTAGCAAAACTACACATACTTAGAAACCAACAAAGACAGGTGAATAATTAGTCCTAACGTTTTGATTTCAAACCTTAGTTCAACAAAAAATATGAGGTCCCGAAATCTAATTTATTTTATGAGTAATATATTCGTTGTCAAACACAAGGTTACACGATGGAGTATCTAAATTGTGCCAACCACAAACATCGATACCTGACTTTTAGGGTTAAAAGCCTCCAGACTTTCTGATGAGCAGCTGTGAAAGCGAATGGGGTTAATATGATAAATGCCATTCGGGGGCTCAATTTTAAGTTGGAGAGATTATAATATTGAAAACTGGAGTTCGATCCTTGGTTAGAGAGATTATAATGTTAACAGCTGGGATTCGATCCTTGGTTGGAGGGATTATAATGTTAACAGATGGGATTCGATCCTTGCGGTGGGACTGTTTGCTGGTAAAAGAGTAGCCCAAGAGTTGACGGTAGGTAGTCATAACTAGTTGTCTTCCCTCTAGTCTTACACTCCTAAATAAGGGACGGCTAGCGATGATAGCCCACGTGCAGCTTAGCGGGAAAATTCAAAACAACAAAAATAAACAAAATTCTTGGTTTTATTTGTGTGCGTGTGCGTGCTACTACAAGTAGTAGTAGCAGCATTCTTTCTTTGAAAAAAAATACAAAAAAGTGGAAAAAAAACACAAGAGAGAATTAAAAAAAAATTTCTTGTTCGTCCATGCATGGTCTGAGCCCTGAAACGGGCCTGAGGATCAAGTTATACTTTTACTCTGGCCCAAAGCTATAAAAATAAAAAATAAATACATAAATAATAAAATAAATAATAAAAAAAATCAATTTTTTTTGATGCTATGAAAGTTCGGGAAGGAGGAAGAGGTCAAATGTACCTGACCCTCCTGGGTATTTAACAATAATTCTCAAATACCGACACATCGGAACGGAAAATTCTTGGGATGGGAATAACACAAGATTGTTAAACTTCACGCTTCAAGCAACAATAATAATTTGCAAATATTCTAACAGTACTTCAGTTAAATTTTAATCTGTTATTAAAAACTGTTTGTTATTTGTTACGTGTGTCTGTCCGTGTATAATATCCTACATCATTTAATATATTCTATTTTATAAATATTCTTAATTCTATATATATTATAAATAACATGTTTGTGCAGAGATCTTTAACTCCTATCTGTGTATTGACAGTTTTAATATTGTATGTGATCTGGACTGTTCATTATATCAGGTTTAGAAAATCTTTAACTCCTATCTGTGTATTGATAGTTTTAATATTGTATGTGATCTGGACTATTCATTATATCAGATTAAGTAAATCTTTAACTCGTATCTGTGTATTGATAGTTTAATATTTTATGTGATCTAGACTGTTCATTATATCAGGTTAAGTAAATCTTTAACTCATATCTGTGTATTGACAGTTTTAATATTGTATGTGATCTAGACTGTTCATTATATCAGGCTAAGTAAATCTTTAACTCCTATCTGTGTATTGATAGTTTTAATATTGTATGTGATCTGGACTATTCATTATATCAGGTTAAGTTAATCTTTAACTCCTATCTGTGTATTGACAGTTTTAATATTGTATGTGATCTATACTGTTCATTATATCAGGTTAAGTTAATCTTTAACTTCTATCTGTGTATTGATAGTTTTAATATTGTATGTGATCTGGACTGTTCATTATATCAGATTAAGTAAATCTTTAACTCATATCTGTGTATTGACAGTTTTAATATTGTATGTGATCTAGACTGTTCATTATATCAGGCTAAGTAAATCTTTAACTCCTATCTGTGTATTGATAGTTTTAATATTGTATGTGATCTGGACTATTCATTATATCAGGTTAAGTTAATCTTTAACTCCTATCTGTGTATTGACAGTTTTAATATTGTATGTGATCTATACTGTTCATTATATCAGGTTAAGTTAATCTTTAACTTCTATCTGTGTATTGATAGTTTTAATATTGTATGTGATCTGGACTGTTCATTATATCAGATTAAGTAAATCTTTAACTCATATCTGTGTATTGATAGTTTTAATATTGTATGTGATCTATACTGTTCATTATATCAGGTTAAGTTAATCTTTAACTCCTATCTGTGTATTGATAGTTTTAATATTGTATGTGATCTGGACTATTCATTATATCAGATTAAGTAAATCTTTAACTCGTATCTGTGTATTGATAGTTTAATATTTTATGTGATCTAGACTGTTCATTATATCAGGTTAAGTAAATCTTTAACTCATATCTGTGTATTGACAGTTTTAATATTGTATGTGATCTAGACTGTTCATTATATCAGGCTAAGTAAATCTTTAACTCCTATCTGTGTATTGATAGTTTTAATATTGTATGTGATCTATACTGTTCATTATATCAGGTTAAGTTAATCTTTAACTCCTATCTGTGTATTGACAGTTTTAATATTGTATGTGATCTATACTGTTCATTATATCAGGTTAAGTTAATCTTTAACTTCTATCTGTGTATTGATAGTTTTAATATTGTATGTGATCTGGACTGTTCATTATATCAGATTAAGTAAATCTTTAACTCATATCTGTGTATTGATAGTTTTAATATTGCATGTGATCTAAACTATTCATTATATCAGGTTACACTGTCGTCAGACTTCTGTAGTTTCTTAAGTAACATAGGCATAATAGTGTTACAAAACTTTGTATTTATATAGTACTGTTACTGAATGTTTTCTTTATATTGTAAGTTTACAAAACTTTATATTTACATTCTATTCTTACTAAACTCAATTCGTCTTTGTACCCAGCCTGTTTGATTCCAACGCGTCCCCCGCTAGTACAGCAGTATTTATGACGCTAAGATAAGGGGTTCGATTCCACACGGTGGTCTCAGCGGATAGCCCGATGTTGCTTTGCTATTAGAAAACACACACACACACACACACATTCCAACATTTAAACATTATATTCGTTACATCATGTAAGTTAACTGAAACGATAACTCGGGAATCTGGAACTTTCAGAAAAATAGTTGATTACACATTGTGTAGGTTATCTCATTCTGAGAAATAAACATACTGTAGGTTATCTCATTCTGAGAAATAAACATACTGTAGTTTATTTCATTCTAAGATATAAACATACTGTAGGTTATCCAATTCTGAGAAATAAACATACTGTAGGTTATCTTATTGTGAGAAACAAGCTACCTGAAATATAAACATATTGTTGGTTATCCCATTGTGAGAAACAATCTACCTGAAATATAAACATATTGTTGGTTATCCCATTGTGAGAAACAAGCTACCTGAAATATAAATATATTGTTGGTTATCCCATTGTGAGAAACAAGCTACCTGAAATATAAACATATTATAGGTTATCCCATTGTGAGAAACAAGCTACCTGAAATATAAACATATTGTTGGTTATCCCATTGTGAGAAACAAGCTACCTGAAATATAAATATATTGTTGGTTATCCCATTGTGAGAAACAAGCTACCTGAAATATAAACATATTATAGGTTATCCCATTGTGAGAAACAAGCTACCTGAAATATAAATATATTGTTGGTTATCCCATTGTGAGAAACAAGCTACCTGAAATATAAATATATTGTTGGTTATCCCATTGTGAGAAACAAGCTACCTGAAATATAAACATATTATAGGTTATCCCATTGTGAGAAACAAGCTACCTGAAATATAAATATATTGTTGGTTATCCCATTGTGAGAAACAAGCTACCTGAAATATAAATATATTGTTGGTTATCCCATTGTGAGAAACAAGCTACCTGAAATATAAACATATTATAGGTTATCCCATTGTGAGAAACAAGGTACTTGAAATATAAACATATTATAGGTTATCTCATTGTGAGAAACAAGCTACCTGAAATATAAACATATTGTTGGTTATCCCATTGTGAGAAACAAGCTACCTGAAATATAAACATATTGTTGGTTATACCCCTCTGAGAAACAAGCTACCTGAAATATAAACATATTGTTGGTTATACCCCTCTGAGAAACAAGCCCTTGATATATTCACACAATACAGGTTTTACTCCACTTAGAAACACGTCCCTTGACACATAAATATAGTGTAGGTTTTATTGTTCACACACCTTAATACACAACAATGATAACACTTAACAGTGTTTCTCTTCAATTCATTAATATAATAGATGCTCGATTCAGAAATAAGCATCGCGTAACAAACAAATTGAATTTTAAACAATAAATCATATTTACTGAAACAGAGAAATGTAGATTTTATGAAATATTTTTTTTTACAGATAGGTAGCAGTTTTACTATCAGAGGGCGTTTCCGCTAATTTCCCAATTTGATAATGCTGCAGTTAAAAACTCTTTAGTTAACAAATGATATGAAACAGAATTAGAAAGTATTCCAAATAATGAAATCAAAACACAAATATTTCTTCCCAAATTAAGCATGTTTGACAAATAAATTAATGTGTACATTAAGTTAAACATGACCAACTAAGACATTTAAATATGCCCAACCAAAACAGTTAAACATGACCAACCAAGACAGTTAAACATAACCAACCAGGCAGATAAACACGACCAACCAAGACAGTTAAACATGACCAACCAAGACAGTTAAACACGACCAACCAAGACAGTTAAACATGACCAACCAAGGCAGATAAACACGACCAACCTAGACAGTTAAACACAACCAACCAAGAGAGTTAAACACGACTAACCAAGACAATTAAACATGACCAAACATGACAGTTAAACATGACCAACCAAGGCAGTTAAACATGACCAACAAGACAGTTAAACATGACCAACCAAGGCAGATAAACACGACCCACCAAGACAGTTAAACATAACCAACCAAGGCAGTTAAACATGACCAACCAAGACAGTTAAGCATGACCAACAAGACAGTTAAACATAACCAACCAAGACAGTTAAACATGACCAACCAAGACAGTTAAACATGACCAACCAAGGCAGTTAAACACGAATAACAAAGACAGTTAAATATGACCAACCAAGGCAGTTAAACACGACCAACCAAGACAATTAAACATGACCAACCAAGGCAGTTAAACACGAATAACCAATACAGTTGAATATGACCAACCAAGGCAGTTAAACACGACCAACCAAGACATGTTTAGTTTTTTGTCTGCAGACGATGTTTAATTTTTTATCTTTTGTTGACGATTTTTAATGAATTTTTATTTAAAAAGGAAAACTTTAAAGAAATGTGTTCATAATGCGGGTACGTCGTCGAGTGTTCACATAATAAGATATTACACGTCGTTTTCTAATTATTCTGAGGTCTGAGAACAAAAAATCAAGCTACATGTGTTATTCTAAATATCCTGCCTCACCTGTCTTTTCGGTATAGAACATATCAGGTCGCCCGGCATGGCCAGGTGGGTTAAGACGTTCGACTCCTAATCTGAGGGTCGCGGATTCGAATCCCCGTCGCAATAAACATGTTCGCCCCTTCAGCCGTGTGGGCGTTATAATGTTACGGTCAAACCCACTGTTCGTTGGTAAAAGAGTAGCCCAAGAGTTGGCGGTGGGTGGTGATGACTAGTCTTTCAATGCTGAATTAGAAACGGGTAGCGCAGATGACCCTCGTGTAGCTTTGCGCGAAATTCAGAAACAACCAGCAAACAAAAACATAGTAGGGATAATATATTTATTTACCAGGAAAAAATGCAGTGCCCAAGTTTCCCATGTAAATTTAAATATTTCATTGAAAAAGATGTATGAGAAATAAATAATGAAAAATAGTGTCTCAATACTGTTGTGTTTTTTACTTTAATCTTCTTGTGTTAGAGTTAGTAACAAATACACACCAGGTAACTTTAAGTATCTTCAATACAGCGTTCGTAAAATATCTCTTTACATTTCACTACGGTCCCTGGCCCTCTATTCTAGAATGTCTTGCAGGGTTGAAAGCCATAAAAGCAATTATGTATAAAGAAGAATTATACCTCACTGAGAGACTCTTAGAATCAGATATTCGAGTATGAGCTTTGAAGAGAAACAATATTAACACAGACTTCTATACGATAAGTTGAGGTCGCGAATTTTTTCTTATGTTAATTCTGTACTAATTTATTATAATCAATCCAAGGTTATATCTAAACTGATTTCCAAAAAAACAAACAAAAAAAACACACACAACAAAATCAACTATTACAAATCGTCTAATAGTTTCGTGGTATAATACGTAGAAAACTCCAATGAATGTTAGACTTAAATCAAAAACGACCACTTCAAACGAAAAATACAGTTTGTGGACTTACATCGATAAAAACCAGATAACACAACACAGACTGTGTAGCTTTGAACTTAACTATTAACAAATAAAAGTAACTTGTAATATAGGAAAACTATCTATTGCCAAAGAAATAAATTATCAAACGTGGAGCAAAAGTTAAGTCAGAAGTTCTAAAATTAAATTGTTAATCAAATTGAATGTTCCAGGAAAGAAAACATTAAACACACCTACTTTTGACGTCACAGAGAAACATCCAAGCTTCGCAGAAGTTCTATAAACAATTGGTGTTTAATTTTAAAACTTAGGTAAGTAATCGCAAGGTGGTGCTTAGTTTACACGTAGCAAGAACAATAGAGAAAGCAGTGGTCATTGATTGGTTGCTTACGTCTAGCAATATTCATTCACTGGCTGCTTACATCTAGCAATATTCCTTCATTGGTTGTTTACATCTAGCAAGAACAATAAAGAAAACAATAGTTGGTTTGTTTACGTCAGACAAGCCTTATAAAAACAAGTATATATTAATTAAATAAACTAAACTAATGAGTAGTGAGATTTCATTATATTCAACACAAGCCACCAGTTATTAAAATAAACACAATGAGAACATTAATTGTATCGAACACAACGATTAATGTTTTATTGTGTCTGTTTCTAATTCGTTACAAAAGTGCACAACGGGATTTGAGAAAATCGAACTGATTAACAAAGACTTTTATCAAAGTTATTTTTAAATATCACAAACGATTCTTTCTCTTATATCTACCTTTAATTACCACATCCGGTTCAATGTTAATTAGCTATCAGATCAGCCATTAGTTACGACAAATACGCTTAATGTACTTAACGCTATAGATTAAATATATGGATACTGTAACCTGACGTGTAAGGAAAACTGAATAAAATAATTTACGTGAAACGGTTGCCTTAGTAACGCATACGTAAACGGAAAGATATTTGTATCAGTGATTCTCGGAACGTTCTCAAATTTTATCTGGTATATTTTAGTTTAAAATTCTCTGTTCAGATCCATGTTTATCGGCCAAATTGAATCATCTGACTTACATAAACCCATTAATCAGATGTGAAGGTGACGGGATGATTCGAACCCAGGATTAAGTGATATTAACACGTCTTGAGATACACTGTAATACACGGGTATCTAACAATACGTTGAACATTGAAAATGTCGTGTTTTCGATCAGTATAAATTTATTTCGTGAAAAGAAATATGGGTTTCTTTCTTTTATATTTTTTTTGCTTTTTAAATTATCTGTTTCTGTTTTTTTCAAACCTTCTATAGTGAAAATAAGAAGTAAAAACGGAAGCCAAATATCCGATGATCGATTCTTTCAAAATTACTGATATCAAAAACAGCTCAGTGTAAACAGCGAGAATCTGTATAGATCATATCTGACAGAAAAAGGAGATTATAATTAAGGACAGGACGCCATATAAACAGTAATCCATCATTGACACTCGTTGTATAATTATGGTTGTTTGGTAAGTGCAGCCCTCTAGTGTTCTGAACGTTCAAACCAGAGCGACAGCACCCTCGTCTTGTGCGAAGCAACATAAAGAAATATCACTGAATCCTCGTATGCAAATAAGTAAAAATATTACAGAACCCACGTTTTGTATGAAACATCTTATCAGCAGATGAAACTAAAGAACCAACGTATTGTATAAATCATTATATCAACAAATTAAATTGACGAACCAATGTCTTATATAAAACATTATACCAACAAGTGAAACTAAAGAACCAGTGTATTGCATTAAACATCACATCAAGAGATACAGCTAAAGAACCAATGTCTTGTATAAAGCATCATAACAACAGATATACCAAAAGAAACAAAATATTGTGTGAAACATCAACAGACTAAATTAAAGAACCAACGTATTCCATAAAACATTATATCATCAGATTAAATTAAAGAACCAATGCTTTATATTAAACATTATATCATCAGGTTAAATTAAAGAACCAATGCTTTATATTAAACATTATATCATCAGGTTAAATTAAAGAACCAATGCATTATATTAAACATTATATGAACAGGTTAAATTAAAGAACCAATGCATTATATTAAACATTATATCATCAGGTTAAATTAAAGAACCAATGCATCATATAAAACATTATATCATCAGGTTAAATTAAAGAACCAATGCATCATATAAAACATTATATCATCAGGTTAAATTAAAGAACCAATGCATCATATAAAACATTATATCATCAGGTTAAATTAAAGAACCAATGCATTATATTAAACATTATATGAACAGGTTAAATTAAAGAACCAATGCATTATATTAAACATTATATCATCAGGTTAAATTAAAGAACCAATGCATCATATAAAACATTATATCATCAGGTTAAATTAAAGAACCAATGCATTATATTAAACATTATATCATCAGGTTAAATTAAAGAACCAATGCATCATATAAAACATTATATCATCAGGTTAAATTAAAGAACCAATGCATTATATTAAACATTATATCATCAGGTTAAATTAAAGAACCAATGCATTATATTAAACATTATATCATCAGGTTAAATTAAAGAACCAATGCATTATATTAAACATTATATTATCAGGTTAAATTAAAGAACCAATGCATTATATTAAACATTATATCATCAGGTTAAATTAAAGAACCAATGCATCATATAAAACATTATATCATCAGGTTAAATTAAAGAACCAATGCATGATATTAAACATTATATCATCAGGTTAAATTAAAGAACCAATGCATTATATTAAACATTATATTATCAGGTTAAATTAAAGAACCAATGCATTATATTAAACATTATATCATCAGGTTAAATTAAAGAACCAATGCATCATATAAAACATTATATCATCAGGTTAAATTAAAGAACCAATGCATGATATTAAACATTATATCATCAGGTTAAATTAAAGAACCAATGCATTATATTAAACATTATATTATCAGGTTAAATTAAAGAACCAATGCATTATATTAAACATTATATCATCAGGTTAAATTAAAGAACCAATGCATCATATAAAACATTATATCATCAGGTTAAATTAAAGAACCAATGCATCATATAAAACATTATATCATCAGGTTAAATTAAAGAACCAATGCATTATATTAAACATTATATGAACAGGTTAAATTAAAGAACCAATGCATTATATTAAACATTATATCATCAGGTTAAATTAAAGAACCAATGCATCATATAAAACATTATATCATCAGGTTAAATTAAAGAACCAATGCATTATATTAAACATTATATCATCAGGTTAAATTAAAGAACCAATGCATCATATAAAACATTATATCATCAGGTTAAATTAAAGAACCAATGCATTATATTAAACATTATATCATCAGGTTAAATTAAAGAACCAATGCATTATATTAAACATTATATCATCAGGTTAAATTAAAGAACCAATGCATCATATAAAACATTATATCATCAGGTTAAATTAAAGAACCAATGCATTATATTAAACATTATATCATCAGGTTAAATTAAAGAACCAATGCATCATATAAAACATTATATCATCAGGTTAAATTAAAGAACCAATGCATTATATTAAACATTATATCATCAGGTTAAATTAAAGAACCAATGCATTATATTAAACATTATATTATCAGGTTAAATTAAAGAACCAATGCATTATATTAAACATTATATCATCAGGTTAAATTAAAGAACCAATGCATCATATAAAACATTATATCATCAGGTTAAATTAAAGAACCAATGCATCATATAAAACATTATATCATCAGGTTAAATTAAAGAACCAATGCATTATATTAAACATTATATGAACAGGTTAAATTAAAGAACCAATGCATTATATTAAACATTATATCATCAGGTTAAATTAAAGAACCAATGCATCATATAAAACATTATATCATCAGGTTAAATTAAAGAACCAATGCATTATATTAAACATTATATCATCAGGTTAAATTAAAGAACCAATGCATCATATAAAACATTATATCATCAGGTTAAATTAAAGAACCAATGCATTATATTAAACATTATATCATCAGGTTAAATTAAAGAACCAATGCATTATATTAAACATTATATTATCAGGTTAAATTAAAGAACCAATGCATTATATTAAACATTATATCATCAGGTTAAATTAAAGAACCAATGCATCATATAAAACATTATATCATCAGGTTAAATTAAAGAACCAATGCATCATATAAAACATTATATCATCAGGTTAAATTAAAGAACCAATGCATTATATTAAACATTATATTATCAGGTTAAATTAAAGAACCAATGCATTATATTAAACATTATATCATCAGGTTAAATTAAAGAACCAATGCATCATATAAAACATTATATCATCAGGTTAAATTAAAGAACCAATGCATCATATAAAACATTATATCATCAGGTTAAATTAAAGAACCAATGCATCATATAAAACATTATATCATCAGGTTAAATTAAAGAACCAATGCATGATATTAAACATTATATCATCAGGTTAAATTAAAAACCAATGCATTATATTAAACATTATATCATCAGATTAAATTAAAGAACCAATGCATTATATTAAACATTATATCATCAGGTTAAATTAAAGAACCAATGCATCATATAAAACATTATATCATCAGGTTAAATTAAAGAACCAATGCATTATATTAAACATTATATCATCAGGTTAAATTAAAGAACCAATGCATTATATTAAACATTATATCATCAGGTTAAATTAAAGAACCAATGCATCGTATAAAACATGAACAGATTAAAGAACCAACGTATTGTATAAAACACAACATCAATAGATTAAATTAGTGAAACAATGTCTTCCATAGAACATTATATCAATAGATTAAACTAAAAAACCCATGTTATATTGTATAATTGTGTAAATATTTGGTTGTTTTAGATTTTTTATCAGCAACGTTATGCAAGTTTATCTATCGCGAGGCTCTTAGGTAACTAGCTATCATTCTAGGAACATCGTTTCATAGCAGTCAGAAACTCTTGGATTTATTAAATACAGCCTTGAGGCAAACTTTACGAATCAAATATAAGTTATTTGAGCACAACAGCTGGCCTAGTGCCAAGTATGGTCTCTGAATGAGCACTCGAGATGGACCCCCTGCGATGCTAACAAATCCTTCTTGTCTTCAGTTCGTAAAATTTAGTCAGTAGACTGGAGGGGTGTAGTGGATTGTTTTTGCGACCGGTTTTTGAGGAAGGGATGTTGAGATTAGAGTCGCCAGGGGTAAAATGACCAATGTTTATGATTTGTTTCCTCGCTCAAGACAATTCACAGGAAGGCCCCAGCATGTTGTCTAAAATTACCTTAACAACGGTATTGCGTGACCTGCTACTGATTCAGTGGTAAACATAAGTGTAGGTAGCATTTTGATAGTATTTGCACGGATTTGATTGTGTTCTAAGACAGACTACTGGAACGTGAATTTTGGGTGTTCGTGAAAATCACGTGCTATCAGAACAAAGTTAAATATTTGTGTGGTTTCTTTTTTTATAACCCTTAAATGTAGTAAGATAAAACTTAAAGAAATGAAATAAATAATGACACATAAGAATTAAACTTAAGTGATAAAACGGAGCACGTGGAGTAATTCTATATAGATAATCATGTTATAATTAAACTTATGTAATCAGACGGAGCACGTGGAGTAACTCTATATAGACAATCATGTTATAATTAAACTTATGTAATCAGACGGAGCACGTGGAGTAACTCTATATAGACAATCATGTTATAATTAAACTTAAGTAATCAGGCGGAGCACGTGGAGTAACTTTATATAGATAATAATGTTATAATTAAACTTAAGTAATCAGACGGAGCACGTGCATTAACTCCATATAGATAATCATGTTATAGGGTATGTGGTTTAATTCTTTATAGGTGTCCATATATACTATAGCAAGGAGGTTTTTCTTAGCAACCAAAGACAATTTGACTGAGTAACGAAGAAACGTTTCATCTAGTAACTAGGGAAAGTTTGACTTAGTAATGAAAGAAAGTTTGACTTAATAACGAAGAAACGTTTCACTTAGTAACTAAGGAAAATTTGACTTAATAATGAAGAAATGTGTCTGCTAATCTTTTGTTCTTTGTGTTAAAACATTTATAAAAGTTCAAAACTTCACTTACTATTACGGACGGACACCGAAACAACAAACATTTATCGAATGCTGTGTACGTTTATAAAAATGAATTCGACTGGCTGACGTCACCTTTAAAACACGCGATTTAAGTATTTTTTCAGTAGTCATTTGTGTAGCACAAAGAAACGCTACATATATAAAAATTAAAATATTAATTACTTGAGCTATGAACTGGTGTTGTTTTGTAAGTTGTTATGCAGGCATAAGAAGAAGTTAGAAGGTCATCAAAATTAATACAATTAAAATAAACTTATCTGTATTGTTCAAGGTTCGAACCCTGGATAATGAAAACCTCTATTCTGTGCACGGATGTTTAGAAATTCCACTGATTTTATTTTACAAAAGTCGAGAAGAAGAAAAATAATCCAAGTTTCTTGTTAGCGACTCCTTTATACAGGGTGTGGGTGAAGGGGCTAGTTTAGGGTTTACTAAAACTTTTGTATTCTTCAAAGGATGCGCTTGATTTGAAAGGTCGTAAAGCAATAAAAGTTAAGAAAAGTTTCCACTTAGCGCTAGGAATGTAGAAGGGACAACAATGAACCGGTCAGTGAGACAAGAGGAAGATGAAAAATTGAAAATAGCCTCGGGTCTAAGGGAATCCACCAGCAACTGATATTGTATGTCAGTGGTCGGAGAAATAAATGGTCAGAGGAAAACTTGAAATTGTCCAATCAGTCGATGAAGCTCACAAAATGGTTGACATCTTTGAAACTTAAATTGTAAATTGTGTTTCTAATCTGAGTATATAGAAACACTGTGGCTTTCTTTAAACAATATTAAGTCTACAATTGTTGAAAAACGCAAAGATATAAGGTTTAAAGATAGCTATGCAGGATAACATACTGAATTCTGTCCGATGTGTCGTATCAAACGGTGAGACATGATACGTACTATTACTTGTCATCAGTGACTAAACTACAAACATGTGTCTCAAAACTAGACAAAATGGACCATTATTATGAAAACAAAGGTCACCTTGTAAGACGCTATGATATATTCTGAAAATATTGTGTCATTTTGAAGGACACTATAATCATTCTGAAAACTTGGGGTCATTCTGGAGGACACTATAATAATTCTGAAAACTTGAGGTCATTCTGAAGGACACTATAATCATTTTGTAAACCTTGAGTCATTCTAGAGGACACAGAGGTCAATCTTAAAGGACAAAAATGACACATCGTTACGCATGACTCTCACAGAAAAACAAAAACTATAATTAGTTACTTACTGAAAATAAAGAAAAAAGTTCTTTTTGTCACCTTCGTGCACGTGAATTTTTGAAGTCTCAACAATTTCGGGTAACGTCTGTGAACGTAAATTGATACCCTCTGGTAAATCTAGGTGTCGCTAAAACTCGGGTTTCCACCGTATGGTTGACAATAAACATCGATTGATATAATACCCGTTAAATAACGGATTTTAGCTACTGAATGCTTTTAATTGGTCAGATATTGCGCAAAAAATTAAGTGTTAGCCTACTTAAACCAAAGTAATATGCAAATTTATCAGTTTTATAATTATTTCAAACTTTCTTTAACTGTTCGTCCAGTTTCATTCTTAACTTAATGGCTTATCAAGTGATAGTAAATCTTTTATTGGTATCTGTTTTCCGCGGTCAAGATGTCTACTTAGGTCATTTAATCGGATGAGATTTGAGTTGTAGTTCTAAATGCCAAATATAATAAACGCAAAAGATAATTGGAGTGTAATTTGTTTATTCCATATTTTGCAAATAATGCAATGGTTTATACGTTTTAGAACAAACCAAAGTTTCTGGATACGTGTGTAAATATCTAATAACTCATTACTTTGTACTGTTCTTTAATATTAACATACCGTTTGCCTCCAGTTAAACTCTGGGTTTCGATATCCATGGTGGACATAGCATAGATAGCGCTTTGTATAGCTTTGTGTTTAACTAGAAACAAACAAACATGTTTTTTGGGACATGGAGACGTTCTTATAATCCAAAAGACAGAAAAAAAACCTAGCAATGAACAAACAAAAAGTTTAAGTCATGTCACAGTTGGTTATGCATCGTTGCTACATCACAGACCTTCACGATAAACGAACGCGAAACACCTTCCACGTGATCTTGCACCTACCCTCTAACGTAAACTTATAAGCACGTGATGTGATGCAGTCAGAAAGTGTGTAATTTTGTTTTTCACATTTTACACACGTAAAACACCGTATTAGTGGCATTTTACCACAGAGAATATCTGTACCTCAATCAGGGTAATTCACATTTGTTTAGAACTTTCAACTGATTATGTGTAAGAGAGCTTTGTTACCTGTCAACAAATTAGCAGTTTGACCTCACATCAGAACTATACTGTCATATTTTCAAAAGCCGGAGTTCATTGTTTATTATTTGATTTTAAAAAATGCAGCTATGTTCATACACAAGTCCATGTGCAGCCCGGCACGACCAAGTGGTTCAGGCACTCGACTCCTAATCCAAGGGTCGCTGGTTCGAATCACCGTCACACCAAACGTGATCGCCTTTTGAGCCGTGAGGGCGTTATAATGTGACGTCAATCTCACTACTCGTTAGTAAAAGAGTAGCCCAAGAGCTGTAGATGAGTGGTAATGACTTACTGCCTTCCCTTTAGTCTTACACTGCTAAGTTAGGGATGACTAGCGCAGATATCCCTCGAGTAGCTTCGCGTGAAATTCAAGAAACAAACAAACAAGTCCATGTCCACTAGGCTTTTCTCTGTCATGAAACTGTAGCTATCTCAATCAGAAATCCATGTGCACGATGTAAGTTTATCATAAAAGTGTAGATATAGTAATCAGAAGTCTATTCCACTATTAGGGTGTTTGCTGGTCACAAAATAAACCTCACACCGTGTAGATAACCTCAAGGTTATATCAGTCTTACTAAAAGGATATGCTACACTTTCTTACTTTAGCGGCTGGTTTGTAAAGAGATAGCAAGTGAAAGCTGTCGTGTTTTTATCTTGATGAAGGTAGAAGACCAAAGAATAATTGTCTCTACTCACAGACTGAAGATAGCTGAAAAAAGCTTAATCCAAATATCTGGATAAGAGCATCACATCCAACTTTTCTCATATAACTTTGAACATGGTACAAAGTAAGAAAAATAATTCGTAAGGAAACAGTAAACAAGCCGATAGAAAATCAATGCAAAGAAAAACACAAAGCTGGTTAATTCAGAAACCACTAAGAGAGGTAGTCGTTATCTCTTTTTGGCTGGAACAAAGGGGAAAATCAGTGTTTCTTCTTATATCAAAGCCACATCGAGCTTTTCTGCTGTGTCCATCGAGGGAAATCGAACACCTGATTTTAACGTTGTAAATACGAAGAGTTACCGATGTCCCAGCGGGAGACAAGGGACAAAAAAAGAAATAGGAATAATTGTACGAATAACCTGACAGAAATTAAATAAAACAAAAATATAAATCAGATATACCAACAAGACAGTTTTAATAAAACAAATAATACAAATCAGACATACTAATAAGACAGTATTAATAAAACAAACACTATAAATCAGACATACTAAGAAAACAGTTTTAATAAAACAAACAATATAAATCAGACACACCAACAAGACAGTTTTAATAAAACAAACAATATAAATCAGACATACTAAGAAGACAGTATTAATAAAACAAACAATATAAATCAGACATACTAAGAAAACAGTTTTAATAAAACAAACAATATAAATCAGACATATTAAGAAAACAGTTTTAATAAAACAAACAATATAAATCAGACATATTAACAAGACAGTTTTAATAAAATCAAACAATATAAATCAGACATATTAACAAGACAGTTTAAAATCTGGTTAAGACACTGTGCTTTCTATTTGGAAGTTAATTACCATGGTAATATTTCTAATAAATAAATAAGGATAAGAAAATTATAGTGATTTTTTTTTCAGTAGAAACAAACCCACACAACGGGTTATCTGTATGGGACTCATCACGGTATCAAACACCGAGTTTCAGCATTATAAGTCCTTGGGCTACTTGAAAGGAGATTTTGTGGGGGAGATACACCTTGGAATATTCTGTGACGTTACTAAAATGTCATAAGTCCATGTTTCTGAGACATCAAACCTCGAATCATAAAAGCTAAGAAATATGACGATACTTCTCATCTATTCATAAAAACGTATGTTTTAGTAAGTTAGACTGTCAAGTTAGATACTGTGAGACACAGATGTTTTAGTAAGTTAGACTGTCAAGTTAGATAAGGTGAGACACAGATGTTTTAGTAGGTTAGACTGTCAAGTTAGATAAGGTGAGACACAGATGTTTTAGTAGGTTAGACTGTCAAGTTAGATAAGGTGAGACACAGATGTTTTAGTAGGTTAGACTGTCAAGTTAGATAAGGTGAGACACAGATGTTTTAGTGGGTTAGACTGTCAAGTTAGATACGGTGAGACACAGAGGTGTTTCACTATTTTAGACTGTCAAGTTAGATTTACAGGTAAATTAGTGTTGAGTTTTGTTAGTTACTTCTGTAGAAGGTTGAAGTTCTGCTTATGAGGAGCTTAATAATTTTCCAGTTTTGTTGGGTAGGAGGTAAAGGAGGTTAATAATTTGCCATCTTTGTTGGGTTGGAGGTTAAAACCATCAATTTATTTATATGCAAAATTGAAAGGTTTCGTTCTATACCAGGTTTAAAACTGCCAGATCTGTTTTATTGGAAGTTTCTTCATTCACTACACTAACTTTGCCTTATTGTCTTTTCATCTGAAAATTATGTTGTTTTTATAGACACCAGATGAATTCCCTTTAAGTGTCTTCTAATGGTAATTCCAGGTAACCTCAAAACACTCCAATACTTCTATCTCCAAATAAAGTTTCCCACATATTTCTGAACACAAACATTATTTTCTGTTATCTGTGGACAACGTAATCAGACTTAAATATTTACTACAGACTTTGTATTAAAATGTAGCAGCCATAAGTTAAGGTTTATATAAGTGATTCTCAGTGTATTTATATACACATCAGGTTAATTCTGACATCTTCCCTCATTCTCTGTTATCTTTTCATTTTTGCCCAAAACAGCTGGAAATATTTAAAATTGATTGTAAAATACTGACTAATAGATTTATATATTAAATATATCTTGAAACTTTCCTCAGGGCTGAGGTCTTAAAGTGCTGATTTTGGATTCACCTATCCTACTGACAGGTCCAGTTCGTCAGGGTATTGAATTTCATACCTATGAAAAGATAAAGTTGATTTTCTGGATGTGCTGACAAAACTATTAATTTTTTTTACAGATTTTTACTAATTTGGACTGACAAAATTATTTTACTTGTTTGTTTTACTGATTAATACTGACAAAATTATTTTATTTGTTTGTTTTACTGACTAATACTGACAAAATTATTTTATTTGTTTGTTTTACTGATTTGGACTGACCATAGTAATTTACTCATTTGAGTTATTTATCCAAAAGATATTTCAATAGGAGGTATAGACCATGTCAATTTTGTGAAATTGTGATTTAAAGGGTTAACTGTAAAAGAATTTTAGCATTAGCCCAGATCGGTTGATGTGTGAATTGAGTTCGTTTTATTAACTGACTAAACCGAGAGATTACGGTGTTTGCCATCCAGGAAATCTCTTTCACACTTTCAGCCTTTTGATGTATTAGAATTTTTTTTTTAAAATATGAGTGAATCTATAAAAAAAATTACTTGTTTATGAAAATTAAGATTGGTGGTGTTATATTTCTTTAAAACTGAAAATGATTTTTTAATATGTAGATATTCTGTGATGTGATTATGTAACACTTGCCCAATAATAAAAATATAATTTACATGACAACAATTGGTGATTGGTTGAAATTAAGATAATAGATTTCGTCATCTAGTTGTGATTGGTTAAATACATATATATTCTCTATTATATGATTCTATTATTGGTCGAAATTCAATAATGAATAGTTTAATTTGAAATAAAACTCAACAGTATTTGTGAAAAAAAATCTGAATATTTATTTTCTAAAGTTTTAACTTTTAATCATTTTCTATATTTTTATTTTGTAGAAATCTTTGTTTTCCAAATATTTATTTTCTAAAGTACTTGTTTATGAGAGCGTAAAATTCATTTCTGTTATCGATGGCGGATGGTAAATATTTCATTTTCCCTTACATTATCACCATCTGAAAAAAAACAACAACAGAAAAACGAAAAATGTCAGATGTGGAATTTGATGTACTTAAAATAACAATATCTTATACTGTTAGTTTTAATTTAAATAGGAATAGTTGGAAAGTTTTAAACTATATCCTATATACACAATATTAATAATTGTACAAGTTAATAAAACATTAGTTTGAAACAAGAAATGACGATATCTCATGGTGTTGGCGCTCTATTAACGGTATAAATATTACAAAATGTATATTTATATATATATATACATACATATAATTATTTACTGTGCTTTTACTTAAGATAAATGTAAGTCGAAATTTTATCTAAACTTCCTTTAATGTGATGTAAAGAAACAAAAATTAATCTTTTTATAGAAGTTCCCAATACTTTGGATTAATTATTTTTATATACTTTAAATTCAATTAATTAAATACATTTGTTAATGGATTAATATTTCAATAATGCATCTGATACACCTCTGTTTGTATTATGAACAAAATTATTTATTTCTTGTTAATATTTATTGATTGGACATATCAAAGGATAAAATATTTACCAATAAATTGGTATCATTGAGGTTTAGGAATTTCTCTTTAAGACATAGTTTTCACCAAAATCATGTGTTAGAAGATGTTAAAATTAATAACCATTTAGGAAATCCTCAGTTCACTGAGGCCTGTATTACGATATCCCATGTAAAAAAAGCTAGAAAGAAAATTGCTGGAAATCCAACGATCGCTTGATTTCTTTCCTTTTCAGAGCCACCTGTCGGAATACCTGAACAATATTCTTGTTGATGTAACGTGTGCAAATATTGTTCGTTTCAACGAGACCTGCTGGTATTGATCTTACGTTACCATGGAAACGACTGCTCCCTCTTAAAGCGAGAAAAACCTTAACTCATAAAGAAAACATTTCATTTATGAATAAATTCTTAACTAATAATTGTATTTGATGTTATCTAGATGTGCGAATCCACAATCTACATATTACTATTAAAACCGTCATCCATGGTGACTTAAAAATCTTCGCATTGGAAACAATAAATCAAAAACTTTAAACAGGTATCATCACAGTCGTTTTATTATTTCAATCTGAACTTGAGTCCAATGAAAATTACTTATATATACTTATTTTCATTTTCTGAGAATGTTCCATAGGATATGGCTGAAAGTGTTCTAAAGATGAAGTGATATTTCATTCAAAGTCATGGTTAAAGTTTCCTAGAACACTTTGGCTGAAAGTGTTCTAAAGATGAAGTGATATTTCATTCAAAGTCATGGTTAAAGTTTCCTGAGGTTTAGCTGAAAGTGTTCTAAAGATGAAGTGATATCTCTTTCCAGTTTTTCGGTGAGTACAGGGAGAGATGACTCAATGTCTTCATATTCAGTTCAGTTTATTATCACCTTCAAAATGAAATAACCTGAAGAGAAGTCCAGTATCGTGGTAATATTTCAAAAGTTAAACGTTTCCCAGTACAAGTTTACAGATATTGTTGGAAGTTTTTATAAACGTAAGTTTAGTAAGTATTGTTGGAAGTTTTTATAAACGTAAGTTTAGTAAGTATTGTTGGAAGTTTATATAAACGTAAGTTTTCAAAGTGTTGTTGGTTCCCTTTCTGTTAATAGTATTGTAACGATTATTTCCTCTAAGTGTGAGAAACACTTCCGTTTATCAAAGCACTCCAAATACGTTCTTATCACAAAGGTCGGTTGACAATTTAAAATGACAATCAAAAGGTTTGTCTAGCAGAGACATGTTCCAGTTGTGGGGAAACAGAGTTGTTTGTATATCACAGAACCGACAGTGTCAGTTAAGGAAACCTAGGATGAGAAGGGGACTTACTCATTGATCAATGTAAACATTATCTATGTTAGGAATTGTTTTCTTTTAATATCGCGCATTTTAATATTGTCGGATTCATCTTCACCACAAACCAAATAGTTTCTAAAAGAACACAAACTACATTTTTTTATTTCAAGTGAAACTTTCTTCTGAAGTTTTATTACTTCAATTTTTTTCTTATAAAAGTTCAAGTGTATACATAACACCATCGAATTGCAGACATAAATAACACCGTAACACAATAGATATATTTGATTTAGTTGGTTCTGAAATTTGCGCAAATCTACACGAGGGCTATCTGCGCTAGCCGTTCCTAATTTAGCAGTGTAAGACGAGAGGGAAGGCAGCTAGTCATCACCACCCACCGCCAACTCTGAGGCTACTCTTTTACGAACGAATAGTGGGATTGACCGTCACATTATAACGCCCCCACGGTTGAAAGGGCGAGAATGTTTGGTGCGACGGGGATTCGAACCCGCGACTCTAAGATTACGAGTCGAGTGCCTTAAGTACCTTTTTATGCAGTGCCAACACAACGTTAACCACCTGGCTATGCAGGGCCAACACAACTTTAACCACCTGGCTATGCAGGGCCAACACAACCTTAACCACCTTGTTATGCAGCGCCAACACAACATTAACCACCTGGCTATGCAGGGCCAACACAACTTTAACCACCTGGCTATGCAGGGCCAACACAACCTTAATCACCTTGTTATGCAGCGCCAACACAACATTAACCACTTTGTTATGCAGCGCCAACACAACATTAATCACCTGGATATGCAGGGCCAACACAACATTAATCCCTTGGCTATGCATGGCCAACACAACCTTAACCACCTCGCTATGTAGGGCCAACACAACATTAATCACTTGGCTATGCAGGGCCAACACAACTTAACCACCTGGCTATGTAGGGCCAACACAATAGAATTTGGCTAACAAGTAACTTAGGATAATTTTTCTTACAATGAATAAATTAATTAGTTATAGTGTTGAATAACATTGTTTTATCAATAGACACCTATAGAAAATACTATACAATGGAATATTTGCACTGTTCTCATGCGGGGATCGAACCCAGAATTATAAAGTTGCAAATTTACCGCTCACCTATTGCACATACAAAAATACTTGTGTGCGCGTGTGTACATTAGTACATATGTTTAGATGCTGTTGCAGATATTATATGTCCCTGTGTGTTAATCTGTTATATATAACATATATAACATATATATATATTAGTGAAGTTGAATAATTACATTCAAATGAAGCCAATTACATAAACAACATCACGAGAAGGACTGTGTTGAAAATAGTGAATCACAACTTCTGATTAATTATATTATAACCATAAATTTTTAAACATAAACAAAACATATTAATATGAACAAAATACGCTGCATATATATTTTTTTAAAAATATTCTAGGGTACAAGCTACAACCTGAGATTATGAAATGTATCCTAGGTTTTGGCGGTAGCTATGATGTAGAACCCACATTAAGGTGGGGATACACCGTCTATCAGTCTTAACCTCCAATTTGCTAGTCTCGTATAAGAAAGTAAGAAATTAAGAGAGCGAGATGTGGGTGCTCAAACCTACAATGTCCCACATTTGTATCACCCTTCATCATCTGCAGACAGTTGTTTGAAAGGTGAATACTCTCTCCCAAGTTAAAATAAGAATAAGCAAAAGATAAAAATAAGATTTTGAAAAATAAATTTAAAAAATAAAAAATAACATAAAAACTAAGGAAAATAAGGTTCTACCTTACCTAGGGTAAGTGAGAAAAAACCCCTCTTGAATACAGCATTCCAACCCCCAATATAGTAGAGGTACTAAGTAACACAACACCAGTAAAGTGATAGTTTACTCTGAATGTAGTGCTTTTACATGCAGCTTAAGGTGTATATGTTTCTACGTGTCGAATATATTTAGTACTTGTCCTGTTCTACATCAAAACTCACTTGTCTACACCAATGACAAACCCCTATGTAGCTCCCCTGAATTTTCATTGCGATGCACTTACAGTAGTTCTTTCTGCAACACCTAATTTATCTTCTCGCGTAAAAATGTCAACTTGGTTTTACCCGCTTTGGGTCTTTAACTATAAAAAAAAATATATTTTATATCGTTAAATGGAAGATCACGTGACAATATCAGGAAATCTCTCGAGAATGGTGAGTGATTTGGTAATACACTAGCGGCTTCTGAATCAATAAATACTAAAGACTCGTTCGGTCTAGCGTTTCTTGAGTTAGTTTGTTTTCATATCAATTTACCGGTTCTTACCAGTTTCTTTCACATTAGTCCACCAGTTCTTATTAGTTTGTTTTCACATTAGTCCACGGTTATTTTTAGTTTGTTTCACATTAGTAAACCAGTTATTATTAGTGTGTTTCACATTAGTCCACCAGTTATTATTAGTGTGTTTCACATTAGTCCACCAGTTATTATTAGTTTGTTTTCACATTAGTCCACCAGTTCTTATTAGTTTGTTTTGACATTAGTCCACGGTTATTTTTAGTTTGTTTCACATTAGTAAACCAGTTATTATTAGTGTGTTTCACATTAGTCCACCAGTTATTATTAGTGTGTTTCACATAAGTCCACCAGTTATTATTAGTTTGTTTTCACATTAGTCCACCAGTTCTTATTAGTTTGTTTTCACATTAGTAAACCGGTTCTTTTTAGTTTATTTTCACACTAATCCACCAGTTCTTATCAGTTTGTTTCACATTAGTCCACCAGTTCTTATTAGTTTGTTTTCTCATTAGTCCACGGTTATTCTTAGTTTGTTTCACATTAGTAAACCAGTTATTATTAGTGTGTTTCACATTAGTCCACCAGTTATTATTATTGTGTTTCACATTAATCCACCGGTTCATATTAGTTTGTTTTCACATTAGTAAACCGGTTCTTTTTAGTTTATTTTCACATTAATCCACCAGTTCTTATCAGTTTGTTTCACATTAGTCCACCGGTTATTCTTAGTTTGTTTTCACATTAGTCCACCGGTTATTCTTTGTTTGTTTTACATTAGTCCACCAGTTCTTATTAGTTTGTTTCACATAAGTCCACCGGTTATTCTTAGTTTGTTTTCACATTAGTCCACCGGTTCTTATTCTTGTAAAGAGGAAGAATTATTGCAGGTTATCAGTTTTAACAGGTAAAAGGAAACTGCTAATAAATCTACCCATGAAGTTAACCACAAAGAAAACTTCTAACCACCACTCCCAAATCTAACTATAAAATTTATACAAACCTTACTCTATTGTAACTAAATAACTCATAATACAAGATACAAACAAATACAACACTTATCTAAAGCCATAAAACTTAAAATAGTAAATAATAAACAAACACACGACTCTTAACCCTATTCATATCGTCTGCGTTGCCACTTGTAGTGTTTCTTCTAGCGTTTTTAAAGTTTCAAATTTGCACGAGTTTCTGTTAAAAACAGAATGAGTTCTAATGGAAGAAGAGAGTTATGGCTTGTCTCTCACTCTACTGTTTGCCTGTTGTTTAAATATCTGACATAATATTTGTTTTATTACACGATTCATCAGTAAATAAAGTGCGCTGATGAACCACATAGGATGGAATGAGTTGATCACTCAGTTAGGCCTGGAACATAACTCATGTTAATATAGCCTTTTCGAGTTCCTCTTTAACCTACGGTTTTAGAGTATCTAAGTGTCAGTGTTGCTAACCTTCACAATAGGAAGCTGTGTTTACAGCTGAGCAACCAATCAACGAAGGCCGTCGCTCTTTAGTGAAAGTGTTGATTAAATTTCAGTCGCCGAGCCTTCTAAGTGATATATCAAGCATTACCCGCGACATGAATTATCACCACGATTTAGGGCGAAATTGTTTAACTGTTTTCCTACACGGTCTTTTAAAGTTATAAACATTCGATTCACGTGGTTCTGCATTAACTCAAACGAGATGCAAGTTTAGTAGGTGTTTTAACCTCGTCAATGTAAGTTTGTCTGTCCAACTATTTATCTCTTAATATAATAAAGTAAATAATGTTTTGTTATTAATTCTTATATAATTAATCCGGTTGTAAGTGACATAAATAAATTTTGTAATACTTAAAAATCAATCACCTAACTTGATTTACACTTCAAATATTGTCGTTTATGAAAGTTGATCTTATGTATACATATCGTATTGGGCTGTTTTCTATTTCGTGTGTCAGATCAAGCGTAGTGTCTCGTAGATGTAATACGGTTTATATACAATAAGCATGTAATCTCACTTTTGGCCATATTTTGTTGCTTTTAATAAAAATGATGGTGTAAAATTGGAAACTAGAATCCACTTTCTGACCAAATGATCTATTATCCATGATTACCAAACGAAAGCTCATTTTACTGAGTGACTTGAATAACCTAATTGGGCAATAGGAGTCATGTGATACTTTTTGCTACATCGCAGTCGCGAGCGTCGCGAATGCAAAGTGAACTTAGAATCGTTTGTCGCTTCGGACGTTTACTTCATTGAAATTGTTTTAAACGATATTTCGGTCTAATAATTACCTGAATTGTTTAGGTAGTGTTATACAACCTTCCGTACATTATGGCACAGTTCGATTCCAAACTGCTTGAACTACAGAAATAGTCCAGTCTCTACCTGCTTGTTTCGCTTTGCTCTCGACGGTGAATGTTAGGACTATTTTATGAGTCCTATTTTATAACCAATTCCATCTCAGTAGACGAGAGAGATTTTTATCGGTAAATTTATTGTTTCCTTCTCCTGGCATTATATTTGAGGTTCCTCTGATATAAAGTATTATTTTTACTTCTGGACGATTTTACGTGCAAATTATTACACGTACTCTCTGAATATGCGCTTACTCTGTTATACTTTTGCACTCTATGCTGTGAAGTACAAAGAAGTTCCGTCACGTAAAACCTCGAAACCTACGAGACCTGTGTTTTAAAACCTCGTACGATAAGGATATAAGTATGTTGTCATGTATACTGCTAGCTTTTCACATAATTTTTTGATTTTCGTGCGAATAGTTACTTTTTGAGTAATTAGAATATTTCAACCTATAGGTTAAAAATCGAGCCTGTCAAACGCTCAGTGGCATTACGGAGAGAACAGGCCCTAACTCTGGAAAATAGAAGTTGCTTAGTTATTAGGCCTGACAGAACGACACTCGAAACTCAAAGAAATTTAGTTTAACGGTGAAACCAAATATCGTACATTACAAATAAAAATACGTACGACAACTTGAGATATTTTATTTTCCACGGATGTATTGCGATATCAGTACATAAAACAACAACAAAGGTTAGTTCTTGTCCATCTCTCTTCTGACAACACGATTCTAAGAGAAGTTACCGTTAATTTATTACCATGCTGTGGAAACACTGTGGTCCATTTTCAAGTGATCGTCCAAGCTGAGAGCTACTAGAATGCAAGTGACAGAAGACAGACGGTTTGGGGGAATTCACTAATGGTGGCACTTTGACTCTGTATAGAGGCTCACTACCTCTGGCGACTTCTTGTCTTTCATCTGTACACTAGGAAGAACCAAGGTGTGAGAGTTTTATTGGCCAAGCCTCACAAGATGACGGGTTTATGGCGGTCAGTTTTCTCCTTTTAGTGACCCAATGACTTTCTGAATGACCATTTCAGCCTTGGTTACTCAAGTTTCTTCCCATCTGTTAAGCCTATAAAGGTGAGTTTAACTACGTGTATTTGACTTATAATAATTTTAGTGAACGTGTTTGTGCCACGGTTTGCTTAGTGAAGAACGATTTATTTAAATAAAGCATTTTTCACGCATAAATTCTAAATAATATCATCTTCAAAAATGAAACGTTTTAATTCACAAAAAGACAGAAATAAAAAGGCAAAAGAAGCATTTGTTATAATTTTTGCGAGGAACAGACGAAAGTTGAAACCAGTAACGACAGCCGCCACCGTCAGCGTTCCCGAGCGTTTATTCGTCAGATTACTCAAAAGGTGGGCCTAGAAAAACACGCCCTCTTTGCTTTATTTCCAGGCCACTTCCCTTTTCGTTTCCATAATAATCAGTTAAAGGTTAGAAAATCTTTTGATTTAAGGAACTTTCATTCGCTTATCAGTGATATATACAGACATACTGTTTTCTTATGTTACATATTAAGCTTTGACCACCGGTTCATTGATCTTTATAGACGTAGCAACTAATTACTTGTTGCGAGTTTATTTAGGGCCTTTCGAGTATTGTGGAGAAATTCGATTACAAATGTCGCATAATTTTAGTGAAACGATTGTTTCTAACATTGAAGTGATAGGACTATCAGAGGGCACGAGGGGTCGGTGTCAAACTGACCGAAGTGGAAAACGGCTTGCAGCAATAGAATAGCGACCTGGAAGACATTATAACACTAATTCAGCCAATTCCAGACGGTCTCAGCAATACGATTGGTGATTTATTTAAGGCTTTGGTCTTTGCATTGTCAGCAAATTCTCGGCATAAGGTTTCAACATTAGCACTATATACACAAGTGTTCATTGTAGATTAGGCCTTGAATAAAGCTCTTTATTTTCCAGTTATTTGACTTTTCTATCACCCATTTACCTGTCTTCCACTTTCTTCATAAATTATAGTTTTCGTCGTCACAAAATCAGACACGTTTATTACTGCTCACATTTGTGAGTAAAAAGATCTGTCTCCGATTTTGTAACACAAGAAGTTTAAAAGGAATTAGGTGAAGACAGACATAGTTGGAGGGTAACCTAGCTTGTTTGTGTAAGGAATTAGGTGTAGACAGACATAGTTGGAGGGTCACCTAGCTTGATTGTGTAAGGAATTAGGTGTAGACAGACATAGTTGGAGGGTCATCTAATCTGATTGTGTAAGGAATTAGGTGTAGACAGACATAGTTGGAGGGTTACCTAATTTGATTGTGTAAGGAATTAGGTGTAGACAGACATAGTTGGAAGGTCACCTAGTTTGTGTAAGGAATTAGGTGTAGACAGACATAGTTGGAGGGTCACCTAGTTTGTGTAAGGAATTAGGTGTAGACAGACATAGTTGGAGGGTCATTTAGTTTGATTTTGTAAGGAATTAGGTGTGGACAGACATAGTTGGAGGGTCACCTAGCTTGATTGTGTAGGGAATTAGGTATAGACAGACATAGCTGAAGGGTCACCTTGTTTGATTATGTGAGGAATTAGGTGTAGACAGACATAGTTGAAGGGTTATCTAGCTTGATTGTGTAAGGAATTAGGTGTAGACAGACATAGTTGGAGGGTCACCTAGCTTGATTTTGTAAGGAATTAGGTGTGGACAGACATAGTTGGAGGGTCACCTAGCTTGATTGTGTAGGGAATTAGGTATAGACAGACATAGCTGAAGGGTCACCTTGTTTGATTGTGTGAGGAATTAGGTGTAGACAGACATAGTTGAAGGGTCATCTAGCTTGATTGTGTAAGGAATTAGATGTAGACAGACATAGTTAAATGGTCACCTTAGCTTGGTTGTCTTCAGTTCTCTCAGAATTTTGTTTTTTATCCAATACGTGATTGATTCCAGAAGATTGTTTGTATTATTTGGTTAGTTCTAACTGTAGCATATGGTTTAACAACTCTTTAGATCAGCGACAAATAGAGGTGTTGAGACGCATTCAGTGTATCGTGTTTAAACGTTTGTAAGGGTACTTAGAAGATGAAAAACAACAAATATGAGAATGTTACTTTGTGTATGTTAGATCAGAGAGAAAACAAGAATAAAGTTTGTTTACTGCCTAATGTTAAAGAAACAACTCGTAGATTCTTTAGTGATATATTACTGTGTGAGTTAGTGGTCAAATAATAAATAACATAATGCATATACGAACTATAGAATTTATTGATAAATAAAAAAACATATGTACATTGATTAAAAACCTTATTTAATATAACAAAATATAACAAAAGCTATCTCAGTTGATGTCAACTTTATTTGCGTAACAGAATCCACGAACACAGACAAGTATTGGCAACAAATACGTTCAGAAGGATGTGAGGTTTTAAAATATCACGTGCCAACATGTTTTTGTTCTGCACTAAGTTTGAACACTAACCGATAGGAACCGGGTCTTCGTTTAGTAGCACGCGCCATTTTATTTTAACGGCCAAAATATAACCGCCATCTTTGTTTACGCTAACATTGGAGTTATGGCGTGCGGTACGTAAGCGCAGGCGCGAGTAAATGGTTCGTATAGATAAAAAAACAAAAAACGTGGGGGCTTTCTGTAAATTTCGAGCAAGACACAAACACTTAAACATATAAAAGATACATCGAAGGTTCACTGAAAAATAGGACCCATATTTGGGTAGCTGTTGTGTCTGCCATTAACAACTAAACCGTACAGTTAATTGTAGGCAAACTCTAAAATTATAACAATGATATCATATCTACTTTGTCTTTTTATAAACGACACATCTGATTATACAGAATTTGGAGTTTAATAACTTTTCTTCACGTGAGTATGGATGACGTTATTCAGAAACGTTAGCACAATCTAAGTCTGTCTGACTCTTTCAAGTTTAAACTGAATTCATCGACTCTGTAAAGAAGTTAACACGTTAAAACTGAGCCCTTGTTATCACATTAACCACTGTATACTTATTAATACAAATAACAGTGTGTCTGATGAGACAACTTGTTGTCTTCGTTTTCATTGGCTCGGTAAAGAATGTTAACACGTTAAAACTGAGTCTTTGTTATCACATTAACCACTGTATACTTATTAATACAAATAATAGTGTGCCTGATGAGACAACTTGTTGTCTTCATTTTCATTGGCTCGGTAAAGAACGTTAACACGTTAAAACTGAGTCTTTGTTATCACATTAACCACTGTATACTTATTAATACAAATAACAGTGTGCCTGATGAGACAACTTGTCTTCATTTTCATTGGCTCGGTAAAGAACGTTAACAAGTTAAAACTGAGTCTTTGTTATCACATTAACCACTGTATACTTATTAATACAAATAACAGTGTGCCTGATGAGACAACTTATTGTCTTCATTTTCGCCATTTGCATCTAATACAACAACAACTCACAGTTCTTTTATACAAGTTGTTAATACACCGCCCCCTAGTGGCATGTCTGCGGACATGTACTGTTACAAGCCGATGTTCCTTTGTGTAGCTTTGTCCTCAGTAATAAGTAACAAACAATTTTTAATGCACCGAACACGACACAATAATTTCAAGCAAATGTTTATTACCACACCGAAAAACGGCTCTATAATCTATACCAAACAAAATAACACCGACTCATCTATACCAAACAAAACATAACACCTACCAAGAGCACCGTCGTGTAAACAACCTTAACGTGCTTTCTATCCAATAATTTCTGACAAGCAAGGATCTGTTGAAAATAATTACATTTAAATCCGTACTCGCCTGACGCTGGGGCGTTGGTAGTAAATAAAATATCTGATCGAAAGTACACTAAATCATAGTAAAGCCTGACACAAGGGGACGTGACAAATATCCTACGGTGTTACTCAAAACAACTAAACTCCTACAAGTACAGACAAATGAGACGTATGTCAGAACGTTTTCAAATGTTGAATACAATATCTGATACTGTATACTTATTAATGTTTAACACAATAACTACTGTATCTGATGCTGTATACATATTAATGTTTAACACATTAACTACTGTATCTGATACTATATACTTATTAATGTTTAACACATTAACTACTGTATCTGATGCTGTATACTTATTAATGTTTAACACATTAACTACTGTATCTGATGCTGTATACATATTAATGTTTAACACATTAACTAATGTATCTGATACTGTATACATATTAATGTTTAATACATTAACTAATGTATCTGATACTGAATACATATTAATGTTTAACACATTAACTACTGTATCTGATACTGTATAAGTATTAATGTTTAACACAATAACTACTGTATCTGTTACTATATAATTCTTATTAATGTTTAACACATTAACTACTGTATCTGATACTATATACTTATTAATGTTTAACACATTAACTACTGTATCTGATGCTGTATACATATTAATGTTTAACACATTAACTAATGTATCTGATACTGAATACATATTAATGTTTAACACATTAACTACTGTATCTGATACTGTATAAGTATTAATGTTTAACACAATAACTACTGTATCTGTTACTATATAATTCTTATTAATGTTTAACACATTAACTACTGTATCTGATACTATATACTTATTAATGTTTAACACATTAACTACTGTATCTGATACTGAATACTTATTAATGTTTAACACATTAACTACTGTATCTGATACTGAATACTTATTTATGTTTAACAGATTAACTACTGTATCTGATACTGATTACTTATTAATGTTTAACAGGTTAACTACTGTATCTCATACTGTATACTTATTGATGTTTAACACATTAACTACTGTATTCCATACTGTATACATATTAATGTTTAACACATTAACTACTGTATCTGATGAGTATAGCTCTGTGAAACAGTTCTAGTACATCAGACTGTGAGAAATACATTATTTTACTAATTTTATATAGAAAGCGGTCAGCCTAGCTGTATGTATTTGTGTTGCTATGGGAGATAAGACGTTTGTCTAGCGTTACTCTTGTGACATGTCGTAGTACGTGGGTTTCTCCTAAATAATTTATGTACGGTGTAGTCCTGTAGGCTATGGTAGTGAAACATACGTACACGTGCTACAGAGATTTCAATTGTTTCTGGTTGTTGTTATTTTTTAGACTCAAGGTAGATTCTGATCATGCGTGTTTGGACATCCTTCATACTCTCGTTCCCAGGATCCAAAGACGAATGAGGAAGGAACAAGGAAGAGAGAACTCTGGCAGTTATTAATTGAGGGAGGGGGTGGGGGTGAGAGAAATTATAATGTGGTTGCTGGGTGTCTGAATATTCTCATTCGCTTAGAAACGTATTGATCACGAGACCCCGAGAGCACGTTATTTACCGTGTAACACGAGGTCCCTGCCAGAACGAGGCCCGTGCCTGGAGAAATAGACACAATCAGCCGGACACGCCCGAGATCACGTTGTTAACAATGGTTTAAAATGAGGAACTGAGTAAAAGGAATGGCATAACCGGACGAAAGTATCGTCTTATATATTCAGAAAGTGTTTAGGTGGAGATTTGACAAAAAGTAAAACAATAGCTTGATTCCAGTGGTGATAAATCTCCATTGACGAGAATACACGTACTTTAATGTACCAGCTGATGTAGTGACATTAGCTTCAACCCCGTAAACAGTAGATGACCAGTGAAAACTCTACTTCTTGGCTACAGTTAAAGTTACTGCTCATGTTTCATCCGATAACTTCACCATCTTGTAGGTTTTTATATACACATAGAAACAAGTGTTTCAAATGAGAACCCGATATTTAAGACTCGCACGGTTGTTTTTATGTAAATGATGTAGTAAGCTGCTCGGTGTAGCCTTCTTTGTTACATCGACGAAAACATAAACTAAAATGACAACTAAAACCTGTAAACACTACACTCCTTTATCATGTATTTAAACCTTAGCTTATGCACGGTTCGGATTGGTTGTTGAGAGTCACGTGGCCAATGGGAAGTGCCAATTTGGAATAATGTTTCATTAAAAGTTTTCCCGGAGTATACTAACGTCATAATTCATCAAAATTACGTGGAATATTGGACTCAATTATCTCTGTAGCACAAAATCACGGCGAGCACATGAGTTCCTATCAGTTTGTCAATGCAATAAACTCGTGTTACGGGCAGCGAACGCGCGAGACGCCGTGCCACGACTACTACAACCCTCAGGTGTCGGCTTACAACACTTGTTACAGTGGTTCAGCGTCTCCTGTCCAGAAGTACGGACCTTATTCTCAGACAACAGTTCCACCCCTGCAGAAAGGAGATCACGCTCACTTTAACAGTTGCGGTCACCTTAACCCCAGTCAGGGTCCTACACTGTCGGTAACACCGGTACCGAGATGCAAGTATGCGGAACCCAGCTCGGCGTCACCACAAGACTTGACCACGACTCCCAGTTCACACCAGCTGCCTCCTTGCAGCCCCAATCCGCGGGGCTCGCCTCGGCCTACCCAGTCACATTCAACCAGTGGACGCTCACCAGGCCAACAACATCAACCAACAGAAAAAAGCCAGCAGAAAGGGGGCGAGTCGACGGACCAGCCCCACATATACCCCTGGATGACTAAAACGCACGTTGGTCAAAGTAAGTATCTTATTTCTTTCCGGTCAGAGAGGGGAATTTGTGCAGAGTGAGCGTGCAGTGGTTTCGTGGCTACTTTTCTGAGTTTGTGGCCGCAGTAATTCTATAAAACTTTCTGCAAGGCCATAATTTTGTCACTTTCTTCACTCAAAGTCAAATGGAAGACCAACAGAACTTAGTCATAAAACAGAACGAGCCGTGGAACGCCCAGCCCAATTGAAAAAGACGGTTTTATTACAGCTATAAAACCTGACGTGGCTCAGCTGGGAAGGTACAAAGTAATGACAACAGCAGACACTAGGGGAGATAAGTAATTACTGTCTGATGTGTATTAGCCATTAAGCATGTGTTTAAAATTATTTAATTATAGCATTTTCAATTGTTATGAAATACTACAGAAAGGGTTACGCTGTAGATGTCTGTTTCAAATACACATTAACAGAGAACGTAGCGTAGGCTAAGTGGTTATTGTGTGTGTTTTTACACAGATGGAGTGAACGTGACGGGTGAAACAAAACGTCAGAGAACGTCTTACTCTCGCTACCAGACACTGGAGCTAGAGAAAGAATTTCATTTCAACCGCTATCTGACGAGACGCAGAAGGATAGAGATCGCTCACTCCCTCTGTCTCAGTGAACGACAAATCAAGATATGGTTCCAGAACCGAAGAATGAAATGGAAAAAGGAACACAAAATGACCAACACAATTCCTTCACAGAGTCCCCACCACCAGGTTATGGTTAACACAGTTCATGGCTTGAAGGATTACACGTACGGTAACAATGTTTATTAAACGGCTGTAAGTTCATGGATTGATGGATTACACATGTCGTACCAGTATTTATTATACAGTTGTAAGTTCATGGTTTGATTATTACACTGTAATAACTGTTTATTAGACAGTTGTAAGTTCGTGGCTTGATTATTACACTGTAATTGTTTATTAAACAGTTGTAAATTCACGGTTTGATTATTACAGTGTAATAACTGTTTATTAAATAGTTGTATGTTCATGGCTTGATTATTACAGTGTAATAACTGTTTATTAAACAGTTGTAAGTTCATGGTTTGATTATTACAGTGTAATTGTTTATTAAACAGTTGTAAATTCACGGTTTGATTATTACAGTGTAATAACTGTTTATTAAATAGTTGTATGTTCATGGCTTGATTATTACAGTGTAATAACTGTTTATTAAACAGTTGTAAGTTCATGGCTTGATTATTACAGTGTAATAACTGTTTATTAAACATTTTATATGCAAAAACGGCTCGTTTGGATTGAGAAAGTATTTCAAATAGAAGAGCGAACAACGTTTCGACCTTCTTCGGTCATCGTCAGGTTCACAAAGAAAGAGGTAACTGACCGGAAGCTGACCACATGTTTGGAAGGGGTTGTGTAACTAAGTGTCGTAATGTAGAGGGCGGGGTTAGATGTTTGAATATATAATTTTATCTATAATATTAATATAGGTATAATGGCGTTCCTTTATATTGGTTTATTTTTGGTTTAAATTGTTGTATAAGTAAGGCTTCTTTAATTTTGCGTTTGTTTATGTTTGTTTCTTTATTTAGTATTTTAGTGTTTTCTATGGAAACCAGTTAGCAACCTTCATAGAATTCACCACAATAAAGACAAACTTCATGTTCAACAACCAAAACTATATACAAACAAATGGCCTAAGCATGGGCAACCCAGTATCACGAGTTCTATCCAATATTTTTATGACACAAATTGAAACACAAGCAATTAATACAGCATTACATCCACCACTATACTGGTACAGATATGTAGATGACACGGTTGCGGGATTCAAATCTACAGAACACAGACATAATTTTTTCAATTACATTAACTCTATACATCCCAACATTAACTTCACATGTGAACAGGAAGAAAGCAATCAAATATCATTTCTTAACCTCAAAATTATAAGAACCGTCACACAATTCAAAACCGAAATTCACCGAAAAATCACCCATACTGGACTATACATTCCTTGGGACTTAGCACATGAAACAAAACAAAAACTCAACATACTAAGAAACCAGATAAACACAGCCATAAAACTATGCTCACCAGATAAAATTAACGATGAATTGGACAAAATAAAACAATACTTCATCAACATCAATAAGTTTCCTCTACAAATCGTAGAAAACATTATACGCACACACCTAGACAGAAAGCAAAATCAACCAACAAAAGTAAATATATCTCACGAATCAAAAAAATAACGAAACCATAAACTGTTGTATACCATATATTCTCAACATCAGCAAACAAATAACCAACATTTGGCAAAAACTAGTAACAAAATATAACATTCCAGTTAACACTAAATTTATTCAAAAACCAGGCACAAAACTGAGGTCTATACTATGTAAGAACTACACTGACAAACACCACACCTACATTATTTATAAAATACAATATGATAACTGCCACGACTTCTATATTGGAGAAACAAGTATAAAAATGGAAACCAGATTCAAAGAACATAAAAAGTCACCTTCACACGTTTTCGAACACTGCAAGTCAAATGAACACAACATAACCATAGAAAACACTAAAATACTAAATAAAGAAACAAACATAAACGCAAAATTAAAGAAGCCTTACTTATACAACAACTTAAACCAAAAATAAACCAATGTAAAGGAACGCCATTATACCTATATTAATATTATAGATAAAATTATATATTCAAACATCTAATCTCGCCCTCTACATTACGACACTCAGTTACACAACCCCTTCCAAACATGTGGTCAGCTTTCGGTCAGTTACATCTTTCTTTGTGAACCTGACGATGACCGAAGAAGGTCGAAACATTGTTCGCTCTTCTATTTGAAATATTTTCTCAACCCAAACGAGCCGTTTTTGCATATAAAATTCTCAACAAGTGGGTTTCTCGACATCACTGATTGTTTATTAAACAGTTGTAAGTTCATGGCTTGATTATTACAGTGTAATAACTGTTTATTAAACAGTTGTAAGTTCATGTAATAACAGTGTAATAACTGTTTATTATACAATTTTCTTTATTGAATTTCTAGAATATGAAATATGAATTGAAACAATTTATTACTGGAATGTAAGTACATTAGCAATGACTCATATAGAAGTTTCATTCAGGGGAATATCGGCTGTCTTTTTCCGGTTGTTTGCTAATTTTCATAGTGTGTAATGTTAGGATCATAAAATACCATTTGGTTTCACGTTTCTTAACTTCTTACATATTTTAAGGGGTTTAGTATTAAAATTAATGATGACTTCGAGTGAAAAGTATATTTAGAAAGGGGAGACATATAACTGGTAGGGTTTGAGAGATGTTTAGTGTCTTTATTTGTTTCTTTTAAATAATTACCAGCTAATGTTCTATTTTTGTGTTCTTCAATGTAACCACGTGATCTTGTGTCACGAGCTCCACGTACTCTTTACGTGAATATATTTCGTTGTTTTATTGGCGCTGATGTAGTATTTCATAGTTATTTTTTTATGCAGTAAAACTAAACATATTTTGTATGACTTCAGTTCTTCTGTTTTTTCTTCTGTTCCAGGCATTTGTCTGTCCTGAAAACCCGCCTGCTCGTGCTGAGCCTCGTGTTAGAAAAGAACCAGAATCCGGCATATTACCATCACGTTTTTTTTGTTAGCTGACATTCGCTATTTATTCATGTTTGTTACGGTTTTTTGCGTACTTTACGAATCATGCGCATGCGCGACCACAGATGAACCGAAAGTGCTGGTAACATCTATAAACTTTAATATGAAGGCTGGTATTATATTTACTGTTATTGGTTTCATTAACCATTGTGTGGTAAATTAAAACTGTTATTAACATATTGAAACTAGGTTTAACAGTTCTGTTTGTTTGTTTTTTTATTGAAAGGGTTTTGGGGAAACTGTAATCGTCTCTGGACGAAAAGCTGAGAAAATTCCAGACTTTGTTTTGTTCTGTCCGAAAGAAACATCGTTTTTCTATTTTAAAATAGACAGGAAATAATTGAATTTTTCTATAATGTCAGATGTGATGTTATAAAGCTACAGCTGTCTACTAAGTCCGTAATCGATGTGTTTGTCATAGCTTTTGCAATCACACACGTGAAAACTCGCACGTATCTCTCGGTACTGCACTAAAATTTAGGCCTCGATTCCTCTCGCTGGGTACAGCAGATAGCCCAGTGTGGCTTTAGCGATACTGTTGTCAGTTGTTGAGTTCTTACTTTCAGTTCTATTGTTAATGTACCGTGTCAAGCTTGAAACGTGTACGTGCATTTTTAAGACTACACTATTTTTAACGATTCTTTGGTCATGCCTCAGAACCCGCCAGAAGGTCTGTGTAATATTCTGTCAGATATGATGTCCCTCTAGTGGCTGAACGCAGAACTTTCCCATTATTCTTATTGCTTGGTTTACCACTAGTTGCTGCCTAGTGTAGTGCACAACTGTTTTGTAAAATAATTCTAATTATTTTTGGAACATCAGAGTATTAAGGATAAAAGGTGTATTTTTGTTACTTCATTCTAACCTGAGTAAGCGTGTTCTAAACATGGTCGATTTTTCCTCCCGTGGAATAGCGGTGTGTTTGCGGACACACACTGCCATGGTGGTCAGAGCACAGATAGCACATTGTGTAGCTTTGTGCTTAATTAAACAGAAAATATTTATTTTACATTTCAATTTATATCATTTTCGGGCATGTGCAACCTATCAAAACACGTGTACTGTGGTATATGCAACCTTTCATAACTTGTGTACTATGGTATGTGCAACTTTTCATAACATGGGTATGTGCAACCTATCATAACTCGTGTACTCGGGTACATGTAACCTTTTATAACTTGTGTACTATGGTATGTGCAACTATTCATAATCCGTGAACTATGGTATGTGCAATCTTTCATAACCCGTGTACTTGGGTATGTGCAACCTTTTATAACACGTGTACTCGGGGATGTGCAACTTTTCATAACCCGTGTACTATGTTATGTGCAACCTATCATAACCCGTGCACTGTGGTATGTGCAACCTATCATAACCCGTGTACTATGGTATGTGCAACTTTTCATAACTCGTGTACTGGGACATGTGCAATCTTTCATAACGTATGTACAGTTTTGTTAAGATGTAAACACCTGTTTATTTGTTTTCCATGTTATTTTGTGACGGATACAAAGTCCTTGTTTGATTAAGCACAGAGAGAAGCCCGCGTTCACGTTTGTTTATATTTTTTGGTTCGTGTGTAAATAATGAAATAAGAGTACTGTGTTATATTGTTGTCCAGATGTAGGCTTAGTTTACGAACTGTCAATAAATATCATGAACAATACCTGTGTATGTTTCTTTGAGCTAAAACACTAAAAACTTTCACGAGTGAAATTCTAACAAAATTTAACAAGAGCGAAAGTTAAAGTGGTTCTATCCACCTCACTGAATGAGACCAGTCACTTTCACTCATTCAGAGCAGTCACTTTCATTTATTCAGATCAGTCACTTTCATTCATTCAGAGCAGTCACTAGGAGCAGTAACTTTCATTCATTCAGAGCAGTCACTAGGAGCAGTCACTTTCATTCATTCAGAGGAGCCACAAGGAGCAGTCACTTTCATTCATTCAAAGCAGCCACAAGGAGCAGTCACTTTCACTCATTCAGAGCAGCCACTAGGAGCAGTCACTTTCACTCATTCAGAGCAGTCACTTTCATTTATTAAGATCAGTCACTTTCATTCATTCAGAGGAGCCACAAGGAGCAGTCACTTTCATTCATTCAGAGGAGCCACAAGGAGCAGTCACTTTCATTCATTCAGAGGAGCCACTAGGGGCAGTCACTTTTATTCATTCAGATCAGTCACTAGGAGCAGTCACTTTCATTCATTCACTTACATTAAAATAACTCATATCAGGAGACTTATATAAGATTAACTCATCTGTGGACTTATGTTCGAATAACTCATATCAGTAGACTTACATTAGAATATCTCATATCAGTAGACTTACATCAGAATACCTCACATCAGTAGACTTACATTAGAATAACTCATCAGTGGACTTACATCAAAATAATTCATATCAGTATACTTGTATTAGAATATCTCATATCAGTGGAACATTTAGTAACTTTAATCACTAGATATTGCAAAGATTCACCATTGGAACATTTAGTAATTTTAATCACTAGATATTGCAAAGATTCACCATTGGAACATTTAGTAACTTTAATCACTAGATATTGTAAAGATTCACCATTGGAACATTTAGTAACTTTAATCACTAGATATTGTAAAGATTCACCATTGGAACATTCAGTAACTTTAATCATTAGATATTTTAAAGATTCACCATTGGAACATTTAGTAACTTTAATCACTAGATATTGTAAAGATTCACCATTTAAACATTTAGTAACTTAATCATTAGATATTGTAAAGATTCACCATTGGAACATTTAGTAACTTAATCACTAGATATTGTAAAGATTCACCATTGGAACATTTAGTAACTTAATCACTAGATATTGTAAAGATTCACCATTGGAACACTTAGTAACTTAATCACTAGATATTGTAAAGATTCACCATTGGAACACTTAGTAACTTAATCACTAGATATTGTAAAGATTTACCATTGGAATATTTAGTAACTTTAATCACTAGATATTGTAAAGATTCACCATTGGAACATTTAGTAACTTAATCACTAGATATTGTAAAGATTCACCATTGGAACATTCAGTAACTTTAATCATTAGATATTTTAAAGATTCACCATTGGAACATTTAGTAACTTTAATCACTAGATATTGTAAAGATTCACCATTTGAACATTTAGTAACTTAATCACTAGATATTGTAAAGATTCACCATTGGAACATTTAGTAACTTAATCACTAGATATTGTAAAGATTCACCATTGGAACATTTAGTAACTTAATCACTAGATATTGTAAATATTCACCATTGGAACATTTAGTAACTTAATCACTAGATATTGTAAAGATTCACCATTGGAACACTTAGTAACTTAATCACTAGATATTGTAAAGATTCACCATTGGAACACTTAGTAACTTAATCACTAGATATTGTAAAGATTCACCATTGGAACATTTAGTAACTTTAATCATTAGATATTGTAAAGATTCACCATTGGAACACTTAGTAACTTAATCACTAGATATTGTAAAGATTCACCATTGGAACACTTAGTAACTTAATCACTAGATATTGTAAAGATTCACCATTGGAACATTTAGTAACTTTAATCATTAGATATTGTAAAGATTCACCATTGGAACATTTAATAACTTTAATCACTAGATATTTTGAAAACTCACCAATTAGCAATAAGCTGTGAATAAAGTCTTAACTTGTTGGTAATACTAAAACAATTATTTTGAAAGTTTTTTATACATGTATAAATACATCCATTAAATTTGCGTAGGGTCAGTTAAATCTAGTTTCTGATCTAAAAATATAATTAGTATAATTTTATTAAAAACATTTACTTTCTGTATTATTTTATTAAAAACATTTACTTTCTGTAATATTTTATTAAAAACATTTACTTTCTGTAATATTTTATTAAAAACATTTACTTTCTGTATTATTTTATTAAAAACTTTTACTTACTGTATTATTTTATTAAAAACTTTTACTTACTGTATTATTTTATTAAAAACTTTTACTTTCTGTATTATTTTATTAAAAACTTTTACTTACTGTATTATTTTATTAAAAACTTTTACTTTCTGTATTATTTTATTAAAAACTTTTACTTTCTGTATTCAGTATTAATTTTAAAATAATGTTCACAACAAGAATTTTAGTTCAATTAAAAAAACAAGCATAAATAATGTTTAAACTTGTCAGGAGTGAAGTTATAAACATTACAGTACTGTCAGGAGTGTAGTTATAAACATTACAGTACTGTCAGGAGTGAAGTTATAAACATTACAGTACTGTCAGGAGTGAAGTTATAACCATTACAGTACTGTCAGGAGTGAAGTTATAAACATTACAGTACTGTCAGGAGTGATGTTATAACCATTACAGTACTGTCAGGAGTGAAGTTATAAACATTACAGTACTGTCAGGAGTGAAGTTATAAACATTACAGTACTGTCAGGAGTGAAGTTATAAACATTACAGTACTGTCAGGAGTGAAGTTATAAACATTACAGTACTGTCAGGAGTGAAGTTATAACCATTACAGTACTGTCAGGAGTGAAGTTATAAACATTACAGTACTGTCAGGAGTGAAGTTATAAACATTACAGTACTGTCAGGAGTGTAGTTATAAACATTACAGTACTGTCAGGAGTGTAGTTATAAACATTACAGTACTGTCAGGAGTGTAGTTATAAACATTACAGTACTGTCAGGAGTGAAGTTATAAACATTACAGTACTGTCAGGAGTGTAGTTATAAACATTACAGTACTGTCAGGAGTGTAGTTATAAACATTACAGTACTGACAGGAGTGTAGTTAGAAAAACTACAAACTTGTATTCTCAATAGTGTGCTTAGAAACACTACAAACTTGTATGTATTGTCAATTGTGCAGTTCGAAACACTACAACCTTGTACTATAAATAGTGTAGTTAGAAACACTACAAACTTGTACTGTAAAGTGAAGTTAGAAACACTACAAACTTGTACCGTCAAGTGTAGTTAGAAACACTACAAACTTGTACCGTCAAGTGTAGTTAGAAACACTACAAACTTGTATGTATTGTCAATAGTGCAGTTACAAACTCTACAAACTTGTATTGTCAATAGTGCAGTTAGAAACACTACAAACTTGTACTGTCAATAGTGTAGTTAGAAACACAACAAACTTGTACCGTCAAGTGTAGTTAGAAACACTACAAACTTGTATGTATTGTCAATAGTGCAGTTACAAACTCTACATACTTGTATTGTCAATAGTGCAGTTAGAAACACTACAAACTTGTACTGTCAATAGTGTAGTTAGAAACACTACAAACTTGTGCTGTCAATAGTGTAGTTAGAAACACTACAAGCTTGTACTGTCAATAGCGTAGTTGGAAACACTACAAACTTGTGCTGTCAATAGTGTAGTTAGAAACACCACAAGCTTGTACTGTCAATAGCGTAGTTGGAAACAATACAAATTCTTATTGTCAATAGTGTAGTTAAAAACACTACAAACTTGTACTTTCAATAGTGTAGTTAGAAACTACAAACTTGTATTGTCAATTGTGCAGTTAGAAACACCACGAAGTTGTACTGTCAATAGTGTAGTTAGAAACTACAAACTTGTATTGTCAATAGTGTAGTTAGAAACACTATAAACTTGTATTGTCAATAGTGTAGTTTAAAACATTACAAATTTGTATTGTCAATAGTGCAGTTAGAAACTCTACAAACTTCTTTGTCAATAGTGCAGTTAGAAAAACAACAAACATGTATAGTCAATAGTGTAGTTAGAAACACCACAAACTTGTATTATCAACATTGTATTTGAAAAAAACTATAAAGTTGTATTGTGAAAAGTGTGGTTGGAAAGACTACAAACCTGTATTGTCATTAGTGCAGTTAGAAACACTACAAACTTGTACTGTCAATAGTGTTCTTAGAAACACTACAAACTTGTTTTCTCAATTGTGTGGTTAAAGAAACTGCAAACTTGTATTGTAAATAATTTAGTTAGAAACACTACAAACTTGTACTGTCAATAGTGTAGTTAGAAACACTACAAACTTGTACTGTCAATAGTGTAGTTAGAAACACTACAAACTTGTACTGTCAATAGTGCAGTAAGAATAACGACAAACTTGTACTGTGAATAGTGTGGTTAGAAAAACTAAAAAATTGTATGTATTGTCAATAGTGCAGTTACAAACACTACAAACTTATATTGTCAATAGTGTAGTTAGAAACACTAGAAACTTGTACTGTCAATAGTACAGTTAGAAACACTAGAAACTTGTTCTGTCAATATTGTAGTTAGAAACACTACAAACTTGTATTGTAAATAATTTAGTTAGAAACACTACAAACTTGTAAAATATTTTCAATAGTTTAGAAAGAAACACTACAAACTTGTACTGTCAATAGTGTAGTTAGAAACACTATAAACTTGTATTGTCAATAATGTAGTTAGAAACACGACAAACTTGTATTGTCAATAGTGTGGTTAAAGAAACTACAAACTTGTATTGTCAATAGTATTGTTGGAAACACTACAAACATGTTCTATCAATAGTGTAGTTAGAAACACAACAAACTTGTATTATCAATAGCGTAGTTTAAAACACTACAAACTTGTATTGTCATTAGTGCAGTTAGAAACACTGCAAACTTGTATTGTCAATAGTGTAGTTAGAAACACTATGAACTTCTACTGTCAATAGTGTAGTGAGAAATAATACCAACTGTCAAATGTATCTAGAAGCACTTCAAACATTTAATTTCAATGGTGTAGTTAGAAACCGTACAAACTTCTACTGTCAATAGTGCAGTTAGAAACACTACAAACTTGTATTTTTATTTGTGTAGTTAGAAACACTACAAACATGTATTGTAAATAGTTTTGTTAGAAACACTACAAACTTCTATTGAAAATAGTGTGGTTACAAACACTACAAACTTGTGTTTTTAATAGTGTAGTTAGAAACACAAGAAACTTCTGCTGTCAAAAGTGTAGTTAGAAACACTAGAAACTTGTACTGTCAATAGTGTAGTTATAAACCTTACAAGCTTGTAATTTCAATAGTGAAGTTAGAAAATTTGTAAACTTGTATTGTCAATAATGTAGTTAGAAACACTATAAACATGCACTATAAATAGTGTAGTTAGAAGCACTAGAAACTTGTATTGTCAATAGTGCAGTTAGAAACACTATAAATAGTGTAGTTAGAAGCACTAAAAACTTGTATTGTCAATAGTGCAGTTAGAAACACTACAAACTCTTATTGTCAATAGTGTAGTTAGAAACACTACAAACTCTTATTGTCAATAGTGTAGTTAGAAACACTACAAACTCTTATTGTCAATAGTGTAGTTAGAAACGCTACAAACATGTAATGTCAATAGTGTAATTAGAAACACCACAAACGTCTTTGTTAAAAGTGCTGTTAGAAACACTACAAACTTGTGTTGTCAATAGTGAACATAGAAACACTACAAACTTGTACTGTCAATAGTGTAGCTAGAAATACAACAAACAATAGTATAGTTAGAAGCACTAGAAACTTGTATTGTCAATAGTGCAGTTAGAAACACTACAAACTTTTATTGCCAATAGTGCAGTTAGAAACCCTACAAACTTGTTTTTAATAGCGTTGTTGGAAACACTAGAAACTGGTATTGTCAATAGTGTAGTTAGAAACACTATAAACTTCTTTGTCAATAGTGCAGTTAGAAACATGACAAACCTGTATTGTCAATAGTGTAGTCAGAAAAACTGCAAACTTGCATTGTCAATAGCGAAGTTAAAAACAGTACAAGCTTGTACTGTCAATAGTGTAGTTAGAAACACTACAAACTTCTACTGTCAATAGGGCAGTTAGAATTACGACAAACTTGTACTGTCAATAGTGTGGTTAGAAAAACTAAAAACTTGTATGTATTGTCAATAGTGCAGTTACAAACACTACAAACTTGAATTGTCAATAGTGGAGTTAGAAACACTACAAACTTGTATGTATTGCAAATAGTGTAGTTAGAAACACTAGAAACTTGTACTGTCAATAGTTTATCAAGAAACATTACAAACTTGTACTGTCAATAGTGCAATTAGAAACACTACAAACTTGTATTGTCAATAGTGTAGTTAGAAACATACAAACTTCTACTGTCAATAGTGCAATTAGAAACACTATGAACTTGTACCGTCAAGTGTAGTTAGAAACACTACAAACTTGTATGTATTGTCAATAGTGCAGTTACAAACTCTACATACTTGTATTGTCAATATTGTAGTTGGAAACACTACAAGCTTGTACTGTCAATAGTGTAGTTAGAGACACTACAATCTTTTGTTGTCAATACTGCAGTTAGAAAGCCTACAAACTTTTATTTTCAATTATGTACTTAGAAACACAACAATTTTCTGTTGTGAATAGTGTAGTTAGAAACACTAGAAACTTGTACTGTGAATAGTGTAGTTAGAAACCTTACAAGCTTGTAATTTCAATAGTGTAGTTAGAAACTCTATAAACTTGTATTGTCAATAATGTAGTTAGAAACACTACAAACTTGTATTGTCAATAGTGTAGTTAGAAACATTACGAAATTGTACTGTCTATAGTGTAGTTAGAAACTAGAAAGTTGTAGTGTCAATAGTGTCCTTTCAAACACGACAAACTTGTACTGTGAATAGTGTATTTAGAAACACTATAAACTTGTATTGTCAATAGTGCAGTTAGAAACTCTACAAAGTTCTTTGTCAAAGGTGCAGTTAGAAATACAACAAACATGTATTGTCAATAGTGTGGTTAGAAACACCACAAACTTGACTGTCAATAGCGTAGTTAAAAACACCACAAACTTACATTATCAGCATTGTATCTGAAAAAACTATAAACTTGTATTGTGAACAGTGTGGTTGGAATGACTACAAACTTGTATTGTCAATAGTGTAGTTAGAAACACTACAAACTTGTACTGTCAATGGTACAGTTAGAAACACTATAAACTTGTACTGTCAATAGTGTAGTTAGAAACTCTACAAAGTTCTTTGTCAAAGGTGCAGTTAGAAATACAACAAACATGTATTGTCAATAGTGTGGTTAGAAACACCACAAACTTGACTGTCAATAGCGTAGTTAAAAACACCACAAACTTGCATTATCAGCATTGTATCTGAAAAAAACTATAAACTTGTATTGTGAACAGTGTGGTTGGAATGACTACAAACTTGTATTGTCAATAGTGTAGTTAGAAACTCTACAATCTTGTATTGTGAATAGTGTAATTTGAAACTCTACAAACCTTTATTATCAATAGTTTTGTCAGAACAATAAAAACATGTACTATCAATTGTGTAGTCAGAAACACTTCAAACTTGTATTGTTAAAAATGAAGTTAGAAACACTATAAACTTGTATTGTCAATAGTGCAATTAAAAACACTACAAACTTGTATTGTAAATAGTGTGGTTGGAAACACTATATATTTGTACTGTCAACAGTGTAGTTAGAAAAACTACAAATTTGTATTGTCAATAGCGTAGTTAGAAACACTACAAACTTGTATTGTCAATAGTGTAGTTAGAAACACTACAATCTTGTACTGTCAATAGTGCAGTTAGAAATATTTCAGTCTTGTTCTGTCAATAGTGTAGTTAGAAATACTACAAGATTGTACTTTCAATTTATCTATATATTCAGTATCTCTGTTAGAGAAGTTATCCAAATACAGTACACCTGTTAAACAAATTGTCCACGCATAGTACGATACTTGTAAAAGTTTATTTTGTAGAAAGGTTAAAATGATATATTCTCTGATTGTTCATATTACTTTAACTAGAATTATGTTCGCGTAGCAATAATTAAATATCTAGCACGGATGTAAATGAATAATTACAAAACTAAACTAACAAGTGGCGCCACCAAACGAGTCTTACAGACATATTTACAGAATGCCACCAGACTTTCGACTTTGTTTTCAGATGTTCAGTGAGTGTCATGTTTAATCATCAGTTTCGTTTTCAATTTCAGAATGTGAATGTTTCACTCAGCTCTGTGAGGTTAACACTTCACTTGACTTTGTAAAAGTAATTTTCACTTCAGTTTCTTTAATTAGCGTTACGTTCACGTTGTGAGGTTAATGTTGCATTCGAGTTGGTAAGTTTTTCTTACCTAGTGGATACATACTATAATTTATAAAGTAACTGTACCCTTCCTATCCATTCATCATTTGTGAGTTATGCGCCAGTGTCTTCAGTAAAAAGAAAATCGATTTTGTGATTTTTCATAGCATGGTGTCAAGTTTTTTCTCTAAAAGTTGAAACATCTTTTTTTCTCGTTGAATAACGGAGGGAAACCCGTTTTCTTACAACAAAACTCGGAACAACAAATGTATATTTAAATTCCGATAAATCAAGTGCTTAGGATTAATTAAAACACAACACTTAAAGTTAATATTGGATTTACTTTTAAAAGTTAAGTCATCAAAACATTACAGAACTGATAAAGCATAGTTTTAAACAACATCAAAACCATTTGGTAACATGTAAAGACGTTCGTAAAACTATCTTCTAAACACAATAAAATTCCCTGAAGGCCCGGCATGGCCAGGCGGTTAACGCACTTGACTCGTAATCCGAGGGTCGCGGGTTCAAATCCCTCCCAACAAAACATACTCGCCCTTTCAACCGGGGGGGGGGCGTTTTTAAGTGACTTTTCATTGTTAAAAGAGTAGCCCAAGAGTTGGCATGGATTGTGATAACTAGCTGATTTTCCTCTAGTTTTGCACAACTAAATTAGGGACGGCTAGCGCCGGTAGCGCGAAATTCGAAACAAACTAAACATCACTGAAACTTTCCCTATAGCTGTAACAACTCTCTCAAACATGTATTCTAAAATACTTGTAACAACTCTATTAAAACTTATAACAACTCCACTAAAGCCTTTCTTCTAAACTTGTTATAATTCAGCTAAGCCTATTTTATCAAGTCTGTAATTTTTCGTAGATTGTGTATGGTTACCACAGGTGTTAAAGAAAATACTGTGAGCAGTTGAAATCTTTGAAAGACCGAAGTATTGCTACGCATGTGACTTGAAGTTTGTAGAGCGACTCATCTGTTCCTTGATAAAGTTACAAAATCAATAATTTAAACATTTCCCGCTATAAGTTGTCAAAGTTTTTATTAAACGAATCTCATTTGAGGAAGTGCAGAGGTATTTTGTTAAACAACTTGGTAGTTTGAGGCTCCGCGTGATGAGCCGTGAGGAAACTGTTACTGGACCGTAGCAAGTCATGTGATTAAACCTAGTGGGATTATTTGAACGTACGGCTAATAATAAACAAAACCAGAAGTTCATTTTATTTCGTTACCGAGTTTCACGTCTGGAAACGGCTTTTAAGCCTTTTCCCACCTCAAGAGTGTTGGTGTTGTAATTAATTATTTGAATCACCATTCACCACGAGGTGACCTTCCTTATTTCCCAGATCTTTCGCTTCACGTGTTCCCTCACACTTTTAATTTTAAAAAGAAAGTAACATTACGCTGAAGTTTAATGAAATTCAGCAGAAAAAATTCATTCCACCTCGCACTGTAAGGGAGTATACAAGTTAAACCAGTGCTAACATTGCAAGGGAATATATATATATATTAAAACAGTGCTAAGAATGTGATGGAGTATATAAATTAACACAGTGCTAACACTGCAAGGGAATATATATATATATTAAAACAGTGCTAAGAATGTGAGGGAGTATATAAATTAACACAGTGCTAACATTGCAAGGGAGTATATATATATTAAAACAGTGCTAAGAAAGTGAGGGAGTATATAAATTAACACAGTGCTAACATTGCAAAGGGAGAATATAAATTAAAACAGTGCTAACATTGCAAGGGAGTATATAAATTAAAACAGTGCTAACATTGTAAGGGAGTATACATATATATATTAAAACAGTACTAAGAATGTAAGGGAGTATATATATATTTAAGCAATGCAAAGATTTGAATATCTCTTGATTTGTCCACGAATATTTTAAAATATCTTCATTCTCTTGAAAAATAAAAATAACTCGTAGAATTACTAATATTATAATGAACGTTTTGTAGAATTACTAATATTATAATGAACGTTTTGTAGAATTACTAATATTATAATGAACGTTTTGTAGAATTACTAATATTATAATGAACGTTTTGTAGAATTATTAAAATTATAATGAACGTTTTATAGAATTACTAATATTATAATGAACGTTTTGTAGAATTATTAAAATTATAATGAACGTTTTGTAGAATTACTAATATTATAATGAACGTTTTGTAGAATTACTAATATTATAATGAACGTTTTGTAGAATTACTAATATTATAATGAACGTTTTATAGAATTACTAATATTATAATGAACGTTTTGTAGAATTACTAATATTATAATGAACGTTTTATAGAATTACTAATATTATAATGAACGTTTTGTAGAATTACTAATATTATAATGAACGTTTTATAGAATTACTAATATTATAATGAACGTTTTATAGAATTACTAATATTATAATGAACGTTTTGTAGAATTATTAAAATTATAATGAACGTTCTGTAGAATTACTAATATTATAATGAACGTTTTGTAGAATTACTAATATTATAATGAACGTTTTATAGAATTACTAATATTATAATGAACGTTTTGTAGAATTACTAATATTATAATGAACGTTTTATAGAATTACTAATATTATAATGAACGTTTTGTAGAATTACTAATATTATAATGAACGTTTTATAGAATTACTAATATTATAATAAACGTTCTGTAGAATTACTAATATTATAATGAACGTTTTGTAGAATTACTAATATTATAATGAACGTTTTGTTTACTTCGTTGGTCAACTCTTAAAAGTACCTACAATATCAACATAAAATCATAAGAAAGTTACAGAAGGTTATCTTTGCGGATGAAATTTTTATAAAAATTATGGAATTAATTTCTAAATCATGTAATAAATTCTAAACGTTTATTTCTTGAAAGTGTTTTCACATTATTTCACCATATCGAGTGAAACTTACTGAAAAATTAAAACCAATTTCGGGTAATTTTACTTTCGCCATCTGTCGTATGTTCTTGGAGCTTCTATAAAACAGACATAGCTAAAAATTTCCAAAATTAAATAAACAAATGAATGTCTGAAACCATTGTGTTAAAACATCTTAAAGTTAAGTTTTATATTTTGTATAAATTTAGATCTTATATCCCACCAGATGTCGCTACTGTGAATTTATAGACTTGTAAGTGATTTGAAAGTTTACGATCCTTACCAAGCTAAAAAAGCAATAATAATAACTCATGGTGAACAAAAGGCAGATAGCCTATTGTATTCTTTGTACTAAACCATCAAACCGTTGAATTACTATATTGATGAAATATGTTACTTGTTTATGAAACCGCTGTCTTGAAGTATTTTTATAAAACTATTTCTTGTCAACGAGAAACGTATAGAAATAACATTTGTTCCTGTTCAAATATATTCTAATACCACTTGTAGTATTATAATTACACAAACAAATTATTAAAATCGACTTGAATTGAGACAGGGACAAATATCATTAATTAATAAACCTGGAACGGGTCATACCAGTAGTAGTTTATCATATATCTGTGATTTGTTATACCAGTAGTAGTTTATGATATATCTGTGATTTGTTATACCAGTAGTAGTTTATTATATATCTGTAATTTGTTATACCAGCAGTAGTTTATCATACATCTGTGATTTATTATACCAGTAGTAGTTTATCATATATCTGTGATTTGTTATACCAGTAGTAGTTTATCATAATAACTTATGTTATAACTTATATTACTGAGCAGCCACATTCCCTGAATTCAGCCCTGTATGGATATTCCATATTCCCTGAATACAGCCTTGTATAGATATTACACATTCCCTGAATACAGCCCTGTATGGATACACATTCCCTGAATACAGCCCTGTATGGATACACATTCCCTGAATACAGCCCTGTATGGATACATATTTCCTCAATACAGCCCTGTATGGATATTCCAAATTCCCTGAATACAGCCCTGTATGGATATTCCAAATTCTCTGAATACAGCCCTGTATGGATACACATTCCCTGAATACAGCCCTGTATGGATACACATTCCCTGAATACAGCCCTGTATGGATATTCCAAATTCCCTGAATACAGCCCTGTATGGATACACATTCCCTGAATACAGCACTTTATGGATACACATTCCCTGAATACAGCCCTGTATGGATACACATTCCCTGAATACAGCCCAGTATGAATATTTACCAGTAATCGTCAGCCACGCACACCTTAACAGATGTGCTTCGTTTCTTGATATTCAGGAAAGATATTGGGTTTTGAACTTCACGCACAACGTTTATCAAACCTTCATTAATTCCTTTCAGACCAACAGGGTCTTTTTCATTCTTTACGACGCACGAATTCCTACTTGGATGAAAATGAAAATGATTAAAAACACACTTTCTGTTTCTATTTGTTTAGGTTTATAAGAAACGTTCCAAACAATCATTCAGGAACAATATTCGTATCAAACGACCTTTTGTTTCTATACTATTTCATTACTGCTATTTGAGTTGAACGGTATCTTTGATACCCTCATACAATGCACAGAATATTTCATTATGAAAAGAAAAATCACTCAAACATGATTGGTTTGGTATCTTTTTGAATTACCTGCAAAGCTACTCAAGGGCTATCTGCGCTAGCTGTCCCTACTTTAGCAGTGTAAGACTACAGGGAAAGCAGCTAGTCATCACCACCCACCGCCAACTCTTGGGCTACTCTTTTACCAACGAATAATGGGATTGACCGTCACTTTAAAACGCCCTCACTGCTGAAAGGGCGAACATGTTTGGTGCGACGGGGATTCGAACCCGCAAACCCTCAGATTGAAATCCTTAAAAGAACGCATGTGCATCCGTGAAGTCAGTGCCTGTCTTTACATAATCATCCTTACTGAGTGTTTTAAACTGAAGTTCGTAATAGTGTTACCAACATATAAAAATGGAGAAAAAAGAAATATTTCTAAACATCTTTGAGGTCATCACTTTACTTCTGCCTCTCAATGTGAGTCTCAGCTTGTTTCGGTTTTGTTATCGGAGGACCACTTTTAACTCTCATTGTGGCTGTATGTTTTTAGTAATGACATTGCAATCTTTTTGGTTGAATGGTTGATTGGTTTTGTGTTTTGTGGTGTAAAGCCATAAGCCTATCCGCGTCTATTGTCATCCGACTTTAGAGGTGTTTCATGTGCGGAATACAGAAAATGATAAACCGGAGAGGAGACCAACTTGGGTGTGATCCCAAAAAACACCTTCTCTTCCTTAACTGACTCACAACTCTCAGAGGGATACTTATGATATTACCACTTAATATACTAACAATACTGTTAGTAAAAACCATTCTTTGCTGATAAAACATGTGAATTCACACGTGTGATGGTGTGCTTTCTCTTTCAGTATTTCATATCCACAAAAGTATGAAATCACACATTTTTAGGTTGTCGAGTAAGTAATTACAAAATGCTGTGCTGGTAAGTCGCATTTAAATCTTTCAAATTTTATCTGTGAGACGAAATATTTCTTTCTCGGTAGTTTATTTTTTATGTTTTAACGACGAGTGACACATGTTAAAGATTTTCCATGATTTCGAATTCGAACTTTTTTGTCTATAACAAGTTATTCACTAACATAAATTGTTTATTTGTCGTATCGTAAAGTCCCGGATGTCTTGTGACGTCATTACAATAAAAGTATACATTCTTGTTGTTGTTATTTACTGCAGATTGAAGCTGTAGGCTTAACAGTGAGCAGTAATATCGGCTGGAGTTATGATTATGTAGATTCTGGAACACTTTGAGTTTTTATTCTATTAATGGAACTTTGAATGTCTTACAATTCCCTTCAGCTTTTCTTTACCATTATAGTGCAAATGAAGTCAAGTTCTTCTCAGCGACGGAACTCAGGAGAAAATGATGAATTGATTTTGCTTTGTTCGGTTTTTCAGGGGTTCTCTCTCTTTCTTTGTTAATCTTTCGTTCACGTGTCCCAGACTGACTTTTGTATGAACGTTTACTTGTAAGAAAACGTGTATAAAACATTGCGTTCATACGACACATTTTAGCTTATAATGTATTCAGACAACTATTTTTTTAAATAAAGTATATTTAAAAAATCTTTCACATCCTATAAAAAACCTTTTACGGACTTTTCCTTGTTTCCATGACAAACGGAATGTAATATACATCTCATTTGTATAACATTTGATTCGATTTTCAACTAGCAGGTGGGTATCAAAGTTACTCGAGTGTTTTGAACATAAGTAATACACCCACTCAAGTGTTTTGGACATAAGTAATACACCCACTCCAGTGTTTTGGACATAAGTAATACACCCACTCCAGTTTTTTGGATATAAGTAATACACCCACTCCAGTGTTTTGGACATAAGTAATACACCCAGTCCCGCGTTTGGGACACAAATAATACACCCACTCTATGTTAACAATGAAACGCTGTTCCCACTTTGTTAGAGACCTCGAGTTTGAAAGACTCTAACGTATGTATGAACTGTCTTTTCTTTATCATGGTTGTTAGATTTATTGACCTGGAAGGTACATACAGTTCAGATTTTAAAAACCACCATTTAGCTACTGAAACCTTCTTAACAACTAACTAAGAATCATTCTTTATTTCAACATAAATCATGTTCTGCGGTTTTTAATTAATCTTATGAAAAACATATCTCATATTTTTTGTTCGTTTGTGTTTGAATTTGACTACAACAGTCATTGTTTGTTTACAATACTACAATAGTTATTGTTTGTTTACAACACTACAGCAGTCATTGTTTGTTTACAACACTACAGCAGTCATTGTTTATTTACAACACTACAACAGTCATTGTTTATTTACAACACTACAATAGTTATTGTTTGTTTACAACAGTACAATAATTATTGTTTGTTTACAACAATACAACAGTCATTGTTTGTTTACAACACTACAACAGTCATTGTTTGTTTACAACACTACAACAGTCATTGTTTGTTTTCAACACTACAATAGTTATCGTTTGTTTACAATACTACAATAGTTATTGTTTCTGTACAACACTACAATAGTTATTGTTTGTTTACAACACTACAACAGTTATTGTTTGTTTACAACACTACAACAGTTATTGTTTGCTTACAACACTACAACAGTTATTGTTTGTTTACAACACTACAATAGTTATTGTTTGTTTACAACACTAAAACAGTCATTGTTTGTTTGCAACACTACAGCAGTCATTGTTTGTTTACAACACTACAACAGTCATTGTTTATTTACAACACTACAATAGTTATTGTTTGTTTACAACATTACAATAATTATTGTTTGAAGGCCTGGCATGGCCGAGCGCGTTAAGGCGTGCGCTCGTAATCCGAGGGTCGCGGGTTCGCGCCCACATCGCGCTAAACATGCTCGCCCTCCCAGCCGTGGGGGTGTATAATGTGACGGTCAATCCCACTTTTCGTTGGTAAAAGAGTAGCCCAAGAGTTGGCGGTGGGTGGTGATGACTAGCTGCCTTCCCTCTAGTCTTACACTGCTAAATTAGGGACGGCTAGCACAGATAGCCCTCGAGTAGCTTTGTGCGAAATTCCAAAACAAACAAACAAACAAATTATTGTTTGTTTACAACACTACAACAGTTATTGTTTCTTTACAACACTACAACAGTTATTGTTTGTTTACAACATTACAATAGTTATTTTTTGTTTACAACACTACAACAGTCATTGTTTGTTTACGTATTAAACTATTTCTTGTTACTTTGATATACAGAGAAAGCTACAAAAGAAAACATGTGGATATGAAATACGTGTGTCAAACATATTTATAGAGAAACAAACACGAAGTTTAATAATACGTAATGAACATTGAAAATAACAATGTCACGCGACTTGATATGGAATATTGTTTTACTGTACGAAACAAAACAGTGTGAGACTGTGATTCTTGTTCACTCTACATGTGTTAATGTCATACTGCGTCCACATAATTGTGTGTCAGTAAACGTTAGTTTAATGTGTTTATTCATAAACCTATGTGGAAACTTACATAAGTGTATCTTCTTTATTTTAAAGAAGAGATATTCAATGGACATATTTTCAGACAAAACTTGTGTGGTATTATGGCTCGCTGTTTTCTGGTTTAATGTTCGACATACATTAGAGTTTTTCCTGCGTAGTTAGTCATAAGGAAACGTGTAATGCGGACAAGACATTTACACAGGGTGCCAGAACTCTTCTCGACGTGTATTCTGAACTACCTAAAAATCAGAGTGTGGCACGTCACGCCTAATTCCTCGAAACACGAGGAACCAGAAAAGCCAAAAGGTAAAATAATTCTGTTACTTTCTGTTCATTAAGGTTTCAGTGAAATTGGTGCTGAGGTCTGTGAAACTTTGACAGTGTAGTGGTTCAAAAAGACGAAAGTGAAGACAGTGTATAGAGGCACGTGTATACAATACACCATGAAAGTAAACATGTGGATTTAATTTTAAACTAAACTTGTTTCTGAGTTAAACCATTACTGTTATATCACTATCGTTTTTAATCAATACAGAATTTATAAATAAATGTATAATTCAACAAATACATTTTCCAGTTTTGTTGTTTGTTAGTTTATTTCAAACTTTCAACACATATACGACCATCAACATCAGGTTTTTCTTTGTTGCTTGGCAACATGACAAAGAAACTATTGTTGGTACGTAGTGTTAACAAAACTAACTGGCCTTTCTTTATATTAAACTTTGTTAATCTAATTGATTTACACAAATAAATACTCTATAAACACGCCACGAATTCATTTCTTAAATTATCTTAATTTTGATTGGTTCACAAAGGAATTTATCAACATTTTACTGGCTAAACATTACTTTGAGTTTACAAAACTGTTTGAAAACCTACAGCTCTCAGGAAAAGAAAGATTTGTTTAGCTCGTGTAGTAACGAGATGAATTCCATACATCACGTCAGCAGTTTGGCCCACTTACACTTAAGTTTTTCTTACAAACAATTCTGTTCTGGTCAGTTAGCGTGCAACATTTGAAGAACAAACTTACGTTCGGTCAGACTGGACTATTAATTAATTCCAAACAACCAACAGATAACCGGTTATACTCTGAACATGGTAAGATATATGTTGCCAGCTGGTCGTTTCGTATTTATATAAATGGTTTGTCATCTTTTTACCGCTGTATAACTAATGACGAAACTTTCACCTGTTGATTTTAACAAAGTACATCTCGGTATGTGAATTTGATTAAACTTGTTTATGTCAGGGTTCATCTCTGGAAGTGAACTCGATTCGATTGGTAAATTGTATAAATAACAAAATAGAACAATATTATTATTATACACTATACAACAAAAATAACATTATAAATGTTACGTTTTTTTATGTTTTATGTTTCTGTAGACTAAACGCAACAGAAAGACACAGATAACAGCTTGTATAATTTATTACAATAAGCTCTTATATATATGACAGATATAACATAAATTATATAATAACAATGACAGATATTCAGTTTCAACATTCAAAATTAATTACAATACAAAATGGTACTAGTTTCAACCTTCTGAGTTAATTACAATACAAAATGGTACTGGCCTGTGTCCGATATAATGATTCAGAATGAAAGTCCAAAAGTTCAGATCAGAAATCCAAAATTCTAGTCTAGGGTGTGAATTTGGTCCCACGAAGAAATTCCGAAGTTTGAATGGAGAAGTCCAGAAACAATTCACAGTCCAACAAATTTGACGAAGTTCTTTTTACGATGCCTCCGATGAACGTCTCAAACTTATCGCCTTCCAATTTTCCCGGTCTTCCCTAAACAGTCCTGTACGTGTTGACCTTCAGTACAACCAGTAATTCGAACGAATCGTAGAGATTGACGAAATAAAATCACAGCTTCTGTAAATCTAACTCTAGTCACAAATCCAAGTTGAATAAACACACAGCAAATCCAATCTATGAAGAGGAATAGAAACGACGCCACCTTCACCAGAAATGAGCACATTGGCCCCAACGGATGACTTTTCAGAAAACGGAAGTACACTTTCCAAAATCAAACTCTAAAAAGCTCCAGTATCCCGCAGGATTTTAATTGGTTGTAGATGTGAATCGCCAACAAAAGAAACAAAACCTTCAGTGATGAAAGGCTTAAATTTGTCCTCAACAAGATTTTCAGGTACATCAATAATATTGGACTTGGAATCCACGGTGGACTGGACAGGGTCAAAATCATTGGGAACCAATGATGTATCCAACGAGGGCAAAATGAAACTACGGGGTGATGGCTTGTTTTTGATCTTGTAGCACTCAGAAATCAGATGTCCAGGTTTCTTACAATAAGCACATGTTTTGGATGAGAATGACACGTTTTTGGTAGATAACGAGCTTTGAGAATAAGATGAAGTCTTTGTTTGAGAATCAGAAGTTTGCTCTTTTCTGTCTTTATTGACATTTGCATAATGTTTGAATGAGTCATTGGGTTTCTTTGCTATGTGATTTGTTTTGCTTTTGTATGACAAATCTTTGTGAGTCAAAGCATACTCGTCTGCCAAGAGAGCAGCATCATGAATTTTGGAAGCTTTTTGTTCATCAATGTAAGTTTTGAGCTCTACGGGAATACATCTTTTAAACTCTTCAACTAACATGAGTTCTCTGAGTTTTGTGTAATCATCTTTGATTTCTTTGGAATCACACCACCTGTCGAACAAAGTTTCTTTTTCACGAGCAAATTCGACATAAGTGTGGCTGTCAAACTTTTTGTAACCACGAAATTTTTGTCTATATGCCTCTGGCACCAATTCATAAGCATTCAAAATGCATTTTTTGACGTGCTCGTAATCATAACTTTGCTCGGCTGTGAGTTTGGAAAATACTTCCTGAGCTTTACCCTTGAGAACACTCTGAAGTAATACTGTCCAATATTCGGTAGGCCATTTTAGCCTAAGGGCCAATTTTTCAAATTGTTGAAAATATTTATCTACAGCCTTTTCATTGAATGGAGGCACTAAACGAATTTGTTTGGAAGCATCAAAATTATCCAACCGCATTTGGACAACCTTTTCTTCTGTCTGTGCCTTTCTCATACTGATTTCCTTATCAGCTTTAATGCGTTCTATTTGTATTTCGGCATCAAGGCGTTTGTTTTCTTGTTCTGTCTCAAGAACAAGGCGTCTGTTTTCCTGTTCTGCCTCTAGTCGTTTGGTTTCTTTTTCTGCCTCAAGACGTTTGCTTTCAATTTCTAAACGAAATTTCATTTCCATTTCCATTCTTTTTAATTCAAAATCTGGGTCAAAATGAGCGGCAGGCAATTGTTGTACAACTTTTTGAGGTAAAACTTTTTGGCTGACCAAATGTTCAACAACAATTCGTTTAATATCTGCTATCTTCATTGCTTGCTTCACTTCTAAATTGAAATGTTTTCCAACATCAAGCAATTCAGATTTTTTAAATTCACTGATCAATTCGAAAGAGGGATTCTGATTAAATTTGTCTATAAAATCTTCGAGTTGGAATGCCATTTTGAATATACAAGCTGTCTATCTGTATAGAATATAAATCTAATTTTAGAATAGAATTAAATTGTTTGTTTGATATCCCGGACAAGCCCCCAATTTTCTGTTACGTTTTTTGTTATGTTTTTCGTAGACTAAACGCAACAGAAAGACACAGATAACAGCTTGTATAATTTATTACACTAAACTATTATGTATATGACAGATATAACATAAATTATATGATAACAATGACAGATTTTCAGTTTCAACCTTCAAAGTTAATTACAATACAAAATGGTACTAGCCTGTGTCCAATATAATGATCTAGAATGAAAGTCCAAAAGTTCAGATCAGAAATCCAAAATTCCAGTCAAGGGTGTGAATTTGGTCCCACGAAGAAATTCCGAAGTTTGAATGGAGAAGTCCAGAAACAATTCACAGTTCAATAAATTTGACGAAGTTCTTTTTACGGTGTTTTCGATTAATGTCTCAAATTTGTCGTTTTCCAACTTGCTCCGGTCTCCCCTAAACAGTCCTGTACATGTTGACCTTCAGTATAACTAGTAATTCGAATGAATCATAAAGATTGACGAAATAAAATCACAGCTTCTGTAGATCTAACTCTAGTCACAAATCCAAGTTGAATAAACACACAGCAAACGTTTAAAATTTCTCAAACGAATGACTGACTCTTCCCTTTTCCCTCGCGTCTCCGTCTGTTTATATATTAGTAGGCCTCTTCTCGAACAATCGCGTAACTTCCAGAGCAATCCGCGCATGTCCGTTCTTGCACGAGACTCGAGTCTAGACACTAGGCGGCCATACATTTCCGTTTACACTCAAATGATTGATCTACTTAATTCTAGAAATTTCTAAATGTTATTTTAAATGAATAACAACATATTTTTATTGGTTTAAACTTTGAAACAATAATATAAACAACAATATGGCATTTCAAACGCTTTTATACATAACATAAAATATAAAACAATAATAATATTATAAAATATAATATTATTAAAAATTATACGGCAATATTAATATTATAAACGAAAGAAGCATAATAATGTTATAACTTATAGAACAATAATAATATTGTAAACTACAGATAAATAATATTAAAAATCCAACAATTATATTAATAATATAAACTATACAGCAAAACTAATACTCAATAATATTATTATAATCTATAAAACAATAGTAATCATAAAAACTACAGATCAATCGTGATATTATAAAATACAAAACAATGATAATATTATAAACTATCGAACAGTAATAATATTATAAACTACAAACCAATAATAATGTTAAAAACTACAGAAAAATTATATTTTTATAAACTACAGAAAAATAATAATATTATAAAACAAAAACAATAACAATGTTATAAACTAAAAACAAAAACAATATTATAAACTACAGAAAAACAATAATATTATAAACCAAAGAAAACTAATAATGTAACTAACCAATAACAATGATATAAACTACAGAACAATAATAATGTTATAACCAAAGAACAATAACAATGTTATAGACCACAGAACAATAATAACATTATGAACTAGAGAACAACAATAATGTTATAAACTACAGAACAATAATATTATAAACTACAGAACAATAATAATGTTATAAACTACAGAACAATAATGATATTAGAAACTAAAGAACAATAATAATATAATAAACTACAGAAATTAAATGTTATAAACTACAAAACAAAAATAATATTATGAACAACACAACAATAATAATGCTATAAACTACAGAACAATAATAATATTGTAAACCAAAGAACAATAACAGTGTTATAAACTACAGAACAATAATAATGTTATAAACTACAAAAATATAATAATGTGAAAAACCACAGAACAATAATAATATTATAAACTAAAGAACAATAATAATGTTATAAATTACAGAACAATAATATTATTAACAAAAGAATTATAATTATGTTATAATCTACAGAACAATAATTAAGTTATAAACTACAGAACAATAATTAAGTTATAAACTACAGAACAATAACAATATTATAAACAAAAGAATAATAATTATGTTATAAACAAAAGAATAATAATTATGTTACAAACTACAGAACAATAATAATGTCATGAACTAT